>CAJQUN010000406.1:0-506772 GCA_907163345.1 Haberlea rhodopensis
ATGATTATGATGATGTTATGATGATGATGTTTACGATGATGTTTACGATGATGATGTTTGCTGATGATTTTATGATGATGATGTTTACGATGATGATGATATGATGATGGTTATGATGACGTATATGAGAGTGGGTAAGAGCCCCTGTGGTAAGATGCCACACAATGTTTATGATATGGCAAACGCCATATGATTGGTAAGATGCCCCTGTGGTAAGATGCCACACAGTGTTATTATATGGTAAGACGCCATATGATTGGGGTAATATGCCCATGTGGTAAGATGCACAACGATGATTATATTATGGTAAGATGCCATATAATACAGGGTAAGATGCCCATATGGTAAGAGACCATACAATTTTTTATGTGGTAAGACGCCACAGGGTAAGATGCCCATATCGTAAGAGACCATACCATGTTATATGTGGTAAACGCCACAGGGTAAGATGCCCATATGGTAAGGACCATACAATGTATTATTTGGTAAGAACGCACAGGGTAAGATGCCCTATGGTAGAGATCATACGATGTTATTATTTGTTAAGACGCCACAACATAAAAGGGTACGATTCCCCTATGGTAAGAGACCATACAATGTTATTATGTGACGCCACAGGTAAGATGCCCATATTGTAAAGACCATACAATGTTATTATGTGGTAAGACGCCACAGGGTAGATGCCCATATGGAAGAGACCATACAATGTTATTATGTGGTAAGAGACACTCACAGGGTAAGATGCCCATATGGTAAGAACCATACAATGTTATTATGTGTACGACGCCACAAAGGTAAGATGCCCAGATGGACGGACCATACATGTTATTATGTGGTAAGACGCCACAGGTAAGATGCCCATAATGGTAAGAGCCATACAATGTTATTATGTGGTAAGGTACGCCACAGGGTAAGATGCACATTGTAAGAGACCATCAATGTTATTATGTGGTAAGACGGCACGGGGTAGATGCTGTGATGACCAGGGATTATAGGTGTTAATCCCGTAGTATTAATAATCCCTAAAGTGGTTTTACGTGGCGATTTGGGATTTAATCGAGGTGTTGGGCCTTCTGGGCTCGTTTATTTGGGCAGTTGGGATCGTTGGATCCAGAGGTTGAGATTGTATTCACATTACGGTGTAAAACCTAAGAGTTGGGTTTTTGATGTGTCTCGGAATCTCGGGTGCTGTGAGCACCGGTAGAGGTTTTGGAGTTAGAGAGAGAGTTTTTGAAAACAGATGATTTTTAAGGAATCATGATGTATTTGTGGGGCTATTAATTTTTCGGGGTATTTTTGCTATAAATACCATTTGAACCCAAGATTTTAAGAAAAAATCATTTCAACCCCTTTTTTTCCTCTCTCCCCTCTCCCGCGCGCGCCCCCTTTTCCCGTCTGACCCTGCCCCGCGCCAAAAGCGCTCCGCCCGCGCGCCGTCCGCCGCCGTTGGCGCGTTCGACCCCCGCCGCTTCGTCTCGACGAGGCGCTCCTTTCCCCTCTGCCAATTGGAAGTTTCGTCGCGTTTCTCGTTCGAATTTGGCTGGATGCGTCGATCCCCAAAAGTTAGGGTTCTTCGATTTTTCGTCCGATTTCTTCCGATTTCGTTTGGTAACCTCCCTAACCCCTTTTTCCATCTTTGTGATGTGATTCCCTGCCATTGTGATTTATTGGCTCGAATGATTTCGATTTTCGTTGGCTTGGGTTCGATTTTTTGGTGGGTGCATGAAATGGGTTCGATTTTTGGGGGTTTTGAAGGGTTGTGGTGATTCTTGTTATGGATTGATTAATTCATGTTGTTGACGACATTTAAATGCTGATTTGTTCGGATTGAAGAATTGGGATTCGAATTAGGGCTTTGGATTTCGAATTTGGGGGTTTGGCATGTGGGATGATTATTCATGCTATGGATTGATTAATTGACATTTTAGATAGAATTATGTATTTAATTGGGTTCGAAATTGTGAGATTAAGGTTCGATTTTTGTAGGGCATTCTTGAACAAATTTCGATTGTCTCATTTATTTCCTTCCCTGCATGTACCCTACCCCGGGTCTTTAAGAGGATAATTGTCGTGTATTGACAATGTTGTGAGGGATATGGGTGTGCTTGAGCATAGGTTACATGTTCGTAAATAATTGTGAATTATTTATCGTGTTAGCACATCATTCCTCGGGGCATGGAACTCGAGCAAGGCTTGGCTCGGACTTCGGAGATTTAAGGTACGTGCGACGTACGAGCATTACTATATATATGTGAAATGCATAAGGTGTTTTGATTGCATTGAATGTTTTGCGTATGGTTATATATACATGTTGATATAGCCAAGGAATGACCCAAATCTTGATATCGCCGCTTGTAGCGTGCGTGACACTAGAGTAGGATGACTCTTGCATGATATATGGGGTACTGGGTTTATATGACTATATTATGAGACATTTGAGATGTCTAGGTTTGTAGAATCATGCATTCTTCGTAAGACATTTGAGATGTCTAGGTTCGTAGAATCATGTATTCATTATGAGACATTTGAGATGTCTAGGTTTGTAGACTCATGTATTCATTATAAGACACTTGAGATGTCTAAGTATAATGAAGGATTGGTAAAATAAATGCTAAGGCATTTGAGCTATCTGTGATTGATAGCAAGGTTGTGAAATCAGTATTAGATATTGTGATATCTGTAATTGCATGTTTAATGAATTTGTAATCACTATATGTTGATATTCGAGGATCAGGCATGCGATGTGTAAATCAATGTGTTGATTTACTGATTTATGAGATTTGATGAGTTTGATGTTGTGAGAACAGGGACAGTACACGGAATCCCGGATGAGGATGTTGCCATCCAGGGAGTATCATTTAAAATTCATTAGCATTTACCTTTGTTGTAAATTATGAATTTCATTATTATGATTATGGGATTTTGTGTATTGGTATGCTCACCCCGTTGGGGGCTGTCTCTGTTGGGACAGGTGGACAGGTACATCGATGGCTATGGAGCTGAGCTCGAGCTGTTGATTTGAGGTACTCCCAGGATCGTGGTACCAGGGCCTGATGGAGCACGGTATCGTATAGAGTACCTATATATATACACCTGAGGATTTATACATATTCATATTCATGATGCTCGCATGTGAGCACGATTATACTTGTATATGGATTGTATATAAAGGCATGAGCCTTTCTCTCTTTCATTTAAGGTTGCATGCAATTAGGTTGAATTGCTAGAATGATATGAGAGTCATTGGTGTATTATGTGGGTGTTGGAACCCACTTTTGTTGACATATGTGTGGTGTCTTCCCTGGCTGGGAATCTACTTGTATTACTGCTTTCTGTTGAGTATTATGTGTTCCCTGGCCGGGAATTTTGTTATGT
This sequence comes from Haberlea rhodopensis, assembly GCA_907163345.1. Lineage (NCBI taxonomy): Eukaryota > Viridiplantae > Streptophyta > Magnoliopsida > Lamiales > Gesneriaceae > Haberlea > Haberlea rhodopensis. Next base: position 3,376 of record CAJQUN010000406.1, read on the forward strand.
GTTGTACTCTGTTTTGGGATAGCTCTATTTATGGGGAGACTCTGCCCAAATTTTTGTAAAAGTTTACAATGTGAAAAGTGGCACCAAGGGGTTGGTAAAGGGCAAACATATGAGTCTTTTATTGACAGGCAATGATTAAGTATCATCAGAGCTTCCCGATTGACATTTTATAGAAAGCATGTACCACACATAGTGGTTAATACACTAATCAAGGTTTTAAGGGCTTGGGGTCCTTACATTAGTGGTATCAGAGCAGTGGTTGCTCATTGGGGCTGTTAAGGGCCTAGGAAGTTATTGATAGCACATATTTATGCATGATGGCATTAATGTTGTATGACATAACACATTGTTTATGTGCTCTTATGATATGAAAAGTGGTATTGCTAACCATTGTGGTTGCAGGAATCGTGTGGAACACGATAGGATGACATTTATGGGGATGTCTGGCACTCCGTGTGTTATGTGCCAAGGAAGCTGGTTTTAAGAAAATCAGATAAAGGGATATTTCCGAGGTAACATGTATTTTACGTTGTCTTGTTGACACATGATGAATGCAAAGTGGTGCATTGAGGTTATGATATATGTTATTGTGCATTGTTTTGCATATGCATGTCTTGAGTCAAAGTTATCTTAGTAAGGATTTTAATGGCTTATGCTAAAGTCCATATGAAGCGATGAAGAGTCCCGCTTATATGGAGTAGCAACGCTAAAGTCCATTGGAAGCGATGAAGAGTTCCGCTTACATGGAGTAGCAACGCTAAAGTCCAGTGGAAGCGAGGAAGAATTCCGCTTTCCTGGAGTAGCAAGAAGCATTAAAATGTACTAATGATAAGGGCTCAGGATGAAATAAGGATTTAAGGAAAAAGAATGTCATGACATTGCATATCCATACATTCATATAATGCGTTTTTATTATGTATTGAATGTTGATGCATAGCGTATATGGCTATTGTTGTTAACCCTGATGGTTGCAGGTTACAGGAAATATGGAGTATAAAAAGGAATGATGATTACACATTCCAGGAGTCCTGCTTATGACAGTGAGAATTTTTATACTTACGCTTGACCGCTAAAAATGTGGAGCGGGCGGGGATGCTCGCTTGCACATGGAGGCGGGGTATTCCATACGAAGCGAGGATGATATACCGCTTGTATGAAGAAGCTTATGCTTGTACCGCTAAAAATGTGGAGCGGGCAGGGATGCTCGCTTGCACATGGAGGCGGGGTATGCCATACGAAGCGAGGATGAGATACCGCTTGTATGAAGAAGCGAGGATGAGATGCCGCTTGTTAGGATGATGATTCATTCCTATGTGATGACACGGATGATAGCGGTGATGTGTCCCGCTGTGTCGATTTATATTCATTTCTCTATGAGGACACGGTTTATAGCGACGGTTCATTCCGCTATATTTATTGGCGATGGTTCATTCCGCCAGGCGTATTTATAGCGACGGTTCATTCCGCTATATTGATTGGCGATGGTTCATTCCGCCAGGCGTATTTATAGCGACGGTTCATTCCGCTATATTTATTGGCGATGGTTCATTCCGCCAGGTGTATTTATAGCGACGGTTCATTCCGCTATATCTATTGGCGATGGTTCATTCCGCCAGGTGTATTGATAGCGATGGTTCATTCCGCTATATTGATTGGCGATGGTTCATTCCGCCAGGAGTATTTATAGCGATGGTTCATTCCGCTATATCTATTGGCGATGGTTCATTCCGCCAGGTGTATTGATAGCGATGCCTCTTTCCGCTACTATGTGGACGATGATTCATACTCAGGTGTATAGCGAGGTTTCATGCCACTTATTATATGACGAGGTGTCAGGCCGTCGATTCTATAGCGAGGGATTTTGCCGCTATGTACTCAGCACAGGATTTTGCCGCCTTCGAGCGATGGGTGCTGATTACGCACTATTATTGAGCGACGGAGACAGGTATGACGCTATATCACTAGCGATGAGGTATGAGATATTGCTATTTTATTAGCTTTATTGTAGCTGGCATGCGTTGATATACATGTTTTATTATGCCTATTTTACTAGCATGTTAGTGGATGACATACGCTGAGGTACATGTATCGTCACTAGTGGGCAATGTTTTAGATGCCATGAGTTGGCATGTGTCGTCACGGGATGACGATGACGATAGTGTAGGAGATGTCTTATTAGACATGCATCATCGTTACGATGATCGATGCGTTGAGTATACGTATTCAGTAGTATGCCTTGGGTGCCAGTACTGGGCACAAGGTGGTGTGTGCGACACCGATGGACGTGACCCATATACCGAGCGGGTTGCTCGAGGAATGGATGGATGCGCTGTACATGTGATTGTACCGCAGCTTATGTTTGGGGGTAATCATTTTACGAGTGGTGATACCCTAGAAGTATGCTCGTTGGAATGGCTTTTGGCCATGTGATTTGACGACAGGAGTAATCATGGAGGAAAGTACTCGCTTTCTGTCGATGTGACATGTGGTGGACATGGTCACACCACCCTTGAGGGTGTAGGATGGGTCCTAAGGGAGTAGGATCAGGTTATGTTAAGTACATAGGGACATTGGGTTGTCCAGGGTGTATCGGCATTGAGGAATGTTGGATAAAGACCCACTACTCTATTGAGTTTTTCTCCCATAGTATGTTATACCATGTGGAAACGTCCGTCTTATTGGTAGGTTTGAGGTAAACCTAAAGAGGCAGAGACTAGGTTGTCTGCCGCGTGTGTGTAGCACCATGATGGGCTTGCTAGAGCCGTTACACTGCTCGTTGGAACCAAGTTTGGCAAATCGTAAGGTGATACGATGAGGATTGTGGTGGACTCTAGTAGTCACCATGTCATTGAGGTTAAGGTTGTTCGTGCCTCGCTGAAACGTGTATACGTTTATGTTTGAATCTTGGAGACTTGTCTGGGACAGCTCAGGATGTTGGAGTACCAACAAGAGAGTCATCAGGTTGTTATTGACTCAATCTAAAGGAACCCGTGTATTGGGATACAATGGGTGTTATTGTATCCAGTTTTTCCGAACGATGGTTCGAGACTTGTGGATCTCGAGTTCGATGGCATTTCCCTTGCGAGGAAGGAGGTAGTATTATACCTATTTGGGAATCTTAAAAGATTCGGTAAGTTGGTGCAAGTGGTGTTGATCTTGGGAATCACACCGTGTATTGTTAATCGTCGATTTTCATCCTCCACTGAGTAAGGAATGACTCAGAATTGACGGTTGTGTTTGGGGCTTAGGGATATATGGTAGATACCCGAGCCGAGTGCATTGAGTATGCATGTGATGTCAGTGCTTAGGCAGGTATACCGGTGAGTATACGGATGCCAGTTATTGATTTCCTCTCTGTTAAGCATAGAGTTATGCTATTTTTGGATGGTTAAATCTCTGATGTGAGATATGGAACACCTTGAGATTGGGAATCTCCATGGCACGATGATTATGAGGAATAATCGTGAAGTTAGTTGACTCCCTTGAGGAGGGATTTTCTTGTGAGGGTTAAGGTATTTCCCTTATTGGTGTTTTCCTTCGAGTTATGCGACAGCCTTCCCAAGTTTGGATTGTTAAATCCGAGGATTTTCAAGGGATGGCAGGATTTCGGATTGGTTGAGTGTCGCTGACGACACAAGCGTTGCGGATGCAATGGGTTTATTGCATGCCCCTTAAGAAATGTAAACTCTGCGGAGTCTCGGTTGTTATTTATGATCAGAACGTGATTCTTGGAACATCCGGAGGTGGACATCTTGTGAGATGTCTTTTGTTTGAATTTGTGGCCGTGAGTTGCCCAAATTAAGTTGCAATGAGGCGACTACTCCTTCGATGGAGGAAGTTTGAAAGTGGAAACCAGGTTTGGTATGTGTACACCGTAGTTGTACTAGTGTTTCCCTCGTAACGATGTATGTTAGACATCGAGAGTCTTGGTAAAGATGTCATTGGATGATATCTACGATAGAATCAAGAGCGATTCGAATCCTTGCAGTTTCAGTTGACTAACTGCTTTTGGACTGTTAGCGTTGAGTTGTGCTGACGCTCTTTGACGTTATGATGGATCTGGAAGTCTATTCCACTCCAGAGTTTGACACGAGGTCAACGTTCTTACGGTTGAGGTGTCATCGGGACGTGTTCGTACTGTTGTATTAGAACGAAGGATGACTGTCTGATCTACAGTCGTAAGTATCAGTTGTTTCGCAGTCATGAGGGACTGACTTTTGGGATGACCCGCATCGAGGTACGTTTTACCTCTTGGGTGTTATGTTGGTTTTGGTATGTCGCTCTGTTTCAGAGATTAGATGAGAGGTAAGTATCCTCGCGTTTATTAATACGATTCTGATATGGTCAGGAATCGATGTTATGGCTTCATGTTGTTGTGCAGCCTGGGTGTTACGTGATACACCAGTGCTAATTTCGAGGACGAAATTCTTTTAGTGGGGGATATTGTGATGACCAGGGATTATAGGTGTTAATCCCGTAGTATTAATAATCCCTAAAGTGGTTTTACGTGGCGATTTGGGATTTAATCGAGGTGTTGGGCCTTCTGGGCTCGTTTATTTGGGCAGTTGGGATCGTTGGATCCAGAGGTTGAGATTGTATTCACATTACGGTGTAAAACCTAAGAGTTGGGTTTTTGATGTGTCTCGGAATCTCGGGTGCTATGTGAGCACCGGTAGAGGGTTTTGGAGTTAGAGAGAGAGTTTTTGAAAACAGATGATTTTTAAGGAATCATGATGTATTTGTGGGGCTATTAATTTTTCGGGGTATTTTTGCTATAAATACCATTTGAACCCAAGATTTTAAGAAAAAAATCATTTCAACCCCTTTATTTTCCTCTCTCCCGCGCGCGCCCCCTTTTCCCGTCTGAACAGCTGCCGCGCGCAAAAGCGCTCCGCCCGCCGCCGTCCGGCCGCCGTTGGGCGCGTGCGACCCGCCGCCGGCTTCGTCTCGACGAGGCGCTCCTTTCCCCTCTGCCAATTGGAAGTTTCGTCGCGTTTCTCGTTCGAATTTGGCTGGAATGCGTCGATCCCCAAAAGTTAGGGTTCTTCGATTTTTCGTCCGATTTCTTCCGATTTCGTTTGGGTAACCTTCCTAACCCCTTTTTCCATGCTTGTGATGTGATTCCCTGCCAAATTGTGATTTATTGGCTCGAATGATTTCGATTTTCGTTGGCTTGGGTTCGATTTTTTGGATGGGTGCATGAAATGGGTTCGATTTTGGGGGTTTTGGAAGGGTTGTGGTGATTCTTGTTATGGATTGATTAATTCATGTTGTTGACGCATTATAATGCTTGATTGTGTTCGGAATTGAAGAATTGGATTCGAAATTAGGGCTTTGGATTTCGAATTTGGGGGTTTGGCATGTGGGATGATTATTCATGCTATGGATTGATTAATTGACATTTTAGATGAATTATGGTATTTAATTGGGTTCGAAATTGTGAGATTAAGGTTCGATTTTTGTAGGGCATTCTTGAACAAATTTCGATTGTCTCATTTATTTCCTTCCCTGCATGTACCCTACCCCGGGTCTTTTAAGAGGATAATTGTCGTGTATTGACAATGTTGTGAGGGATATGGGTGTGCTTGAGCATAGGTTACATGTTCGTAAATAATTGTGAATTATTTATCGTGTTAGCACATCATTCCTCGGGGCATGGAACTCGAGCAAGGCTTGGCTCGGACTTCGGAGATTTAAGGTACGTGCGACGTACGAGCATTACTATATATATGTGAAATGCATAAGGTGTTTTGATTGCATTGAATGTTTTGCGTATGGTTATATATACATGTTGATATAGCCAAGGAATGACCCAAATCTTGATATCGCCGCTTGTAGCGTGCGTGACACTAGAGTAGGATGACTCTTGCATGATATATGGGGTACTGGGTTTATATGACTATATTATGAGACATTTGAGATGTCTAGGTTTGTAGAATCATGCATTCTTCGTAAGACATTTGAGATGTCTAGGTTCGTAGAATCATGTATTCATTATGAGACATTTGAGATGTCTAGGTTTGTAGACTCATGTATTCATTATAAGACACTTGAGATGTCTAAGTATAATGAAGGATTGGTAAAATAAATGCTAAGGCATTTGAGCTATCTGTGATTGATAGCAAGGTTGTGAAATCAGTATTAGATATTGTGATATCTGTAATTGCATGTTTAATGAATTTGTAATCACTATATGTTGATATTCGAGGATCAGGCATGCGATGTGTAAATCAATGTGTTGATTTACTGATTTATGAGATTTGATGAGTTTGATGTTGTGAGAACAGGGACAGTACACGGAATCCCGGATGAGGATGTTGCCATCCAGGGAGTATCATTTAAAATTCATTAGCATTTACCTTTGTTGTAAATTATGAATTTCATTATTATGATTATGGGATTTTGTGTATTGGTATGCTCACCCCGTTGGGGGCTGTCTCTGTTGGGACAGGTGGACAGGTACATCGATGGCTATGGAGCTGAGCTCGAGCTGTTGATTTGAGGTACTCCCAGGATCGTGGTACCAGGGCCTGATGGAGCACGGTATCGTATAGAGTACCTATATATATACACCTGAGGATTTATACATATTCATATTCATGATGCTCGCATGTGAGCACGATTATACTTGTATATGGATTGTATATAAAGGCATGAGCCTTTCTCTCTTTCATTTAAGGTTGCATGCAATTAGGTTGAATTGCTAGAATGATATGAGAGTCATTGGTGTATTATGTGGGTGTTGGAACCCACTTTTGTTGACATATGTGTGGTGTCTTCCCTGGCTGGGAATCTACTTGTATTACTGCTTTCTGTTGAGTATTATGTGTTCCCTGGCCGGGAATTTTGTTATGTGTTGTACTCTGTTTTGGGATAGCTCTATTTATGGGGAGACTCTGCCCAAATTTTTGTAAAAGTTTACAATGTGAAAAGTGGCACCAAGGGGTTGGTAAAGGGCAAACATATGAGTCTTTTATTGACAGGCAATGATTAAGTATCATCAGAGCTTCCCGATTGACATTTTATAGAAAGCATGTACCACACATAGTGGTTAATACACTAATCAAGGTTTTAAGGGCTTGGGGTCCTTACAGATGCCATATGGTAAAAGACCATACGATGTTATTATGTGGTAAGACGCCACGGGGTAAGATGCCCATATGGTAAGAGGCCATACGATGTTATTATGTGGTAAGATGCCACAGGGTAAGATGCCCATGTGCATGAATATGAACCAGGGAAAATGAAAAGAAGTTAATGAATAACCAGCAAGCTTACTCAACTATGATTTCGTACATTTACTGTTATAGCTATAAGATGATGATGCTTATATGATGATGATGTATAAGATGATGATGCTATTAGATGACGATGCTTATAAGATGATGATGTATAAGATGATGATGTTATATGATGATGATGTATAAGATGATGATGTATAAGATGATGATGCTTATATGATGATGATGTATAAGATGATGATGCTATAAGATGACGATGCTTATAAGATGATGATGTTATATGATGATGATGTATAAGATGATGATGTATAAGATGATGATGCTTATATGATGATGATGTATAAGATGATGATGTATAAGATGATGATGCTTATATGATGATGATGTATAAGATGATGATGCTATAAGATGACGATGCTTATAAGATGATGATGTATAAGATGATAATGTATAAGATGATGATGCTTATATGATGATGATGTATAAGATGATGATGCTATAAGATGACGATGCTTATAAGATGATGATGTATAAGATGATGATGTTATATGATGATGATGTATAAGATGATGATGTATAAGATGATGATGCTTATATGATGATGATGTATAAGATGATGATGCTATAAAATGATGATGCTATAAGATGACGATGCTTATATGATGATGATGTATAAGATGACGATGCTTATAAGATGATGATGTATAAGATGATGATGCTATAAGATGACGATGCTTATGTGATGATGATGTTATAAGATGATGATATTTATGAAATGATGATGCTCATATGATGAAGATGTTATAAGATGGTGATAATTATAAGATGATGATTTTAATCATTCATGTCAAGAATTAATGACTATATGCATGGCTATGAAACAGGGACATTGGAGTGTCCAGGGTGTATAGGCATTAGAGGAATGTTGGGTAAAGACCCACTACTCTATTGATTTTCTTCCCACAGTATGGTATGCCGTGCGGAAACGTCCATCTTATTGGTAGGTTTGAGGTGAACCTAGAGAGGCAGCGACTAGTTTGTCTGCCGTGTGTGTGCAGCACCAAGAGGGGCTTGTTAGAGCCGTTATACTGCTCGTGGGAACCAAGTGTGGCAAATCGCAAGGTGATACGATGTGGATTGTGGTGGACTCTAGTAGTCACGATGTCATCGAGGTTGAGGTTGTGCATGCCTCACTGAACGTGTATACGTTATGTTTAATCTTGGTGAGACTTGTCTGTGACAGCTCATGATGTTGGAGTACCAACAAGAGAGTCATCAAGTCGTCGTTGATTTGATCTGGGAATCCATGTATTTGGGATGCAATGGGTTTATTGCACGTCCTTTCAAGTTTGAAACTCTGAGGAGTCTCGATTGTTTGTTTATGACCAGGATGTGGTTCTTGGGATATCCAGAGATATCTTTTGTGTGAATCGGTGGCCGTGAGTTGCCCAATTTGAGTTGCAATGATGCGACTGCTCCTTCGATAGAGGAGGTTTGAGAGTGGAAACCAGGTTTGGTGTGTGTACACCGTGGAATACTAGTGTTTCCCTCGTAACGATGTATGTTAGACATCGTGAGTCATGATAAGAGATGTCATTGAATGATATCTACGATGGAATCGGGAGCGATGCGGATCCTCGCAGTTTCAGTTGACTAACTGCTTTTGGATTGTTAGCGTGGGTTGCGCTGACGCTTTTTGACGTTATGATGGATTTGGAAGTCTATTCCACTTCAGGGTTGACATGAGGTCAACGTCCCCACGGTTGAGGTGTCATTCAGGATGCGTTCTTACTGGTTGTATTAGAACGAAGGATGATTGTCCGATCTACAGTCGTAAGTATCGGTTGTTTTGCAGTCATGAGGGACTGACTTTTGGGATGACCCGCATCGAGGTACGTTTGCCTCTTGGGTGATATATTGGTTTTGGGTAAGTCGCCCTGTTTCAGAGTTGATGTGAGGTAAGTATCCTCGCGTTTATTAAGACGATTCTGATATGGTCAAGAATCGAGGTTATGGTTTCATGTTGTTGTGTAGCCTGGGTGTTATGTGATACACCGGTACTAATTTCGAGGACGAAATTCTTTTAGTGGGGGATATTGTGATGACCTGGGATTGGAGATGTTAATCCCGGAGTGTTAATAACCCCTAAAGATGTTTTACGTCGCGATTTGGAGTTTAATCGCGATGTTGGGCCTTCTGGGCTCGTTTATTTGGGTAGTTGGGATCGTTGGATCCCGAGGATGAGATTGTATTCACATTACGGTGTAAAACCTAAGAGTTGGGTTTTTAATGTGTCTCGGAATCTCGGGTGCTTGTGTGAGCACCGGTAGGGGGTTTTGGGGTTAGAGAGAGAGTTTTTGAAAACAGATGATTTTTAATGAATCACGATGTATTTGTGGGGCTATTAGTATTTCGGGGTATTTTGCTATAAATACAAGTTGAACCCGAGATTTTAGAATTAAATTCATTTTCAGCCCACTTTTCCTTCTCTCTCTCTCTCCCGCGCGACAGCCATTCCCGACCTCCCCTGCCCCCGCCGCTTCAGGCGCCTCGCCCGCCGCCGTCCGGCCGCCGTTCGGCGGGTGCGACCCGTCGCCGGCTTCGTCTCGACGAGACGCAGCTTTCCCCTCCATCAATTCGAAGTTTCATCGCGTGTGGAAGTCGGATTTTGCGGAAGTGCGCCGATCCCCAATTTCTAAGGTTCTTCGATTTTGGTCCGATTTCTTCCGATTTTCGTTTGGTAATCTTCCTAACCCCTTTTTCCATGCTTGTGATGTATTTCCCTGCCTAATTGTGATTTATTGGCTCGAATTTATTTCGAATTTCGTGTGGATTTGGTTCGAAAATTCTTGCTGTTAGGCGTGTGGTTTTGGTTCGAAATTTGTGGCTTATGGTTCGAATTTTTGCCCTATTTTGGTGAGGGTTTGATTTCGAATTTTGGGGGTTTTGGCTATGGGTTGATGATTCATGTTAGGGATCGCCTATTACATGTTTTAGATGATTTATGATGCTTGGTTGGGTTCGAATTGTGATGCTGGGGTTCGAATTATTGAAGGTGTTCTTGGGCAATTTTTCGATATGTCGCATTCGTTTTCCCTCCCTGCATGTACCCTGCCCCGGGTCTTTTAAATGATTTATTGTCGTGTGTTGACGATATGTTGAGGGTTATGGTGTGCTTGAGCATGGGTTGCATGTTCGTAAATAATCGTGAATTATTTATCGTGTTAGCACATCATTCCTCGGGGCATGGAACTTGAGCAAGGTTTGGCTCGGACTTCGAGGATTTAAGGTACGTTTAGCGTACGAGCATAGCTTAAATGATGTTTTACAAGTATGATGCATGATTTAAAATACATGAAATGTTTTACTATGATGGCACCGTGACTTGGTTACGTTATGTTGATTCACATGGTGAAATGCTTGGTGCCGCTATGAAGCGAGCAAATGATGGGTGTGGTCGCTACGGAGCGAACACCAGTAGTATGACGCTACTTTGAAGTAAGAAATGAAAATGTGGTGTTGATTAGATATCTAGGATATCTGTATTTTATTCCCTATTGGTAATGAATAGGAACAGAGACGTGGTTAATCAGAGAAGTGATTAACTAGTATCGGAAGTTAAGGAAGTCTCAATATGATATCTAGAATTATGATAATTGCTAGATAAAGAAAGATGTTATGAAATGTTGTTAATTCGAAACTGGTTAGGGTTAACCAATATGATGATTAACTGCATATTCAGGATTTGATGATTTATCTGTTTTGAGAACAGGGTCATTACAGGGGTACGCTAGGATGAGGATGATACCATCCAGGAAGTGTCACATATGTTCCACAATATTTACATTTTTGTAAATTATGTATTATGTCATTATGATTATGAAATTGTGGAATTGGTATGCTCACCCGTTGGGGGCTGTCTCTGTTGAGACAGGTGGACAGGTACATCGATGGCTTTGGGGATGAGCTCGAGCTGTTGATTGGATGTACTCCCAGGATCGTGGTACCAGGGCTTGATGGAGCACGGTATCGTATAGAGTACCTATGTATATATATATATACACCCATGATGGTTATACACATGATTATGATGCTCGCATGTGAGCACGATGGTACTTGTATATGGGTTGTATATAAAGGCATGAGCCTTTCTCTCTCTCATTCTATGTTGCATGCAATTAGAGGTAGAATTGCTAAATGATTATGAGAGTCATTAGTGTATGTGGGTGTTGAAACCCACTTTTGTTGCCATATGTGTGGTGTCTTCCCTGGCTGGGAATTTACTTGATATTGCTGTATTCTGATGAGTATTATGTTTTCCCTGGCCGGGAATTACGTTGTGTGCTGTACTTTTATTTCGGGATAGCTCTATTTATGGGGAGACTCTGCCCAAATTTTTATAAAAGTCCACAATGTAAAAAGTGGTGTAATGGGCGAACTCTATGAGTCTCTTGTTGCTAGGATGATAAACTTTTAACATGGTATGTTAAAGAAAACTTTGTAATTGCCATTCAATGGTATATTACCATCGGAGTTCCCGAATGATTTTATGGAAAGTATGTGCCACACATAATGATTAATACACTAATCAAGGGTTAAGTATTTGGGGTCCTTACACAAACCCTAGCCGCCTCGCACCATCTTGGTTTTTCATCGAGCCAACTTGCTCGAAACACCGAAATCCATGAGCCACAAGCCACGGTCCAACCATGGACGGTCCATGACGGTGACGGCTTAACCATCTCGAGCCAAGGGTTCGAAAAACCCTAGCCCAAGCGGCGGCCGAGTGGCTTATGTGACTAGGGTTCAAAACCCTAGCCTTTTGGAAGCGGCGGCCGAGCCATGGTGACTAGGGTTCGAAACCCTAGTCCCTTGGTGGCGTCGACCGTGAGCCATGCACGAGCCAATGTTCCGGTTTTGATCACGAATTATCATATATTTCGATCCGTCAATTATATCATATATAATATTATACGATGATTTTCACAAACTCGATTTATTCCATATCATATATGAAAATACAGTTTTAAATAGCATGCAATATAAGCTCTAATATGATTAACACAATTTAATCACATAAATCCGATATGAGCCTTGTACACGGCTCTGATACCACTGTAAGTGATCCAAGAGCATACAACGCAGCGGAATAAAATTTTATATGGATTACTAACCAACAGATCTATACATAGGATTTCATATCGGATAAAGGAATAACAAGTGTCTCACCCTTGTAGCGTGTTTGAAGCAGAATCCTCGTTGTAGCACCACGAGTCACAAACGAAAGTTTGCACCTTCGTCTCTACGGTATCCACACGATCAATCGAAAGGGATGTTCAAGAACAAGTTGCTAGACTTATTGAACAAACAAGACTCGCGGTTACAATAACCGATCGACGACCACCACGAACCACCAAGTAACACGGCGGCGATGAAAAGCTCACGGCTTTCAAGGAGGCGGCCGAGAGTGCTTGAGGAGTTAGGTTTTATGATATCAAGCAATGATATGAAAGTATGATTAACAATTAATCAAAACCTTGTATTTATATTATAAGGCTTTTAATTAAGGTTCAAGACTTTCTTAAAGTCTTATGGGCCCAACCCATGATTTAATTAAAACCTTTTAATCACTTAATTAAGACTCTTCTTAATTAATTAATTAATTCATCCAATGAATTTAATTTCCCTTCTCGATTTAATCTTTTGTGCGACCCGATAGGATCTTGTAATGTTGGCAATGACATAATCATTTTATGTCGCAAGCATTGAGCGGTATCTAGCAACACATCAATGCTACCCAAATTACAAGAATGTCAATGACTCGACATAACCTTTAGAACTTGTGATAATATTAACCATGTAACTTAATCCCTTTGTCCTTTGTGTTTAGATTGAACACGAGTCATGGAATAGTCATACTCGTATATCCAATCTTTATTTCTTGATCCCCAAGTAGAACTAGAATAAACGAATAAGCTCGATATCTCATACTCATTCGAGCATGGCCATGCATTTTAGTTCTCACTTGATCAAGGGCCAAACACATCTCCTGTTATATATGAGGGACAAATCCTATCTCGATCAGTCAACATCCCTCTACATAATTCGTAGTGTATCCAATAGTCGCCTTTATAGTTTACCCTGTTACGGGTAACGTTTGACGATATCAAAATACATAACTCCTTATGTTGGGATCTCTGAAGATCACAAGTCGTAAGGATTACATACATTATTATCACTATGAGAATTGCATATGACGATCATATCACTATCCATGTTGCATTCTCATGGTGGGTCTGTCCAGTACATCGTTCTCTAACATGTACCCATATGTTGATTTGATATCTCATATCAATGAACAATTCATCGATCAACACATACTAGTGTCTACGTATTATCATTATCCCTTTCATGATAATACTTGACTAGGGACATCTTTAAGAATAATACAATATTATTCTAAGGACATTAACTTATATATTAATTCACATTGCACAGTTAAAAGACTAATATATAATAATGAATTGCCATTCATAAAATCATATTACATTGTATGTCATAAACAATCATCTAATGATATGTCTTAGGGCATATCCCAACAAGAGCTGGATGGATAGGCGCTCAGATCTAGAGTCGAGATCGAGTTGCGCTTGAGAGGTGCTTCCAGGATCGAAGCACCAGTAACGATATCCAGCAGAATGTTTTATACATTAGATACACACTTATTCATTGGGTGCTCTTATGTGAGTACAAATTACGTTAATATAGAATGTATAAATGGGCTACGGCCTTTCTCTATTCATTTACGGTTAGCATGCAATTAAATGTGGAATTGTTAAATGAATTGAGAGCATATTAGTGTATGCTGAAAGGTGCATGACATGTTTTATGGAATATGTTGGGAAAGTATAGACATTATACGATTAATGTAAAGAAATTTTATAGATGTCATTCATGCTAGAGTTGCATGTAATTATTTTCCCCTTGTTAACATGATAGTATGCACTAAGTACAGTGGTTAATACACTAATATTGGGTTAAGGGCATGGGGGTCCTTACATTAGTGGTATCAGAGCAGTGGTTAGCTCTTTGGGGCTGTTGAAGGCCTGGAATGTGCTGATAGGGATGGGTAGCACATATTTATGCATGATGGTAGTTAGTGTTGTGTGACACAACTATTTTTCTTATGTGCATTTGTGATATGTGATCATAGTGAAACGATTATATGTCATGACATCTATAGAATCATAATATAATCTGTTGATTATGATTGCGAGTTGTGACACAGGGACAACCAAATGGAGCATTTTGAAATGCATTGGGATACAGGAAGTACTTTGTACTCATAGTTTATGCATTTACTCATTATAATCATATTGTGGGGAATATGGATTATCGTATGCTCATGGTTTGGGATTGTTCCTGTAGGGACACTATGACGCGAAAGGCTAAGGCCAGGGTTGAAAGACACAAAATGGTAACCTGTGTTTTATATACATAATGGAATTATGCATTGTGGTTGCATGTGTACAATGGAGTGATGATTTTAATGCTCTGCCACCAAATGTTGAAGCGAGGGGTGGGAGTGCCGCATGTCGCATTTGAGCGAGGTGCATTAAAATACACTCATGATGATGTATGTTGGAATATGGAATATGCTTTGTGTTGCAGGTAAAGACGGGATACTTGGTGAATATCCCATGAGTCATTGTTATGGATGAGTGATGATTTTAAATGCTTGCCGCTATTTATTGTTTTGTGCAGCTAAAATGTGAAGCGAGGGGTGGGAGCGCCGCATGTCACATTGAAGCGTGGTTATCATATGAGGTGAGAAAAGAATATTTGCCGCTAAAATGTGAAGCGAGGGGTGGGAGCGCCGCATGTCCATTTAAGCGAGGTTATTCTATGCCGCCTATATGTGAAGCGAGGGGTGGGAGTACCGCACGTTTTATTTGAGCGAGGGGTATTAAAATACACTACCGTAACAATGACTAGGGACCGGCTATTCTATTGGCGATGGTTTATGCCGCCAGGTATTCATAGCGATGGTTCATTCCGCTATTCTATTGGCGATGGTTTATGCCGCCAGGTATTCATAGCGATGGTTCATTCCGCTATTCTATTGGCGATGGTTTATGCCACCAGGTGTTCATAGCAATGGTTCATTCCGCTATTCTATTGGCGATGGTTTATGCCGCCAGGTGTCATAGCGATGGTTCATTCCGCTATTCTATTGGCGATGGTTTATGCCGCCGAGTGTTCACAGCGATGGTTCATTCCGCTATTCTATTGGCGATGGTTTATGCCGCCAGGTATTCATAGCGATGGTTCGTTCCGCTATTCTATTGGCGATGGTTTATGCCGCCAGGTGTTCATAGCGATGGTTCGTTCCGCTATTCTATTGGCGATGGTTTATGCCGCCAGGTGTTCATAGCGATGGTTCATTCCGCTATTCTATTGGCGATGGTTTATGCCACCGGGTATTCATAGCGATGGTTCATTCCGCTATTCTATTGGCGATGGTTCATGCCGCCGGATATCTATAGCGATGTTTCATGCCGCTGACTCTATGACGAGGGATTATTCCGCTGATTCTATAGCGATGGTGTTATACCGCTATGTACGTAGCACTGGATTATGCCGCCTGTGAGCGATGGGTGCTGATTGCGTACCACTGTTGGATGACGAAGACAGGTATGCCGCTATCTCATTAGCGATGAGGTATGGTTTAGCTGTTTTATTAGCATTATTGTGGATGATATGCATTGATATACTTATACCATCATGTGTTTGACGATGAGGCTATGGACGTCGTGTATCGACATATACCGTCACGAGTCGACGATGTTATTTCAAAGTCATATGTTGACAGGTACCGTCACGGGATGACGATGACATAGTGGATGTTCTATGTAGGCGTGTAGCGTCGTTTTGATGATTAATACATTCATGTTTATGTATTTGGTTGTGTGGTTTGGGTGCCGATGGTGAGCACATGGTAGAGTGGGTCACTAGTTGACGAGACCTTTTCGCCGAGCAAGTTGCTCGATGGATTATTGGATGCATTGTACCGGTGAGAGTACCGCATCATGTAATAGAAATAGACATTTTCGAGTAGTGATATCTTTGGGTATACTCGTTGGGATGACTGATGCCAAGTGATTGGTGGTAAGAGCAGTCATTGAGGAAGCTACTCGCTTGTCATTGTGATGTGTGGTAGTCATGGTTACACCCACCCTGAGGGTGTGGGATAAGTCCTAATGGATTAGGATTGCTTCGTGGTTGAGCAAGGACACCGGGATGTCCATTATGCTTTGGTGTGTTAAGAGATATGTGGGTGATGACCCACAACTCCAATGGTTTGTACGGTATGGTATACCGGAATGGGACGTGTGTCACGTTGATAAGTTGGTATGAGCCTATGGGGCCAACGAACCGTTAGCCAGGTATTGTTGCAGTCCTTTGGTATGCTTGTGTTAGCCATTATACTGCTCGTGTGACTCGAGTTCAGTGAATCGTATGATAATACGATGAGGACTTTTGGTAGACTCTTGTAGTCTCTTTGTGGCATGATAATTGAGGCAGGGAATACCTCACGGAGACGTTTATACGTCAAATGTTTTAAGAGACTTGTTTTGGGACAACTCAATTTTGTTGGAAATACCAACATGAGCGTCGACAAGTCGTATTAGCTCTGGTTGAGCATCTTTGCATATGGTATGCGACGGAAGTCACAATTGGAATTGTGTGGTATAGTCAGTGGGGTGACACTACTATATTGACTTTATCTCTTGAAGAGATCTGGATTGTACTGTCATGGAGACAGCTAGTATTTGTTGAGGGTTGATCGTGAATCAACCAGGGTAAGCCCTACTAGTGTTGGACTAGGTGATGGCTTCGTACTTCCAGTGAGACGTTCGAGGAGACGTCTCCGGGGTGATGCTCGAGTTGTGTGGTGCTATGGCAATAGTACAGGGCATCGTTGGTTGAGTATACCTGGCGTATACGAATTTTGATTTGATAATAGTGGCTTCGATGCACTATTCTAAACCAGTCGCATATTTTTTGGTTCCGAGATATATGTTGGTATGTATATATCCAGTTTTTCAGGACGGTGGTTCGAGGTTGGAGGGTCATGGATTCATGACACTACCCTTGTGGGAAAGGCGGTATTGATATACCTGCCGGTTGAATCTTTTGGGAGATTCGTTGCTTTGGTTGTGTGGTGTTGATGTTGAAATCACACCCTTTGGCTTTGGTCTGTCGACCACTATTCTCCGTGGAGTGAGAATAATCGAGGTTTGACAGTATGTTTTGGAACTTTGGGTATGCTTGGAGATACCCGAGTCTATTGCTTCGAGTGTGCCTGTTGTGTTGGTTCTTGGACATGTATACCTATGTGTGTATACGAATGCCAACTCTATTTCGTTCCTTGTCGAACGTTGGATTAGTGTGCTTGGTTTGATGAATCTCCGGTAGGAGATGTGGCAATTCGAGATCGGAAATCTTGATGACACGATGCATTCTGATGAATGATCGTGAGGGTTGTTGACTTCCCCTGAGGAGGGATTGTCGTGTTTTGGAAACATGGTAGTTCTTGTTGGATAATTCGATAGCCTTCCTGTTTTAGGATTGTTGAATCCCAGGATAAATGAGGGATGGCCAGGATTCGGATTTGTTTAGTGTCACGGTCGACACGTGTTTGGGAATGCAATTGTTCGTCTTGCATGTCCCCTGTGGAACTTGAGACCTTGTAGAGTCTCGATAGTGTGTTTTGGACCAGAATGGGACTTCTTGGAACACATGGTTGTAGTCATCTGTAGTGGTGTGTTTTGTGTGGATTAGTGACCGTGGTTTACCCGATCCGGGTTGCCAGGGGTACAACTACTCCTTTGGAGGAGATGAACGGGAAAGCGAAACCGGAATTTCCGGGAGTATACTGACTGTATACTAGTGGTTCCCATCATAACGATGTGTGTTAAACATCGTGGGCGAGTAGTGGATATCATGGAGAGATATCTATGTTAGAACCAATGAGGTTTTGTTTTATTTGCAGTCATGGTGGACTGACTCCCGGGACATTTTACATCGAGGTATGTTGTTATCTTTCAGGTTATATTGGTTTTGGCGTTTGCTTTATTGTAGAGCTTGGTGCGAGATTGATGTTCTCGCAGTTGATGATTCGATTCTAATGTGGTCTAGAATCGGGGTTGTGGCTTTACTTTGTTTATGTAGTCCTGGTGTTACGTAGAGTACGCCGGTGCAAATTTCGAGGACGAAATTTTATTAGTGGGGGATAATTGTGATGTCCGGGGATTTATGGTGTTAATCCCGGTGTGGTATTAATCCTTGATGGATTTTTTGGCAACTAGGAATTAATTACGGTTTTGCGTCTCCCGAGGTTGTTAAATCGGGCATGGGATCGTTGGATCCAAAGGTTGAGATTTGTATTCTCATCTTGGTGGGATTTGGAGTCCGGGGTGCTTTATGTTGGGGCCAGTATGGGGATTTGATGTTGGAGATAGAGTTTTTGAAAACAGATGATTTTTAATGAATCATGATGTATTTGTAGGAGTATTGGTATTTTGGGGCATTTGGCTATATATACCAGTTGGACTCGGGATTCCGTCATTCGGAATCCATTTCTCTCCTTCTCCCCCTCCTTACACGCCAACCCCTCTCCCCTAACCCTCACCCTTTCTCTTTGGAGAAAAATCGACGGAGGCTCGATTTAGGGGCAGAATCTCTTGAACAAAAGCTGGTAATCTCTTCCTCCTCTCTTGTAGCTTTGATTTGATAGTAGTTTTGTTGATTTTGGTTGAGTTTTGAGGTTGGTTTGGGTTGGGTGATTTTGATGAAAATCTTGAAAACTTTTGGGTTTGTTTTAATTCAAGTCTAACACCCTTGTTGGAGGTTCTTGGGTGTTGTTTGTTTTGGTTTTGAGTTGGGAGGAGTTGTGGTATGATTTGTGGAGGTTTCAAGCTTTTAAAAATGGTGGTTTTCGAGTTGCATGGCATGGCGATCGATCGCCCGTAGCAGGCGACCGATCGCATCTAGGCAGTGGGCTTTTCAGCATTGTGGCGATCGATCGCCACTTTTGGAGCGATCGATCGATCGCGCCAGAGTGGTCTGGCGATCGATCGCCATATCGAGCGATCGATCGCCAAGGGGCTAGCGATCGATCGACAGCAGGTAATTTTTGGAATTCTTGGCTTTTTCGTGGGATTTTGGATTTGCGACTTAAATGGTCGACTTCCGAGGCAATGTTCTCATTCCAATGGGAATGCTAGACTTTTAAAATGGTTTGGTTGGAGCCAAGTAAATTAAATGGAATTCTCGGATGAATTCTTGGCTATCTTTTTAAACATATAAAATGAGATATTTTGGGTATTATGCATGCTTAGCCGGGGGGGGGGGGGGGGGGGGGGCTTTTATTTTGGTAATCGTCATGGATCGACGATATGATTGGGAGTCTTGAACATTCTTGGACACGTGGTTGCATGCTTATACTTGATTGTGAGTTGTTTATGTGTTTTAGCACATATTTCTCGAGGTATGGAACTCAAGCAAAGTTTGGACTCGAGCTACTGAATTATAAGGTACGTATAACGTACGAGCATAGCCCCTTATTTTAAATGCAATTTTTGAGTGCATGACACACTGTATTGCAATAAATGTGTATGGAAGTGCCTGATATATGATTTTAGCAATAAACGGATATTAACGGATGTTGAAATACATGTTTAATGGTGATTGCTACAAATGGATGTATATACATTGGGAATTGCATGGTGCCGCTTTTGAGCGAGCAATGATTGGATGTGGTCGCCTTTGAGCGAACATCGGTTATGACGCCACTGCTGTTGAGCATGCGTGAGACTGAAATGCTGCTATTGTAGAGCGAACAATTAATTAGAACTATGGAACCATAAAAGAGATATATGGGATATTTGTGATCATTGTTTAATGATTTGATGTTATTGTTATAATGTCAGTATGTGGCAAGTGAATTCATTAATCAATGTAATGATTTACTGGCATTTGAGAATTTGATGGTTTCAGTTATTTTGAGAACAGGGACAGTACAAGGGGTCCCGGATGAGGATGATGCCATCCAGGGAGTATATATTTCATAGCATTTACATATTGTAAATTATGAATTGCACTATTATGATTATGGGATTTGGGATATTGGTATGCTCACCCCGTGTGGGGGCTGTCTCTGTTGGGACAGGTGGTACAGGTGTAGCAGCAGCTTCGGAGTTGAGCTCGGGCTGTTAATTAGAGGTACTTCCAGAATCGAGGTACCAGAGCTGGATGGATAGGCGCTCAGATCTAGAGTCGAGATCGAGATGCGCTTGAGAGGTGCTTCCAGGATCGAAGCACCAGTAACGGTATCCAGTAGAGTGTTTTATACATTAGATACACACTTATTCATTGGGTGCTCTTATGTGAGTACAAATTACGTGTATATAGAATGTATAAATGGTCTACGGCCTTTCTCTATTCATTTACGGTTAACATGCAATTAAATGTGGAATTGTTAAATGAATTGAGAGCATATTAGTGTATGTTGAAAGGTGCATGACATGTTTTATGGAATATGTTGGGAAAGTATAGACATTATACGATTAATGTAAAGAAATTTTATAGATGGCATTCATGCTAGAGTTGCTTGTAATTATTTTCCCCTTATTAACATGATAGTATGCACTAAGTACAGTGGTTAATACACTAATATCGGGTTAAGGGCACGGGGTCCTTACATGTTATATGTGTTATGTGGTAGATTTGTTGGTATAAAAAGTGGTGCTCAAAAATCTGGGAAAAGAATTGAGATACCATGTTTCCAGAAAGCTTGGGTGTGTACTGATGTAGTTGGGTAATTTTGGTGCACGTGGGTTTAAGTTTGGGTGGAACTTCAATTTGAATACATTCATGGTAGTACCTAGTAGCTCTTGGCATGTTTGTTCAAGCATGTGGTATGTCTTATATGCTATAATTGTTGGTATGAAGATGGGTGTTCGAGAAATCTGGAAAAATCGCGTACAGAGCATGTGGCGATCGACACTACAAACGCAGCGATCGATCGCCGAAGGCCAGTAGCCAAAATCAAATGACGCGATCGATCGCCTCGAGCCAGTGAAGTCTGGCGATCGATCGCCTCGATGTAGCGATCGCTCGCCAGATGCTGAATAGTGGTAATTGATGTTTTTGTTGGATTTTTGATTTTGGTCTATAAATTGGCATCTAATATTGTGTTGTACACTGGTGTAGAGCCTTCACAGATAGCTACACAACGCAGGGGATAGAGTCCTGCAACACACCATATTTTGGAAAGGTACGTAAGCGACGTACGGGCATCCCAACGGTAACATGTATTATATATTCATTATTTGACGTACGATAAATGTGAGTTGTGCATTATGAGTACGATACATGTTGTTATGCATTGTTGTTGCATATGTATGTTGTGGAATAAATGGTGTGTATTCCACGAGTCAAGGTTATCACAGTGATGATTTTAAGGCTTACCGCTTATACCGCTAAAAATGTGGAGCGGGAGGGGGGAGGCTCGCTTGCACATGTAGGCGAGATTTACCATACGAAGCGAGGATAGAAATACCGCTTGTATGAAGAAGCGAGGGAGGGGAGTTCCGCTTGTTCTAAAAGATATGAAGCGAGGGGCATTAAAATACACTGGTGAGAAACTGACTAAGGATTGAAGTAAAGATTTAAGAAGTAAAGATATGTCATGACATTTATTTAAAGAAACCATAATATCATGTATTGATTTGATTACGAGTTATGGTACAGGGACAACCAAAATGGGCGTTTTAAATGCATTGGAATTAAGGAAGTATCATATGCCTATGATTTATGCATTTATGCCTTACATTCATATTATGATTGATATGAACTATGATGTGCTCATGTGTTGGGGGTTGTCTTTGTAGGTGCTTTTGACATGGATAACTAGGGTCGGGGTTGATACGCTGAGCTGTAAGGAGTGCTACAGGATTAGCAGAATAGAGAATTACTTTTGTATAGATTCTACAAAGTGTAGAATAAGACTATAGTTTAGTAACATTTTTTTAGGAATATGTATGATTCCTTTTTGAACTTTTGGTACTGTAATCTATTAAGCTCTGGATTATCAACACGACCTAATACTCTGATTTATGAATGATTAGTTCTCTTAATTGCACCTTAGTATCTTGTATAAATAACGGGGTCTTACATTTAGTGGTATCAGAGCAGTGGTTAGATAACCGGGGAACGAGTAAAGGGTAGCCTTTAGAAACAAGTTGGCTAGGTATTCATTAGTGGGCATGTTGATGCATATAGTGCATATTTTTGTATAAGTTGTTATACTAACATGCTTTTGAATATGATTACTCTTGTTATGTAACGGCTTATATTATGAACTGGTATTGTTGTTAACCTTTGTGTTACAGCATGGCGTCTATTAATCCGGAGAACCCCAATGAAGAGGTGGGAGATGTAGGCAATATCAATGCCAGTATTGCTCAGTCAAATCCTCTACCGCCACCTGATGTAGGTGTGGAGCCTAGTGCACAGATACTGCTACCAGGGGAGATAAGTTTGACCCAGTTCTTGAGCTATCATCCACCGCTATTTGAAGGGACTGAGAATGGGGAAGCAGCCGAGGAATGGCTTGAGAGACTAGAGCAGATATTTGTATCGGCACCCTGTGCACGGACTACCAGGCTGAGGTTGGCAGAGTTTCAGTTGGCAAAGAAGTCTTCCATGTGGTGGAAGACAACAGTTATGGAGCTGAGGGCAACGGGTATGACAGTGGATTGGACTGTGTTCAGGACCCGGTTCCTTAACCGGTATTTCTCCGCCGTTGCCAGACAAGTGAAAGAAGATGAGTTCACCAACCTGAAGCAGAGTAGCTTGACTGTATCAGATAATGCCATGCAATACTCTTCACTGTTGAGGTATGTGCCTCACATTGCTATAAACGGTCATGCCAAGATGAGGCATTTTCTGAAAGGGCTGAGGCCAGAGTTATTTGATCGGGTTGTCTCCAACAACCCCAGCTCATTTGATGATGCCCTGACTAGGGCAGAGCTGGCAGAGATTGGGGTTAGTGTGTACAAGGAAGTTGTACCCCCTTTTGTACCACCACAGAGACCAGCTGTTGACAGCCTGAGGCCACGAGGAGACCAGTTTAAGCCTCGTGGGGCTTCTTCATCTTCTAGATTTGGTGGGAAGAAATTTCAGAATCAGAAGCAGGGTAATCGGGGACCAGCACAGGGAAATAGAACAGGAGGGAGCAAGTGTGACAACTGTGGAGGATTTCACTTGACACGTGACTGCCGAGGCTGTTATGTTTGTGGCAGGGTGTGCCACCTGGCTCGGGCTTGCCCCAATCGGCAGACTCTGGGCCGAATAGGCCAAGATTTGACGCTAGGACGGCACCACCGAGACAGCAGTTTGCACCTCGACCACAGGGAGGTCAGGCGGCAGGACCGCCGCAGGGTCAAGTATATGCATTGACGCGTGAGCAGGCAGAGGCAGCCCAGGAGGAGGTGATTGCTGGTACGTGCCACTAACTTACGTACCCTGCATTTATTTTAGTAGATACAGGTGCTTCTCATTCATTTGTATCTTCTGCTTTTGTGGAGAGACACCACTTGTGTTCGTCTCCGTTGCCCACGTCTCTTATGGTCTCGACACCCACGGGAAAGCATGTGATTGCGTATCGACTGTTATCTGATTGCCTCATTTATTTTGAGGGCAATGATCTGAGGGCCGATCTGATTTTATTGGATATGATAGATTTTGATTGCATTGTCGGCATTGATGTGTTGAGCAGATACCAGGCCGTGGTTGATTGCCGACAGAGGATGGTGCATTTTCTATCTGATCAGGGGTTTCAGTGGACCTTTTATGGGGATGACTCTCGTCCCAAGATTCTGTTGATTTCGGCAGTTAAGATGTCGCGGTTGTTAGAACGCGGTAACTCATGCTATCTTATTTATGCCGTTGACGTATCAGAGGAAAATGAAGAGTTGAGGATCGAGGATTATACCAGTAGTTGCGGAATTCACCGATGTGTTTCCGGATGAGATTCCAGGATTTCCGCCGATGAGAGATGTGGAGTTCGAGATTGAGTTACTGCCAGGGACATCTACTATTTCCCGTGCCCCTTATAGGATGGCACCGGCAGAGCTGAGGGAGCTGAAAGTGCAGTTGCAGGAGCTCCTCGACAAAGGATACATTCGCCCACCAGTCTTGTTCGTAAAGAAAAAGGATGGTTCGATGCGCCTTTGCATCGATTACCGTCAATTGAATAAAGTGACGATTAAGAACAAGTACCCCCTTCCGAGGATTGATGACTTATTTGATCAGCTTCAGGGCACAGAGCTTTACTCGAAGATTGACATGAGGTCAGGCTATCACCAGATACGAGTTAGAGCTGATGACATACAAAAGACAGCCTTTCGAACTCGTTATGGGCACTATGAGTTCTTAGTGATGCCATTCAGGGTGACGAATGCCCCTGCAGTATTTATGAGCTTGACGAACAGAATATTTTAGAGGTATCTTGATCAGTTCGTGATCGTGTTTATTGACGACATTCTGGTTTATTCAAGAAGTAAGGAAGATCATGCCAATCATTTGAGGATGGTGTTTCAGATCCTCAGAGATCATCAGTTGTACGCCAAGCTCAGCAAGTGTGAGTTTTGGCTGAGCAGTGTTGCGTTCTTGGGTCACATTATCTCTCGAGAGGGGATATCAGTAGATCCCAGGAAGATAGAGACAGTTATGGATTGGTCTGCGCCTACTACAGTTCCTGAGATCCGAAGTTTCCTTGGTTTGGCTGGGTATTATCGACGCTTTGTCGAAGGATTTTCAAAGATTGCCAAGCCATTGGCACAGCTAACTCAGAAGGGAGTTCCATTCTTTTGGTCTGAAGCTTGTGAGCAGAGCTTCCAGGAATTGAAGACAGATTGACTTCAGCGCCAGTATTTGTGATTCCCAGGGAGAATAAGGGGTTCGCTCTCTATACTGATGCATCGCTTCAGGGTTTAGGATGCGTGCTGAAGCAGGATAAGCACGTTGTGGCTTATGCTTCAAGACAATTGAAGCCACACGAGACGAGGTATCTAGTCCATGATTTGGAACTAGCAGCTATAGTGTTTGCCTTGAAGATATGGCGACACTACTTATATGGTACCTCATTCACTATCTTCACTGATCACAAGAGCCTGGAGTTCTTGTTTACGCAGGCTGAGCTGAATATGAGACAGAGGAGATGGATGGACCTGCTGAAGGACTCTGATTGTGAAATCGAATACCATCCTGGAAAAGCAAATCTGACAGCCGACGCTTTGAGTCGGAAAGTTAAGAACACGGAAGAGGATGCCATGTGTCTATCAGCTATGATGGGCTCCTACTGTCAGTTGGGTTTTGATTATGATGTGTCTGCTTCACCGGTACAGGTTTTGACCTTATTAGCTGAGCCCGTTATTTATGATCACATCAGGAAGGCTCAGGAGACTGACGAGGAAGTTCAGAGATGGTTGTCAGTGGTTCGTCTGGGTCAGTCGTCGAAGTTCAGGATGGCGGAGGATGGTTCCTTGAGGTTAGGTGATCGATGGGTGGTTCCGAATATGCCTGAGTTGCGTTAGGGAATATTACAACGAGCTCATTGCAGCAGGATGAGTATCCACCCGGGAGGAAGGAAAATGTATAAGGACTTATGTAGCCAGTTTTCGTGGAGACGAATGAAACAAGTTGTCACCACATTCGTCAAGAGATGTCTGATTTGTCAGCAAGTGAAGGCTGAGAGGCAGAGGTCTGGTGGTGACTTAGAAGTTTGGAGATACCAGAATGGAAGTGGGAGCACGTATCCATGGACTTCGTGACCCGCTTACCGAGGACTGTTTCGGGTTTTGATGCTATCTGGGTAGTCGTGGACAGACTGACTAAAGTGGCTCACTTCATTCCATACTGTATGACCTTCACGTACTTGAGGATGGCTCAGCTATATGTCAGAGATGTGGTGAGACTGCATGGGATCCCTGATTGTGTCTGATCGAGATCCGCGGTTTACATCTCACTTCTCGGAAGGTCTTCAGTCAGCCCTGGGTACAGAATTAAGGTTGAGCATAGCATACCATCCCCAAACGGACGGACAGACCGAGATACAGACGCTCGAAGATATGTTACGGGATTGTGTGGTGGAGTTCGATACTTTGTGGCAGGACTCAGTGGTCTTGGTAGAATTTTCTTATAACAAAAGCTACCAGGCAAGCATACAGATGGCCCATTTTCAGATAGAGTCCGATGTTTCCTATGTGGAGCGGCCTATCAGGATTCTGGATCGGGCAGATCGCAGACTACGAAACAAAGTTATTCCTATGGTCAAAGTTCAGTGGGATCGTAGGGGTGTCAAGGAGGCCACGTGGGAGACGGAGCGACACATGGTGCAGCACTATCCAGAACTGTTTTCTGGTATGTGATTTATGTTTTGTTTCGTTTTTGGTAAGTGCATGTTGATTTCGAGGGCGAAATCTTATAAGTAGGGGAGTATTGTGATATCCCCGAAATGATTATATGCATTTGAACACTTATTATGTTAAATGAGGATTATGGTGTTAGATGATTGGGTTGGATTAATAATATTGGGGGAAATGCATTTTAGGGTGTATGTGTTATATGTTGGGAATTTGGGTTATGACATGATTATTTGGGGTGGGTGTTATTTGTTTTGGTGAAGCATGTTTAATTGGAAATTAAAGTATTTTATTGATTAAATACTATAAAATATCATGTGAGGATATTTTAATACATCGTGCTAAATACAGGGACCAAAACATAACACATCACACCACCCAACACCCAACCACCCCCCTCAACCCATACCCATTTCAGCAACTGCAGGCTGCCCATACCCCCACTTGCCCTCTCATTTCACTCCACCCTCCCATCTCAGAATCTCTTCTTTTTTTCACCAACAAATCGTCCAGCAGCTGCTAAACACATTGGAAGGAAAAAATTCCAAATTTCTTTGCAAGAAAGCTTGCAAAAATCGGAGCAAAAGAGGGTGAGAAACCATGTCCTGTTTTGGTTTAAAGTTTGTTTAAGTTCATGTTTTTATTGGTGTGAAAATGGCATGCTAGCTTAGGTTTTATTAAACCTTCGATTCAAGTACATTCATGATGTTTTTATGAAGTTCCTAGCATGTTTACTTGAGCATGTTATATGTGTTATGTGGTAGATTTGTTGGTATAAAAAGTGGTGCTCGAAAATCTGGGAAAAGAATTGAGATACCCTGTTTCCAGAAAGCTTGGGTGAGTACTGATGTAGTTGGGTGATTTTGGTGCACGTGGGTTTAAGTTTGGGTGGAACTTCAATTTGAATACATTCATGGTAGTACCTAGTAGCTCTTGGCATGTTGGTTCAAGCATGTGGTTTGTCTTATATGCTATAATTGTTGGTATAAAGATGGGTGTTCGAGAAATCAGGAAAAATCGTGCACAGAGCATGTGGCGATCGATCGCTACAAACGCAGCGATCGATCGCCGAAGGCCAGTAGCCAAAATCAAAGGCAGGCGATCGATCGCCATAAATGGCGCGATCGATCGCCTCGAGCCAGTGAAGTCTGGCGATCGATCGCCTCGATGTAGCGATCGATCGCCAGATGCTGAATAGTGGTAATTGATGTTTTTGTTGCACACCATATTTTGGAAAGGTACGTAAGCGACGTACATGCATCCCAACGGTAACATGTATTATATATTCATTATTTGACATACGATAAATGTGAGTTGTGCATTATGAGTACGATACATTTTGTTATGCATTGTTGTTCCATATGTATGTTCTGGAATAAATGGTGTGTATTCCACGAGTCTGGGTTATCACAGTGATGATTTTAATGCTTACCGCTTATACCGCTAAAAATGTGGAGCGGGAGGGGGGAGGCTCGCTTGCACATGGAGGCGAGATTTACCATACAAAGCGAGGATAGAAATACCGCTTGTATGAAGAAGCGAGGGAGGGGAGTTCCGCTTGTTCTAAAAGATATGAAGCGAGGGGCATTAAAATACACTGGTGATAAACTGACTAAGGATTGAAGTAAAGATTTAAGAAGTAAAGATATGTCATGACATTTATTTAAAGAAACCATAATATCATGTATTGATTTGATTATGAGTTATGGTACAGGGACAACCAAAATGGGCGTTTTAAATGCATTGGAATTCAGGAAGTATCCTATGACTATGATTTATGCATTTATGCCTTACATTCATATTATGATTGATATGAACTATGATGTGCTCATGTGTTGGGGGTTGTCTTTGTAGGTGCTTTTGACATGGAGAACCAAGGTCAGGGTTGATACGCTGAGCTGTAAGGAGTGCTACAGGATTAGCAGAATAGAGAATTACTTTTGTATAGCTTCTACAAAGTGTAGAGTAAGACTATAGTTTAGTAACATTTTGTTAGGAATATGTATGATTCCTTTTTGAACTTTTGGTACTGTAATCTCTTAAGCTCAGGATTATCAACACGACCTAATACTCTGATTTATGAATGATTAGTTCTCTTAATTGCACCTTAGTATCTTGTATAAATAACGGGGTCTTACAATATGTATATGTTAATTGTTTGGTGCACATCCCATGAGTCATGGTTATATTGGAGTGATGATTTTAATGCTTTGCCGCTGTCACTTGAAGCAATGATAGAATACTTACCGCCATCATATTATAGCGAGGAATGAATATTTGCTGCCAAATGTTGAAGCGAGGGTATTGCCGCCATGTCGCATTTGAGCGAGGTTATTCAATGCTGCTAATATGTCGAAGCGAGGGTTATTGGTGCCGCTGTCATGACATGCGAGGTGCATTAAAATACAATGTTATAACAGACTAGGGATTGGTAATTGGTGATATGTCATGACATTTGTGAAACCATTGAATAATCCATTGATTATATCAAGAGTTATTATACAGGGACAACCAAAAAGGGGGCGTTTAAAATGCAATTGGGAAATAGGAAGTGTTTTGTATTTACGATTTCTGCATTTACGCTTTTTAATCATGCTACGTTTAATATGGATTATTATATGCTCATGATTTGGGGGTTGTCCTTGTAGGTACATCTTGGCATAAAAGGGGCTAAGGTCGGGTTGACGTAGTGAGCTAGCGAGGAGGGCTTTTGATATAGAAGCTGGGATTCTTTTGTATAGTTTCTACTCTAGGAGTAGTGTAAATCTATAGGATTAACATTTATTTTGTTAGGAATATAATTAATCCATTTGGAAGTAATTACCTTGGCATGTAACCCTTAAAGCTCAAGGCCTCAACACGAAATTTTTATACTCTGATAATACACTTTAGATCTACTTATGTCCTTATTTCCCACTTGAGGAACTAGGGTCCTTACAATCTTCTAGTCTAACCTTCCTGCAAAGGAAGAAGAGGATACGTAGAAGCGTTGTACTTAGAACTTCCAGAACATATATTGTGTTGTTTACTTTATGCACATTATCATTCAGTTATTTAATCTTATAAGTTCAGCAGACGTCTTCCGCACTATTACTAGTGTATGTTGACTTGCTATCAATTGAGAACCTACTGCAGTACTTAACAATCTGCTGTAAGAAAGAAGAATCTAAATTGAGTCTAGTGTTTATTCAACCCCTTTCTAAACACTACTCCGATCCTAACAAGTGGTATCAGAGCAAGGTCTTCTAAATTGTGAGAAATTCTAAGAACTGATGGCCTTATTCAGCAAGATCCCGATGTTCAAGAAAGATGAATATGATGACTGGAGAATCAGAATGCAAGCACATCTATGTGCTCAAGATGATGATATGTGGTACGTTTTACCAACAGACAATGACAATAATGAAAGTCAACACAGCAGTTGCTATCTCCAGTGGAGAACCTCAGTTGGTTGAAAAGGACAGAGTGTCCTGGACAAATGAAGAAAATAAAAAAGCAAATCTGGACAACGTGGCTAAGGATATTCTATTTTAGACATTAGACAAGAACATGTTCAACAAAATCAAAGTGAGTCATACTGCTAAAGACATCTGGGAAAAGATTGCACAACTGTGTGAAAGAAATGATCAAACCAAAGAGAACAAGCTTATTGTCGCTCTACAGAAGTCTGATAACATCAAAATGATGTCAGGAGAAACTCTCAATGAATATGATGAGAGAGTAACTGGAATCATGAACGAACTCAACAGCCTGGGTAAGGATCTATCAAACAGAGAAGTTACGATAAAAGTTATGAGGGGTCTTCCAAGAGAATGAGATGTGAAGACCATTGCAATGAGAGAATCCAAAGATCTGAACAAGATCGATCTGCACGATCTATTTGCTGACTTAAAGGCGTACGAGTCTGAACTAGGCATTTGGATTGAAGATGAACCCGGCACTAGTCAACCAATCAAAGCCCTTGCTTCATCAAAGTCCATGTCCACCACAACAGAGATGCCTCCTGAACAAATGTGTAATGATGCAATGGTACGTTTTGTAAAAAACATTTTGGCAAATTCATGAAGAAAAACCAGAAGACTTACCAGTCTTATCCAAGGAAGCAAAACTTCAAAAATAGATCAGAAGAAGAAGATTGTGTCTGCTTCAACTGCCTTAAACCATGATATTTTATTGATGATTGTACAAAGCCAAAGAAAGAAGATCAAAAGAGAAAATCCAAGGACTACAAGAAGTCTAAGGAAAAGAGAAGGTCATCCAGAAGAGACAGATATTAGAAAGTACTTGTTGCCGAGGGAAACAAGAGAAAGTGGGCTGATTCATAATCAGAATCATAGGAATCTTCAAGCTCATCTAGTGAAAGTGAAGATGAAGGAGTCCACTGTCTCGTGTCAAATGATGACTGTGAGGTAACTGATTCTAACCTTTATGAATTTACACATACTGAACTCACTAATGCATTACAGGACATGATAAATGAGTATCAAATATTGTATAAGTCCTTCGAGAACTATAAGACTGAACATTCAAACCCCATTGAACAGCAGGACAGTAAACTTGATTTTGAACAATCAAGGGAGCTGGAATGCCTAAGGGAAAAACTAAGTCTGCTCGAGAAAGAAAAGGACGAAGCTAAATGTGCACACTAGAAACTTATCAAGTTGGTTTGCACATGGAACACTTCAACTGCTAGAAAGATGTAATACTTGAGTCGATAAGGCTTGCTGGTCATCTCGCCGGTATAAGCTATATCAACAATGACAATAATACATCCGGCGTTAGAACTCAGCTGTGGTTGGAGAAAAACAAGTTTCAAACAATAACTTTGTTAGATCAAGCACAATATATGAACCAAGTGATTTGGTTAAGGAACCTGTCAAGCCAACACTCATTAAGGAACGGGTATCACATAAAGGTGTTGGTTATGATGAGCCAGTAGAGAAGGCTAGACCAATGCAGAAGTTCAAAAGTGGACATAAGCCTACTGGTCAAGCAACTCGAGAGGTGAAACCTAACTGGTATTATAATTGTATGCCTATCCAGAAGAGATATATGATTCCCAACAGGAACCAAAAACCAAAGCCATGTATACACTCACTATCATACGCAACACCCTAGAACACCATCACCATTTGCCGCACACACAATTCAGGACACACACAGACCCAAAAGGTTCAGGGTTATCCAAGTGTGGGTCCCGAAAGGACTAATCCTGTTTAGACCCTTGTAGGATTGGGTACCAATAAATTCATCGCTTTACTTGCAGAGATCCAGAACCCAGCAAGTTCAAAGATCAGAGTGGTTTCTGGACAGTGGATGTTCTAGACATATGATGGGAAGTGCTTGTCTGCTGTCTGAATTAGTAGACACCAACGTACCAAGAATAACTTTTGGTGACAACGCGAAAGGTAGAACCGTGGGTAAGGGTAAGATTATCCATGGTAACATTGTTATTAAAGATGTACTGTTAGTTGATAATCTATGCTATAACCTGATTAGCATTAGTCAACTATATGATAATGGTCACTCAGTAGAATTCAACCAGTACACGTTCACAATTAGATATGTCGATGGTAGTACACTTCTTATAGGTAAGATGTAAGACCCCAACACCTGAACTCGTCATTAGTTCATTTATGACGTCGTATATGTATAAATTTTTCATTTTCTTTTCATTCTTTAAAAAGAATCATTACATGTTTCCCATAATCCCATGACATAAATAATGTTCAACATTATATGTTCATCTCTACCAACAAATAGTCTCAAAGATTTCGCCCATTACCATACCCATTACACCACTTTTTACATTGTGGGTTTTTTTTTTTATAAAAATTTGGGCATATCCCATAAACTGAGCTATCCGGAAATAAAAACACATCACATAACATAACTCCCGACCAGGGACAACACAATACTAAGCAGAATACAGAAACACTAAGTAAATTCACAGCCAGGGAAGACACCACACTAATAAGACAACAAAAGTAGGTTTCAACACCCTTATACAGTCCATATACAGATACAAGTGCTCACAGAAGAGCAACGAATAACGGATACTCATCCGGATGCATAATTAATATATATACCAACAGCTCAACCTCGTATATCGGCTCAATCTCATACTACGCTTCTGGAAGCATCGTCCAACAAGGTTCGAGCCTAGCACTCCAAGGCAGCATCGTACCTGTTGTACCTGTTTCAACAGAAACAGTCCCCACACAGGGTGAGCATACTCCAACTCAAAATTCAATCACAAATCGATATACAAAATCATAAACAATTTAGATTATTCAAAACTCATAAAATATACTCCCTGTACAATTCCAAAATTGTATAGCTTCCACGCACTGTTCCTATTTCAAACTCACGCACTTTCATAATGTCAAGTTCAGTATTATCATTGAAAATATGATACCCAACAATACTATGAATTCAATACAACAACAATGTATT
Organism: Haberlea rhodopensis; assembly: GCA_907163345.1. Classification (NCBI taxonomy): domain Eukaryota; kingdom Viridiplantae; phylum Streptophyta; class Magnoliopsida; order Lamiales; family Gesneriaceae; genus Haberlea; species Haberlea rhodopensis. The sequence continues at coordinate 36,566 of CAJQUN010000406.1, forward strand.
ATTTATGCTCAACATAAATAATTCAACATCAATGTAAACCTGGTTATCCCACTATCTCATTCTCGACACTTTCTCATATTGCTCATGCCCAAGGCATCAATACTCAACTAGTATAATCGGATCACGTACCACTACGTGTCCACCATACTTCGTATATTAAACTCAATTATTAAAGTCAAACACTTAACCTGAAACATCAAAATCAAAATACAAGTGTATATGAATGTATAGATACTAGGTATACCTGCTCGTACGTCACCACGTACCTTATAGTAGACAACATGAACAAGCTATCAACAACGTCCGAAGTCTCATGTAGTGTCTATATCGAATATCAATTCAATATTAGCTCGAAATCAAAGCAATTCATAACCATCATATAGTTCTTACTTTCATATCCATATCATAAATCAATAACTCAAAATTATGAATCAAATCATAAACAATACTTTGTTGCACACATCCCTACATTAATCATGATATTTCATTGCTAAAGCAAAACCCCATCATCTCCCACTAACCGCGACATCAACACACATGATGCAGGATACACACACCCGTACGTGCAAGATCACGCCCAACTCACATAGTAGTGTTGAGGCCCATGCTAAAAGAATTAAAGGTTGAACAGCTAAAGGAATGTAATGAGAAAGTAGGAATGTCCAAAAACAGCATATCAATCTACACTAACTTGAAAAGAGACAAACATAACCCACATCAATGACATATCCAATACACATCGGTTTCCCCATTTCCCCAAGCAGTTCATGTTCGACTAGCAAGCAAAAAGGGCAGGAACAAAGTGTAGTGAAGTAATCGATACATCCCTTCAATTAAACGGTTTGCCCATCTACCCCAAACATAGCGAGATTCTTGAACCCAAAACCATAAACTTTTCAACCAAAACAGCTAGAGTTTCGAACATGAAAGACAACATATTTTCGAGCTCTAAGACCACAAGCCAACACATTTTTGATCCAACAGTAAGAGTCTCTACTCAAAACAATAGGAATATCATCTCAGAAGTCTACTAATCAACCATCAAAATTCTCCCAATTATAGCAGCAGAAAATCGACCCAAAACAGAAGGATTTTCGGTCCAAAATTATATCAAAATTCTCAAACACATATAGCATAAAAATCGAACCAGCAAACAATTTCTATTGAAATTATATGCATTCCTCTTCAAACATGATTTCAGCTAAACAAGGTTTAACTGAATCGATAATCGACTAACTAAGAATTTAGACTCTTCACACTCAAACCCATGAAAAACGGTCCTTACTCCCCTAAACTTACTACAATCTGTACATAAACAAGAAAATCGAATCAGTGAAACCTTCGATTCTACATGCATTTCTCTCCACTGTAAATAATCATGCTAAAACTTGGTTTACATGCGTTAAAAATCCACCAAGACATGATTTATACATTGTTACACTCAACCACTGGAAATCGATCAAACTCCCCTACACACGCATCACTAAAATCGAACCAGATTACAGAAAAAGGGGGAAAGAAAATCCATGCAATCCTTCCTAACCTGCTAAAACGAGCTTAAGCATGATTTTAAACTCCTTAACAAATTATCACTTACCAATTCGAAAACTATCCCCAAAATCTTAAAACCGAACGCAGCAATTCAACATGCAACGAACAAAATTCGAACAAACTTCATCAAAATTTTGAGGGATTTTAGGGGAATAACGACTGAAGGATGAGGGAGGATTACCTACAAAAATATTGGAAGAAATCCCCCCAAAATCGGACGAATTCGAAAATTCGAACCACTGCGCTTCCTTGCAAGATCCGAACGCAATCCGCGACGAAACTTCAGGTTCTTGGTATGGAAAGTTGCGCCTGGAAGAGACGAAGATGATGGTGGTTCGGACGCACCGGAAGGAGGTCCAACGGCTGCTGGCGCAGGGCTTTTAGCTGCGAGGGTCAGACGCGAACGGGAAGAGAAATGGGAGAGAAAGCTTCGGCTTTTTAAAACCCGATGTGTGTGTTTGAAAATTAGCTGAAATCATTAATGTATTTCCAGTCCAGTAATGTACATCGGAGTGTCGCCGGGGTACTGATAAATTACATTTACAATTACCAATCGGGATTTATACTCTCCTAAAACACAAATTAATTCTTCATTTTAATTAACTTATCTCTAAAATATTATCGGAGTATATTTTACAATCTCAAAATATTTTATGATCCGATTAACTTGTCAGTTGACCTTCACTTGGTCAATTCCACTTCTAATTAATTAATTCTAAAATTAATTATCAATAAAATCCAAATCATATTTAATCCAATAAATGATTATTAATAAATCTGGACATCACATAAGAGGCATGACAACACATATAAGATTGACTTGAATTTTGATAAGCCTGCCTCACCTACTTGCTTTGCTACCTTGAATAGTTCCAAAAATTGGCTTTGGCACAAGCGTTGTAATGCCTCGATATGAATCATATATGTTTGATATGATTATTGAGTAATTATGAGATAATTACGGAATAATGTGGACTCGGGTTCGGGTTGAACCGAGTATGAAAGACGAAATGGTTTATTGATAGAATAATGTTCATGATATCTTTGGCAAAGAATTGATCTAAACATAGTTGGGAACAACTAATTGACGTTGTTGAGTGATATGAGTTTTATGAAATTATATGAACATGGTTTAATAATAACTCTACATGGAAGACATGGATTTGATGAATGATAGAACACATGGAATAAACATGGTATGAGTTATTACTAAATATAAAGAAGGGAAATCAGATTTGAAACTCATAGAAGACACATTTTCACCTACAAAATCTCTACACTTGCTCTCTTCAAACATTGTCTCTTCTCTTGCAACTTTTGCTTGGTTGTAGCTTGGGAAACTTGTTGTGAAGTATTGTGAAGTGAAAGTTCAACTAGTTGGTGAGGTTTTATGCTATGTTAACTTGTATTTTTGTGGGATGAACATAGATATGCAAGTTGGACATGAAGTTTACTTGTTGAAGTAATATGAGATTTATGTCGATGAAATGTGTTGTATTGTTAAGAAAACATGTTCATATGATGCTTGAATTATGTTCCATGAAGTTTGGTGTTGAATTATAAGGTGTGAAGTTGGAACCACGAAGATAGACATGAAAATAGTCATGTTTTGAAACTTCTGCTGTCTCGCGATCGATCGCTAGGAGCGTACCGATCGATCGCTGAGACAGGGAAATTATAAGGCAGTTGAAACTTGTAGCGATCGATCACTATAATGTGACCGATTGATCGCAATGTTTGGCGATCGATCGATGAAGGATTAACGATCGATTGCTAGGGGGCCGAAATGTTATGTAAAAAATTGAATTAAATAGCGATCGATCGCTACATCAATATCGATCGATCGCTAGGGTAACAAAGTTGAAGTGATCGAGCGCTATAAAGAACTAAAATCATTAGAGTTCATTGTTGGAAATGTTATATTTTGTGGAAGTTTTGATGGTGAAGCCTATTTTAACATGATAATTGTTGATGTTCATGTAGCACCATCACAGGGGACGAGTCAGAAAGGAGGTTAAGCGTCAACTCCTGATTTTTTATAATCTCTACAGCACGACAGGTACGTGTTGACGTACGAGTATTGATCTTATTGTTGATGTGATGTTGATTACATGTGTTGAGATTGAGATATATGATTGTTGTACATTCATATTGTTGAGGCATATAGTTGATGCCATGAGAAGTATGCAGTTTGGCTGTTAAAACGTGTGATGATGGAAATATAATATGTGCTGCTAATATGGGACGTGAAGGCTGAGCCGCTGACATATTGAGCTGAGAGGCATATCACATATGTCATGTTATAACATAATGATGAATGAGACAAGTCATGACATATTTGCATTTTGTGGTGCATGATACAGAAACAATCACAGTTGAGATATTACGATGTTTATTTATTGTATTGTGTATTCTTATTGATATGGGAATGAGAAGGTTGTCCATCAATACTCATGTTGTATGGTTTTTTCTATAGGGACTCATAGACGGGGGAGACCGGGATTGTGAGTCAACCTTCTGCTGCGAGATGAACCATTGATTAGGATTTGAACATGTTTGGATTGTTCATTTGTACATGTTGTATATTATGTCAGAGTTTTTGAAAAGGTTGTAATAACTGACATAGTATGACTCTTAATCAGTGTGATGGACTGCTTAATCGTGACACACATTAAGGATTAAGTAGCGAGGACCCCACATTAGTGGTATCAGAGCAGTGGTTCAAGAACTGGGTGAACAAGGGTAGATGAAGAGAACTAGGGAGTTTCCTATTCACTTGAAAACATGTTTATATAGTTGTGTAGTATATGATGTTATACTAACATGCTTTATATGTTGAATATTAATTTTAACCCTTGTAGTGCAGCCTGGCAGCCAGAGTACCGGGGCATCCTCAAGAAGATGTTGGGGATACGATGAGTATGAATGCCAGTGCTAGTATAGTTCTTGTACCACCACCACCAGTAGGACAAGGGCCAATGGAACAGGTGTTGTTACCTAGGGAGTTGACACTGACTCAGTTTCTCAGTTACCAGCCACCTCGATTTGAGGGTACTGAATATGATGAACAGGCTGAGGAATGGTTAGAGTGCATTGAACAGATATTTGTGTCAGCGCCGTGTGCTAAGTCAGCCTAGTTTCGTTTGGCTGAGTTTCAATTAGCAAATAAAGCAATGATGTCGTGGAAGGCGACACTGATTGAATTGAGAGCTCAGGGGCAGTCTGTGGACTGGGATACATTCAAGAGTCGATTCCTGGATAACTATTTCTTTTGGGGCTGCAAGGGAGTTGAAAGAAGATGAGTTTACCAATCTAAAACAGGGAACAATGAAGGTAGCTGATTATGCTCTGCAATATTCTTCTTTGTTGAGGTATGTACCTCATATAGCTGCAAACACTATGATCAGATAGTTTGTTAAAGACTTATGACCTGAGTTGTTTGATAGGGTTATTTCTAATAACCCTACTTCGTTTGAGGAGGCGTTGACTAGGGCGGAGATGGCTGAGATAGGAATTGGGGCATACAAGGATGTAGGACAAGCTTAGAAACCTACATCAGACAGTATGAGATCCAGAAGTGATCAGTTTAAACCATCACGAGGAGGTGCATCATCCTCGAGAGTTGGTGGTAGGAGATTTGATAATCGCAAAGGGGGTGAATGATTTACCAAGCGACAATCACAAGGGAGCAGTAGTCGAGGATTGCGATGTTTCAAATGTGGAGGAGCACACTATAGGAGAGAGTGTCCACACACTGATTGTCCAGTTTGCTTTTGATGTGGTAGGACATGTCACATGATACGAGATTATCCTCAAGCTGGAGGACAACAGACCAGAGGGAATGTGTCAGAAAGCATAGCACAACAGAGACCACCGTTTGTACCCCAGACTATAGGGGGACAAAGAGCAGGACCGCCCCAAGTTTAGGTTTCTACACTGAACAAGGAGCAAGCAGAGGCAACTCCTGATGATGTGATAGCGGGTAAGTGTTGTTTATTTACTTATCCGGATTTTGTATTGATTGATACTGGTTCATCACATTCATTTATTTCAAAAGCTTTATTGAACGGTATCATATATGCTCTCTCCACTGTTGATGCCTCTATTTGTCTCGACACCCATGGGAACAACTGTTATGACTTGTTAGAGTGCACATGCTTGCTCTATTCAGTTTGATGATGACTATGGAACACATGAAGATTTGATTGTGTTAGATATGATTTTTTGTAGGGTCTTCCTACCTTTATAGTGACATAATGACAAAAGAAGAACTAAACATGCATTAATGACATCTTAGAGTTCCGGTTCTTACGTGAGCTAACAGGATTACAGGCCCAAAAATAAAACTTTAAAACTTATTAGTTACATTCCCTAAAATGAATGCTAACATTTTAGATTTATACTACTCCTAGAGTAGATACTAATCAAAATACTGAATCCTATTCCTTTTTGTGCTCCTTGTAGCTCACTGCCTCAACCCGACCCTTAGTTCGTCATTCCAAAAGTGTACCTATAGGGACAACCCATCATGAGCATGTACATCATTACTTAAAATCATAAGAAAATGGCATATGAATAAATGCATGAAATAACCATTAACATGTACTTCCTGGTTAATCGCTAACCCCTTTTTGTTGTCCCTGATTCACATTCATGCACGTAATCATTAGTACTTGACATAAATGATTAACATTATACTTCACTTATATTCATAATCAACAATGGTATTTAAAAATGGGGATGTTTCTGGCCTTGTTATGTCCGTGGAACAATTGGCCCCCTCGCTTCGACATATAGCGGTACTGTGATTACCCCTCGCTACACCTTGATAGCGGATGTAATCTCCTCGCTAGCAATGTCAGTGGAAAGTACCTTCCTCGCTTTCCCATAACAACCACCAGAACACTCTACCATTCTTAATAACATAGTTAAACATACATCAACATCATCATATCATAAACATCATCATCTTATAAACATCATCATCTTGTAAACATCATCATCTTATAAGCATCATCATCTTATAAACATCATCATCTTATCATAAGTACTTATGCAATCATTGCATAGTCATGGTATAGAAGTATGTTTTACCATCCGATACCCGTACGTCTCTTACGTACCTTTTCAAAAGGTGGAGGAGTCAATAGACTTTATCTCCTTGATGGTGCTGGTACCTGGGATGGTTCTACATAACCACGTAATACATTATTAGATACCATTTCAAGAATCATTGCAAAAATTCTTCAAAATAAATCATTTAAAAATAATTGCCAAGATTCTGCCTCTCTCGATCGATCGGCACCCATGTCTCGATCGATCGAGAAAGCATGAAAAACAGTGCCCAACTTTCTGCCTCGATCGATCGATCGAAATGTTTCTACCGATCGATCGAGGAGCTTCACCGATCGATCGGAAATTCCTTCGATCGATTGGCCCCTGAATTTCAAACCATGCTTTAAATCTTCTGCCTCGCTCGATCGATCGGGACCAAAATCTCGATCGATCGAGCACTCTGAAAAATCGGGACTTCCCCAGATTTTCGAGCACCTCATTTCATAGCATCTAATCTACTTCATAAAACGTAAAACTTGCCCAAACAAACATGCTAGGAACTTCATGAAACTTCTATGTAAACACTTATATCAAAGGTTTAATAAAATCTAAGCTAGCATGCATCATAACATCCACCTAAACTTCAATCTCATCCAAATTTACAGAAAAACAGGGCATGCAAGTCTTGCCCAGATTTTCGAGCACATATTTTCATAACAAGAAATCTAAAACATAAAACATGTAACGTGCTCGAACAAACATGCTAGGGGCTACAAAATACTTCAATGCAAGTACTCATACCAAGGTTACGACCAAACTTATACTAGCATGCATGAAAACTACTCAACCAAACCCAAACATAACCAAGCTCGCAGAAAACAGAGTCATAGATTACCTCACCCTTTTTGCTCCCTTTTTGGCAAGGATTTTCAACACACTTTACCAGCCAAATCTTCTCCTATTAGCAGCTCTTTTGGGAAATTTATTTTGGTGAGAGGAAAGGGGAGAGGAAGAAATGATTGGAGGTCATGAGTGGAAGCATGGTTGAAGGATGTGATGGGGTATGGGTTGCCAAGTGGGGGGGGGGGGGGTGTGGCCGAGTGATGGGGGTGGGGTGGTGTGGTTGGGGTGCCATGTGGTGTTTAATTGTGCCCCGGTATTTAGCATGATGTATTAAAATATCCTCACTCGATATTTCATAACATTACTTGATTAATACATCCCTTAAAAAAACACCTAACATGCCCCCTAAATCATATCATCATAACATAATCATAACCCCCAATTTAAATGCACCACAATCCTTAAACATATCATAATCATGTATGACAACACATAAACATATAAACATTTCGGGGGTATTACATTTTTACTGTATTCTGGGAATTGATGTGTTGAGTAGATTTCAAACTGTGGATTGTTGTCAGAAGACGGTTCGGTTTCATTCTGAGAATGGAAACCAGTGGATCTTCTTTGGACAAGGATCTCATGCAAAAATTCCTTTGATATTTGCTATGCAGATGTCACCTTTGTTAGAACGTGGACACACATGATATTTGATATATGCCATTGATATAGCTGAGAAGAAGGGAGAAAGAAGAGTATAGGATATACCAGTGATTGCATAATATGTAGATGTCTCTCCAGATGAAATTCCTGGATTTCAACCAAGTCGTGAAGTGGAATTTGGAATTGAGTTACCTGGTACCTCTGCAATTTCACGAGCACCATATCGAATGGCACCAACTGAAGTGAGAGAGTTGAAAACTCAGTTGCAAGATTTACTTGATAAGGGATACATACATCCTAGTGTATCGCCTTGGGGTGCTCTGGTATTGTTTGTAAAGAAGAAGGATGGATCAATGCTATTGTGCATTGACTACAGACAGTTGAACAAGGTAACGATTAGGAATAAATATCATGTTCCCCGTATTGATGATTTGTTTGATCAGTTTCAGGGATCGATGATCTACTTTAAGATTGATTTAAGATCCGGATATCATCAAACAATATGAGGAAAGAAATGTACAGAAGACAGCATTTAGAACTTCTTATGGACATTATGAGTTCTTAGTAATGCCATTGGAGTGACTAATGCTCCAGCTGTCTTCATGAGTTTGATGAATCGAGTCTTTCAGGAATACCTTTATCAATTTGTCATTGAGTTTATCGATGATATACTGATCTTTTCTCGGAGTGAAGTAGAGCATGTCTATCATTTGCATATGGTGTTGCAAATATTGGGAAGGAATCAATTGTATGCCAAACTCAGCAAGTGTGAGTTTTGGTTGAACAGTGTAGTATTTTTGGGACATGTGATTTCCAAAGATGGTATATCAGTTGATCCGAAAAATAGAAGCGGTACTGAATTGTCAGCACATACTTCTGTGCTAGAGATTCGTAGTTTCTTGGGTTTGACAGGATACTACAGAAGGTTTGTTGAGGGATCCTTAAAGATTGCCAAACCATTAACACAGCTGACATAAAAAGGAGTACCTTTTATATGGTCAGATGCATGTGAACTTACTTTTCAGGAATTGAAACACCGGTTGACAACTGCTCCGATGTTGATCTTTCCATCAGAACAGGAAAGGTTTGCACTCTATACTGATGCATCTTTACATGGTTTGGGTTGTGTATTGATGCAGGATAAACATGTTGTGGCATATGCATCAAGACATTTAAAGCCACATGAGATGAAATATCAAGTGTATGATTTGGAGTTGGCATTCATAGTCTTTAATTTGAAGATATGTAGACATTATCTATATTTTTCATCTTTTACCATATATACGGACCATAAAAGTTTAAAATTTTTGTTCACTCAGGAAGAGTTGAACATGAGACAAAGGAGATGGATGGATCTCTTGAAAGACTATGATTGTGAGATCAAATATCATCCAGGAAAAGCCAATCTGACAGTTGATGCATTAAGTCGAAAAGTACAATACACTGCAAATGATATGATTCAATTGTCAGCTTTGATGACTTCTTGTTGTACATTGGGATTTGAGTTTGATGCAGTGCCAGTGCCACTAAGGGTATCAATATTGTTGGTTGAACCCGATATCTTTGAGAATATCAGAACGGCACAAAACACGGATGATGAAGTCCAACGCTGGAAAGGGATGATAAGTCAAGTGCAGGGTCTTCCTACCTTAACATCAATTAGTACACATATAATGGACAGAACATGCATTTATAACCTCTTAAGGGTTCCGGTTGTAGCTTGAGCTAAGAAGATTACAGGCCAAAATAAAATTTCCAAAAGCTATTTAATTACATTCCCAATAAAGAATGTTAAAGCTATAGATTTACACTACTCCTAGAGTAGAGACTATCAAAATCCTGCATCCTATATTCATCTTGCTCCTCTTAGCTCACCTCCTCAACCCGACCCTAGGCCCTCGGTCCAAAAGTGTACCTACAGGGACAACACATCGTGAACTTATACATATTTACTTAACAAGATATAGAAGACATACAGTAATGCATAACATCTTAGTTAAGTAAAAGTTATTGGTCATTCTTCGACTTCTTTTGTTATCCCTGATTCTTATTCATGTATGAGGGCATCTTACCCCATTGTATGGCATCTTACCATAACATATTCGTCGTGTGGCATCTTACCACATGGGCATCTTACCCAATCATATGGCGTCTTGCCATATCATAACATTGTGTGGCATCTTACCACGTGGGCATCTTACCTACTGACATACATTGGGTGGCATCTTACCACATGGGCGTCTTACCCAATCATACACGTCGTATGACCTTATCATGAACTTACTTATCATAAACATCATCATCATAAACGCCATCATAATCATCATCATAAACATCGTCATTATAAACGTCATCATAAACATCATCATCGTAAACATCATCATAAACATCATCATAAACATCATCATCGTAAACATCATCATAAACATCATCATAAACATCATCATCGTAAACATCATCATAAACATCATCATAAACATCATCATCGTAAACATCATCATAAACATCATCATAAACATCATCATCATAAGCATCATCGTTAAATGTAGGAGTATGGTTTACCGTCCAATGCTCGTACGTTTCTTACGTACCTTAATTCCAAAAGAAGGAGAAATTGCAGAACTTTATATCCTTGAGGTCGTGGGTACCTGGGACGGTTCTACATAAACATACAAATTGATATTAGAAGCTAAACAATAGCCCAATACCAAAAATTTAACAAAAATCATCATTTTCCCATTTTTGAACAGTGGCGATCGATCGCTCAAAACATGGCGATCGATAGCCAGATTTTTCACATAGCGGCGATCGATCGCTTAAAACATGGCGATCGATCGCCTTGATGCTCATTTCGCCACTAGACGTTGGCGATCGATCGCGCCATTTGAGGCGATCGATCGCCTATCCTCTTTTTCGCGTACTGCTTCTCGGCGATCGATCGCTGCATTTGTAGCGATCGATCGCCACAACCAGTGGTCGCGATTTCACCATTTTCATGTGCATTTTCCAAGCTTATCTTCATACCTTTCAAAACCAAACTTCCCAACAATAACAATAACATCATAACCCACTAAAACCCACATAAAACACTTCAAAATCATACCCCAAACATATATAACACATACCCCCAAAACAACCCACATAACCACTTCAAAAATCCCCACATTTCAAATCCAAACATCATCAAAACTTTAGGGAGAGTCCCATACCTCTTGAAGACTCTAAATCTTGATAAAAATCACACAAACTCAAGTTTTGTGGAGCTTCCTCCTTCCTCCTTTGAAGAATTTCGAAAATGTGGGATAGTTTAGGGTTGAGGATGATTTGGGGGTTTTAAAAGAGTAAAGGTAAAGTGAAGTGAAGTATAGGGAAAGATGGGTAGTGGTGATTAAAAGGGGTTGTGCAAAGTTAATTTAAAACTTGTACCCCAAACTTAACATGATGTAAAAAATATTCCAACATGGTATTTTGAAAGCATTTTACAAAAATGCTCTAACTTCATCTAAAATCACATCTTCCTCATATTTAAAAATCAACACAATTAAATCATGTTAACATCTTAATACCCAACACATAAATCAATTATCACATGATTCATCATATAAACATAATTAATGCCTTAATTGCAATTAATTAATTTCGGGGCATCACATTACTCCTCTACTTACAAGATTTCGTCCTCGAAATCGCATGCACTTACCCAAACAGAAACTAAACGTAAATCATACCAGAAAATAGTTACGGGAAATGCTGCATCATATGCCGTTCCGTCTCCCACGTAGCCTCCTCGACACCCCGACGATCCCACTGAACTTTGACCATCGGTATAACTTTACTTCGTAGTCTGCGATCCTCACGATCCAGAATCCTGACCGGTCGTTCAACGTAGGATACATCTGAATCCAACTGCACTTCAGTAGGCTGTAAAACATGAGACGGGTCTGGCTCATACTTTCTCAACATAGAAACATGGAAGACATCATGAATTCTAGATAAAGACGGCGGTAGAGCCAGACGGTAAGCCAATGTACCAATACGCTGCAATACCTCATACGGTCTGACATATCTCGGAGACAACTTTCCCCGCATACCAAAACGGACCACGCCCCTGAAGGGTGAGATTTTCAAGAAAACCTTGTCTCCTACTTGGAATTCTAGCGGCCGTCGCCGCTTATTAGCGTAGGCTGCTTGCCTATCTTGGGCCGCTTTCATCTTTAAGCGTATCATCTTAATCTTTTCCTCCATGTTCTTAATCATATCCGGTCCTCCGACCGCTTTACTCGTCAAGTCCTCCCAATACAGCGGTGATCTACATCGTCGTCCGTAAAGAGCTTCAAAAGGGGCCATTTGAATGCTCGCCTGATAGCTGTTATTATAGGAGAACTCTACTAGTGGTATAGACTCTTGCCATGGAGTATCAAACTCCAAAACACATGCCCTCAGCATATCTTCGAGCGTCTGAATAGTACGCTCCGTTTGGCCGTCTGTCTGAGGGTGATAAGTTGTACTCAGTCTCACCTCGGTGCCCAAAGCTGTCTGGAGACCCTCCCAGAAATGAGAAGTAAACCTTGGGTCTCTGTCAGACACGATCGAGACTGGAACCCCATGCAACCTCACTACATCCCGTACATATAATTGGGCCATCTTTAGGTACGTGAAAGTCATGTTGTAAGGGATGAAATGAGCTACCTTCGTCAGCCTATCCACGATCACCCAGATAGCATCAAATCCTGAGGCCGACCTTGGCAAGTGTGTCACGAAGTCCATAGATATATGCTCCCACTTCCACTTAGGTACCTCTAAGCTCTTCAGCTCGCCACCGGGCCTCTGCCTCTCTGCCTTAACTTGTTGGCAGATCAAACATCTCTTGACAAAAGTGATCACATCACGCTTCATGCGTCTCCACCAGAATTGACCACTCAGGTCCTTATACATCTTTCTTCCTCCGGGGTGGATACTAAACCGGCTACTACGAGCTCGTTCTAAGATTCCTTTACGCAATCCCGGCGCATTTGGGACTACCCATCGGTTGTCCAGTCTTAACGAATCATCTTCAGCCACTCTAAACTTTGTTGGCTGACCTCGAAGTACTATCGATAACCATCTCTGAACTTCATCATCTGACCTCTGGGCTTTCCTGATAGCCTCAAATACGTCTGGCTCGGCCAATAAGGTTGACACTCACACCGGCGACTTGTCCACATCAAAATCATAGCCCAGATGGCAATAAGAAGTCATCATCGCTGATAAATACATAGCGTCTTCAGCGGTACTCTTCACCTTCCTACTTAAGGCGTCTGCTATCAAATTTGCTTTACCCGGATGGTACTCAATCTCACAGTCATAATCCTTGAGCAAATCCATCCATCTTCTTTGACGCATATTCAGTTCAGCCTGAGTGAATAGAAATTTCAGGCTCTTATGGTCCGTATAGATGATAAACGTCGTACCATAAAGATAATGACGCCAAATTTTCAAGGCGAAAATGATGGCCGCCAGTTCCAGATCATGGACTGGGTATCTGGTCTCATGAGGCTTTAACTGCCTCGAAGCATAAGCCACCACGTGCTTTTCTTGCGTCAGCACACAGCCCAAACCTTGCAATGATGCATCCGTGTACAAGGCAAACTTCTTATTCTCAGAAGGGATCACCAATACAGGCGTTGTAGTCAAACGACGCTTCAGTTCTTGAAAACTTTCCACACAAGCTTTGGACCAAAAGAATGGGACTCCTTTCTGAGTCAGCTGTGTCAACGGCTTAGCGATCTTAGAAAATCCCTCGACAAAACGTCGGTAATAACCTGCTAAGCCAAGGAAACTCCGTATCTCGGGTACAGAAGTGGGTGCTGCCCACTCCATTACAACTTCAATCTTCCTGGGATCCACAGATATCCCGCTGCTAGATATAACATGACCCAAGAATACTACACTGCTCAGCCAGAACTCGCACTTGCTGAGCTTTGCATACAACTGATGATCCCTAAGGATCTGAAGTACTGTCCTCAAGTGTCGTACATGATCTTCTTCGGTCCGGGAGTAGATGAGTATATCGTCAATGAAACTATGACGAATTGATCCAAATATGGCTGGAACACCTTGTTCATCAAACTCATGAAAACAGCCGGGGCATTTGTCACCCCAAAAGGCATGACTAGGAATTCATAGTGCCCATACCTAGTCCTGAAGGTTGTCTTCTGGACATCATCTTCCTTTACTCGAATCTGATGGTACACCGACCTCAGATCGATCTTACTGTAGAGCCTCGTACCCTGCAACTGATCAAACAAGTCATCGATCCTCGGAAGTGGGTACTTATTCTTCACTGTAGCTTTGTTCAGTTGTCTGTAATCGATGCACAAACGCATCGGACCATCTTTCTTCTTCACAAATAAGACTGGCACTCCCCATGGCGATACGCTAGGGCGTATATAGCCTTTATCAAGGAGCTCTTGCAATTGAATCTTTAATTCCTTTAGCTCTGCTGGTGCCATCCTATAAGGGGCACGAGAAATGGCAGACGTCCCCGGTAATAATTCAATCCCAAACTCGACCTCTCTCGTCGGTGGGAATCCGGGAATCTCCTCCGGAAAGACATCAGGGAACTCCGCCACTACGGGCACATCCTCAACTTTTACTTCTTCTTTCTTTTCCGTAACATCAATGGCATATATGAGATATCCCGAATGGCCGCGTTCCAACAACTGCGCCATCTTGACAGCAGATATCAACGGATCTTAAAGCGAGAACCATCCCCATAGAACGTCCATGGAACTCCCATATCAGATTTGAACCGTACAGTCCTCTGGCTGCAGTTCACAACTGCCTGATACCTGTTCAGAACATCAATGCCCAGAATGCAGTCAAAATCTGACATTCCCAGAACGATCAAATCTGACCTTAGTTCTTTATCCTCAAAATAAATGAGGCCATCGTAGACGATCCGATCAGTAATCATACTTCTTCCAGCGGGGGTCGAGACTATAAGAGGCGTGGGCGACGGAGAAGTGCATATGCGGTGCCTTTCCACCAAACTTGTCGACACAAAAGAGTGTGATGCACCTGTGTCGATCAATATAAAAGCAGGGTGCGTAAATAAAAGACACGTACCCGCTATAACCTCCTCCGGAGCCGCTGAAGCCTGCTCCCTTGTCAATGCATAGACTTGTCCTTGAGGTGGCCCCATAGGCTGACCTCCATATTGTCGCGGCACAAATGGTGGTCTGTGCTGTGCTGTCCTATCCGCAGGCCTCCCCGCAGGACCCTGTTGACTTCCCCTGTTGGGACATTGTCTAGCAAAGTGGCCCTTGTCGCCACAAACATAGCATCCTACACAATCTTTCGTCAGATGTGGTTGCCCACAAAGAGTGCATTGGACCTTCCCGGGTCTGTCTCCCTGAGACTGCCCCCTTCCAGATGGGGCATCACTCCTTCGGTTCCCTTTCCATCTATTGTCAGGCCTCTTACCACTGAACCTTGACGCCGATGTGTTTCCTCTTAATTTGAACTGCTCACCCCTTGGCTTCAAATTATCAGGAGTGGATTTCTGAGGGGGTGCTGGCGGTGGTACAACATCAGGGTATGTACCCACTCCCAGTTCGGCTAGCTCAGCCCGTGAGAGTGCATCGTCAAAGCAAGTAGGGCCATAAGTAATCACCCTATCGTACAGCTCCGGCCTCAAGCCCTTCATGAAGTTCCTCATCTTTGCTTGAGTGCTCGTGGCGATGTGAGGCACATATCTGAGTAAGGAGCAAAACTGAAGAGCATAATCTGACACTGACATATTACCTTGCTTGAGGTGAGTGAATTCATCTTCCTTAGCCTGTCGTGCAGCAGCCGAGAAATAACGATTCAGAAAGCGAGTTCGAAACATTTTCCAATTAACTTCATGACCTTGAGCCTCTTGCTCTACCACGGTGGTCTTCCACCACATTAGTGCCTTCTTGGCCAATTGGAACGCTGCTAACCGTATCCATGTTGTCTTCGCACATGGGGCTGCCACAAAGATCTGCTCTATTCTTTCTAACCATTCCTCAGCTCGTTCCCCTGTTTCAGTTCCTTCAAAGGTTGGGGTCGCTATGCAAGAAACTGAGTTAAGCTTAGCTCCCCTGGCAACAACTGTTGTTCGGACGGTTCATCATCAAAAGCTGGCGGGGGTAGGGGATTCGTACGCCCTACACTCGCATTGACGCTCACTGCGTCACCTACCTCCGCGTTTGCTGTCATACTGCAACACAAGGGTTAATAACAAGATCCAAAAGCAGTTCATATACACGTCGTTAGAAAGGCATAACATGTTAGCATAACAGTCATATACTTCATATGTAGCTTATGCGCAAAACATGTTTAAAAGTAAGCACCTAGCTAGCTTATTGCTAAGGCTACCCTTCACTCATTCCCGGGTTATCTAACCACTGCTCTGATACCACTAATGTAGGGTCTTCCTACCATAACATCAATTAGTACACATATAATGGACAGAACATGCATTTATAACCTCTTAAGGGTTCCGGTTGTAGCTTGAGCTAAGAAGATTACAGGCCAAAATAAAATTTCCAAAAGCTATTTAATTACATTCCCAATAATGAATGTTAAAGCTATAGATTTACACTACTCCTAGAGTAGAGACTATCAAAATCCTGCATCCTATATTCATCTTGCTCCTCTTAGCTCACCTCCTCAACCCGACCCTAGGCCCTCGGTCCAAAAGTGTACCTACAGGGACAACACATCGTGAGCATATACATATTTACTTAACAAGATATAGAAGACATACAGTAATGCATAACATCTTAGTTAAGTAAAAGTTATTGGTCATTCTTCGACTTCTTTTGTTATCCCTGATTCTTATTCATGTATGAGGGCATCTTACCCCATTGTATGGCAACTTACCATAACATATTCGTCGTGTGGCATCTTACCACATGGGCATCTTACCCAATCATATGGCGTCTTGCCATATCATAACATTGTGTGGCATCTTACCACGTGGGCATCTTACCTACTGACATACATTGGGTGGCATCTTACCACATGGGCGTCTTACCCAATCATACACGTCGTATGACCTTATCATGAACTTACTTATCATAAACATCATCATCATAAACGCCATCATAATCATCATCATAAACATCGTCATTATAAACGTCATCATAAACATCATCATCGTAAACATCATCATAAACATCATCATAAACATCATCATCGTAAACATCATCATAAACATCATCATCGTACACATCATCATAAACATCATCATAAACATCATCATCGTAAACATCATCATAAACATCATCATAAACATCATCATCATAAGCATCATCGTTAAATGTAGGAGTATGGTTTACCGTCCAATGCTCGTACGTTTCTTACGTACCTTAATTCCAAAAGAAGGAGAAATTGCAGAACTTTATATCCTTGAGGTCGTGGGTACCTGGGACGGTTCTACATAACCATACAAATTGATATTAGAAGCTAAACAATAGCCCAATACCAAAAATTTAACAAAAATCATCATTTTCCCATTTTTGAACAGTGGCGATCGATCGCTCAAAACATGGCGATCGATCGCCAGATTTTTCACATAGCGGCGATCGATCGCTTAAAACATGGCGATCGATCACCTTGATGCTCATTTCACCACTGGACGTTGGCGATCGATCGCGCCATTTGAGGCGATCGATCGCCTATCCTCTTTTTCGCGTACTGCTTCTCGGCGATCGATCGCTGCATTTGTAGCGATCGATCGCCACAACCAGTGGTCGCGATTTCACCATTTTCATGTGCATTTTCCAAGCTTATCTTCATACCTTTCAAAACCAAACTTCCCAACAATAACAATAACATCATAACCCACTAAAACCCACATAAAACACTTCAAAATCATACCCCAAACATATATAACACATACCCCCAAAACAACCCACATAACCACTTCAAAAATCACCACATTTCAAATCCAAACATCATCAAAACTTTAGGGAGAGTCCCATACCTCTTGAAGACTCTAAATCTTGATAAAAATCACACAAACTCAAGTTTTGTGGAGCTTCCTCCTTCCTCCTTTGAAGAATTTCGAAAATGTGGGATAGTTTAGGGTTGAGGATGATTTGGGGGTTTTAAAAGAGTAAAGGTAAAGTGAAGTGAAGTATAGGGAAAGATGGGTAGTGGGGATTAAAAGGGGTTGTGCAAAGTTAATTTAAAACTTGTACCCCAAACTTAACATGATGTATAAAATATTCCAACATGGTATTTTGAAAGCATTTTACAAAAATGCTCTAACTTCATCTAAAATCACATCTTCCTCATATTTAAAAATCAACACAATTAAATCATGTTAACATCTTAATACCCAACACATAAATCAATTATCACATGATTCATCATATAAACATAATTAATGCCTTAATTGCAATTAATTAATTTCGGGGCATCACATCAAGGGAAAACATCTCATTTTGTAATAGCAAGTGATGAGAGTTTGATATATGAAAAGCATTGGGTAGTGCCTGCTACATTGGGACTTGCCAAGAACTACTACAACTTGCTCATTGTAGTAAATACAATATACATCCTGGCGAAAGAAAATGTACAAGGATTTGATTACACAGTTTTGGTGGAAATGCATGAAACATGATGTACTGGAGTTTGTGAAGAAATGTCTGATCTGTCAACAGGTTAAGGCAGAGAGACAGAGACCAGGAGGTTAATTAATGAGTTTAGAGATTCCTCAATGGTAATGAGAACATATTACGATGGATTTTGTGACTCATTTGCCAAGGACTTCTTCTGGTTCTGATGCTATTTGGGTGATGGTTGACAGATTGATAAAAAGTAGCTCACTTCATACCGTATAATATGATGTTTACCTACTTGAGGATGGCTCAATTGTACATTCATGAGGTAGTAAGACTATATGGTATACCGGTTTCGATTGTATCTGACAGAGATCCGAGGTTTGCTTCGCATTTTTGGGAAGGACTACAATCAACAATGGGGACTGAAGTACGGTTGAGGATATGTTACATGCATGTATATTAGAGTTTGATAACTCTTGGCAAGAGTCGTTGCCATTAGTTGAATTTTCCTACAATAATAGTTATCAGACAAGTATACGGATGGCACAGTTTGAGACATTGTATTGGTGACGATGTAGATCGCCATTATCTTGGGATGATGTTGATAAGTCTTCTATAAGTGGACCGGATATAATACGAGAAATGGAAGGAAAAGTTAAGCTGATCAAATTTAGATTAAAAGCTGCTCAGGATAGACAAGCCGCTTATGCGAATAAACGGCGTAGACCTCTTGAATTCCAAGTTGGTGACAAAGTATTCTGGAAAATCTCACCTTTCAGAGGTGTATTGCGATTTGGTATGCGTGGAAAGTTGTCACCACGATATGTCAGTCCGTATGAGGTGTTGTGATATCCCTGAAATTAATTATGTGCTTTATGGCTTCTAATAATAATTATGGTGTATGATTATTATTATGGTTGGGAAATGTATAGTTATGCGGTAGGCATGAACTGGTAATACATTTCAGGGTGCATGTGATGCATAGTGGGGAAATGGTGATTTAGCAGGATTTAGTGGGCTTTGTTCTAGTGATGTAGAAAAAGCATGTTAATTGTTGTTATGACACATTTTATTGAGTAAATGCTTTAAAATATCATGTTGGGATATTTTACTACATCATGCTATTTAATTGGGTACCATTTGTTAATTTAAACCCCCACTCCCTTAATACCCAACTTTCCCCTCACTCCTCTATTTCCCACCACACCACTCTATCACTCATTCTCTCCCCATTTTATCGATAAAACCCTTCCCCCCCAAACACTCTTCATTTTTCATCCCAAATCAAGAAAGAAGAGGAGCTTAGGAAAGCTTGTAAGCTTGGATATCTTGCTAGGAATTGAGTTCAAGTGGTAAGGAAGCTTTCTTGTTAAGATTTGGGTTGATTATGAAGTATTTGGTTGTGTTGGATGGTAGCGTTTATCGCGTACGCCCAAATTAACCCTCTCAAGTTAATAACAATAATGAATGTAGTAGCGTGAGTAAGGATCGATCCCACGAGGAAGGTTATATCTTTGTGTTAACTTATGCAAACGAAAATAAAAAGGGGTTTTTGAAATCAATTGAATAATACTACTACTATGATGCAAAATTAAACTAGATGAATTAACTTATGAGAAAAGAGCGATTTTCGGTTTTCGGTTAACTTTACAATTGGTGTTTACTATCTTGGTCATCGATCTTCACATATGATTCAATTCTCTTATGAATATTCATCGTGGACGTTTAATCCAATAATCAAAATCCTATCTCACCTTAAGTTTAGTTAAGTAGCCCAAGCGTTCTAGTTTAACCCTTATCAAACAATCAATCAAAATACAAGCGATTAAGATTTAAATCGATGATAGCATATGAACTAGTGAGATCGATGAAGCTAAACAACATTATCAAAGCGTCTATGTTTAATCAGGTCAATTGTTTTTCCTAAGAATTTAACAAACTCACAAGCGGAATTTAATTAATCTTAGTTGCTTCGTAAATTAGAGGGATCAAACGATTCCGTATTTGATATCTAATTTAGCGTTAAATTGTATGAAAGATATCTAGGTGATCAATCCAACAATCATGCATAACAATTAGGACAATCAAATCAAAAAAAACAATTGATACTCAAAGAAAATCAACAAGCAAAACTTATCTCACAAGAATAGTAAACATCCAATGTATCGTTTTCCTAAACCGAGAATCACAAAAGTATTTAGCTACTCATAACTAGATTAAAAACAATCAAAATTAATCAAGAAAGCATCAAACTAATAGGAAAAGAAAAAGTTACTAAAAGGAAGCACGATTCCGGCTTGTCGATTCCGTCCTCGTTCTTCGAGCGTTCTTCACAAAAATGGAAAGAAAAATTATTCTAAAATCTAAAAATTATTTCTAAAGTCTGAATAATCTCTAAAAGAGACTAATTTTCGAGTATCTGAGGTATGGTGGCTGATGGGTAGGTTAAATTATATGTAGGAAGGAAAGAAATCAAGTCTTTACACTTTCCAAAACTCTACAAGCGTAGCTACGCCAGAAAATGGCATAAAGACGCCTGATGACGTGTCAAAAATATGGCTTCCCACATTTCTGGCATATTTACGCCTCCAAATGGCATAATTACGTCTGTCCATGCCGTAGCGTTGGCGTAATTACGCCTGATAATGGCGTAATTACGCCAGTCCTCCATTTTTCTGGCGAGTTTCGTATCTTGGCCGTAACTTTCTTGTAAAAACTCCGAATTTGATGAATCAGCTGTCCACGCGAAGATAACTCAAAGTTCTACAACTTTTCTATGGACCACATTTCCAAAACATGGCTCGAACATATAGAAAGTTGAGGAGAAAGGAGCAACATGTGTCTTGGATTCTGGTTTTTTCCTCTTTTCTTCAACTTTAGTCATTCTTTCATCATTTTAGCTTGATTTCTTCACATTTCCCTACATTTACACAAATATACGATTCGGTAGCATATGTATCAATTTATCAATCAAAATATACCAAATCGTAGATAATTAAGTGCAATAGATGTGTCTATTTCTAGTCTCACTTTAATGCCTCAACAATTTTAAACATGCATAGTGATGAAAGGCGGTGAAAAGTTAATAATGGAACAAGTTCAATCCCTAAACATTTCGTACCCAACAGAGCAGTGAACGTGTGTGTGTGGTCATAAACAAGTGTTTGTGTACAAATTATAGATCCAAAAGATGCAAATCCACAATAGTTCAAGTCATACACTAACACAAGTATAAGCTCACTTGCACACTCTTCTCCACTATCTTAGCTACTTTGCAAACATAAATCAAGTAGGTCTTTATTAGCTTGTAGCTTGGCCTAGGTATTGGCTTATGAAAGAAAGGATAAAGATATATCAAACAAGAGAGTATGATGAAATGCACACTAAAACTTCTCTTCTTGCATGAAGTTTCCAA
Organism: Haberlea rhodopensis; assembly: GCA_907163345.1. Classification (NCBI taxonomy): domain Eukaryota; kingdom Viridiplantae; phylum Streptophyta; class Magnoliopsida; order Lamiales; family Gesneriaceae; genus Haberlea; species Haberlea rhodopensis. Next base: position 58,673 of record CAJQUN010000406.1, read on the forward strand.
ACCTTGTTCATTTTTCAAGGTTTATTTCAACATTTTTTTCTTCTTTTGTGTGCCTTGGCTCCCCTTGGAGTCATATTTGTATCAAATTTCTCAAGGCATTCCTTTTCTTTCATGTATTTCATTCTTTTGACAATAAAGTTCACAAATATAATTCAATGAATTCCCAAGTGCATGTGAATGAAATACATCATACTCCCTTAAAAGGTATGGATTGAAATCATATTTAGGCTAAAAGGATAGGATGATAAGCTAGTCAAGAAATGTTGAATGGGGGTCTTTAGTATGCTTAGCATACTACCATTCTTTTACATTAAAGCTCAAAAAGGGTACTAGAGATTGATTTTGTTTACATGGTAGGCTTGAAAGGTACAAACGCATCAAAGATCGCCTATATCACTTTCATGTTTGCAAGTAGTCTAGACATACGCCTCAAAGAGCATGTAGTTACGTTCTAGCATGTATTAGAGACTTCTTAAGACTATCACAAAATTCACACAATCTTCACTAAGCTATGCACACTTCACAAGTCATGACAAAATCGTGCTCAAAATATTCAACTTACTAAGTTGAAGTAAAATTTTGCATTAGAGTTCAAAGTGTTCCAAGGTTAACAATTCACCTTTGTTCAAAAGCATGCATGATATCAATTAGGTTTCATCATGGGCTAGTGACTCTAAGCATCCATTCGTTACTTAACTATGAGCTCAAAATTTTCAAAATTTTCGATTTTTTTTTGTATTTTTGAAATAAGAAAAACAATAACACACCACTAATCCCTCCCCCATACTTAAATCTTACATTGTCCCCAATGTAAGACAAAATACAAGAGAAGAGAAAAGTCTAACTATTAAAGCAATAGAAATGAAAATAAAAGGGAGAAAGGAAACTAACTCCCCTTGGGTTGCCTCCTATGCAGCGCCTCTGTTTAACGTCGGTGGCCCGACGCCAGTTCATGGATCACGTGATGCTTGGTGGATCTTCGAGATCCATTTTTCCTTCTTTAGCGGCATGGAAACCTTCATAGTATGGTTTCAGTCTATGTCCGTTCACCTTGAATGTCTTATCTTTTGCTAGGCTTTGAACCTCAACTGCACCATGAGGAAAAACAGTAGTTACTATAAAATGTCCAACCCATCGAGAGCGTAGTTTACCTGGAAAGAGGCGAAGGCGGGAAAGGTATAGGAGGACTTTTTGACCAATGACAAACTCCTTCCTCGAGATCATTTTGTCATGAAAGGTCTTCGTTTTCTCTTTGTAGATCTTGGAGCTTTCATACGCATCATTGCGGATCTCTTCCAACTCTTGCAATTGCAGCTTTCTATGTTCTCCGCTCTTGTCCATAGCCATGTTGAAGTGCTTGATGGTCCAAAAAGCTCTATGCTCCAACTCTATAGGCAAATGACATGGTTTACCAAAGATTAGTCTATAAGGAGACATACCTATTGGCGTCTTGTATGCAGTCCGATAAGCCCACAGTGCATCATCTAGTCTTAAGCTCCAATCCTTCCTAGTGGGATTTACCGTCTTTTCCAAGATGGATTTTATTTCTCGATTTGAAACTTCGGCTTGTCCATTTGTTTGCGGGTGGTAGGCGGTGGACACCTTGTGTGAGACCCCGTTATCACATCAAGTTAATAAGGTGCAATTTATAGAACTAAACATTCATGTGAATATATCAGAGTAACGTATTGTGTTGATTAACCTGAGCTTTAGAGATTACAGTACCAAAATGTTTCAAAAGGAATAACACAATTCCTACTAAGGTACTACATTATAGTCTTACTCTACTCAGTAGAAGCTATACAAAAAATTTCTCTAACATGCTAATCCTGTAGCACTCCTTACAGCTCAGCATATCAACCCCAACCCTGGTTCTCGTCCACAAAAGCACCTACAAAGACAACCCCCAACACATGAGCATAAAACAATTCATATTCAACATAATATGAAAGTAAGGCATAAATGCACAATTCTAAACACAAGCACTTCCTGTATTTCCTGCATTTATAACGCCCATTGGTTGTCCCTGTACCATAATTCATAATAAAACACATTATATGAATGTATGGCTTCATAAATAAATGTCATGACATTTCCTCTTTTTCTTGAGTCAGTCATCATCAGTTATTTTAATGCTTTCATAATCTCAAAACAAGCGGTATCGCATACTCGCTTCTTCATACTAGCGGTATCTCTTCCTCGCTCAGTATGGTATACCTCGCCTCCATGTGCAAGCGAGCCTCCCCCCTCCCGCTCCACATTTTCAGCGGTAAAGCGTAAGCATTAAAACCTTAACTGTGATCGCCCTGACTCTTGGAATACACCTCTTTATTCCACATCACAATATGCAACAACAATGCATAATATGCAACACAATGCATAATAACATGTATCATAATCTTAATGCATCACATTGCATTCATCATGTGTCACACAGACAAACATAAGTACATGTTACCGTCGGGATGCACGTACGTCGCTTACGTACCTTTCCAAAATGTGGTGTGTTGCAGGACTCTATCCCCTGCGCTGTGTAGCTACCTGTGAAGGCTCTACACCAGTGTACAACACAATATTAGATGTCTCATTACAATCCAATATCAAAACTTTAACAAAATATAACAATTTATATTTTTCAACATTCTGGGTCTCTCGATCGATCGGCCCCTCTTCCCGATCGATCGAGAAGACGCCTTAAATCAAAACCAAGATTCTGCCTCGCTCGATCGATCGAGATGAAATGTCGATCGATCGAGATGCTCTGTTCGAGAAATACCAACCCAGAATTCTCGAACACCTATATTCACACCCTTAAATCTAACATGTAAGACATACAACATGCCAAGACCAACATGCTAGCAGTTATCACACACTACCCTGAGTGTATTCATATCAAATTTACACCTCAAACTTAAGCCCACATGCATAAACATCAACCATTTACATAAGTACTCAACCAACTTTTCCGGAAACAGAACAACATATTTCATTACCAGATTTTTGAGTACTTCACTTCATGCTATTATATCTACCACATATAACATAAAGCATGCTCGAACAAACATGCCAAGGGCTTCACAAAACTACCATGCATATTTTCACATCAAAGGTTTACCAAAAACCTAAGCTAAGGTGCATGATATCACCTCCTCAAAATCACTCCCAAACCATAATTTTCCAGAAAAACAGGGCATATTCCTTACCCAGATTTTCGAACACTATACTTCACATGCTTTAATCCTCTACATAAAACATGCAACATGCTCAAGGAAAAATACAGAGAGCCTCATAATAACACCATGTAAGCATTTAAATCAAAGGTTTCAAGAAACCTAAGCTAACATGCCGTTTTCTCGCCACCTAAAAAACATGTACTCAAACACGTTTAAAATAAAAACAGAGCATGGTTTCTCACCCTACTTTGCTCCTATTTTTGAAGGCTTTCCAGGCGATGAAAAAGGACAAGCTCCTCAGAATTTTGCTTAGCTGAAGCTGGTGAAGAAATGGGAGAGAAGGCTCGAGAATTTGGATGGCTGAGAGTGGTGGAATGATTGAGCCAAGTGGTGAGTAAAGTCAACCTAGATTTTATGTCACTGCCAATATTACAAGATCCTATCGGGTCGCACAAAAGATTAAATCGAGAAGGGAAATTAAATTCATTGGATGAATTAATTAATTAAGAAGAGTCTTAATTAAAAGATTATGAAGATTTAATTAAATCATGGGTTTGGGCCCATGAGGCTTTAAGAAAGCCTTAAACCTTAATTAAATCTTATAATATAAATACAAGGTTATGATTAATTGTAAGACTTACTTTAAATCATCACAACCTACACCAAGAGACACACGGCCGCCTCCTCCACGCAAAGGATTGCTCTCGGCTTCTTCATAAGTCGTTGGGTATTCTTGTGCAATTTCCGGCCATTAATCGATTTGGAATCGAGTGTGTTTCTTGTTTCGGTTTAAGAACTTGTCTAGCAAGTTGTTATTAAACTATCCCTTCACTTGATCGTGTGGATACCGTTGAGGCAAAACTTGACAAGTTTTGCTAGTGACTCGAAGGAGACGTTGGGCGTGGTGCTGCTCCGAGGAATCTGCTCAAACACGCTACAAGGGTGAGACCTTCGTATATCCTTTATCCCATATGAATCCCTATGTATAGATCCGCGGTTTAGTAATCCAATATTTTATTCCGCTGCGTTGTATGCTCTTAGGATTACTAACAGTGGTATCAGAGCCGTGTACAAGGCTCATATCGGATTTATGTGGTTAAATAGTTTAATAATATTTAGATTAATATTGCATGCTATTTAAAACTATATGAACATATATGATATGTTAATATCGAATTTGTGAAAATCATCGTAAAATTATATTTGATATAAATTGGCGAAAATCGAATCATAATTCACAAGAGTTCGGCCATCACCATCACTAATGACACACGGCTAGCCACATGAGGGCTAGGGTTTTCGAACCCTTGGCTCGAGATGGTTTAGCCGTTGTGGCTAATAATTGTGCATGGAAGTGTCGAAACTTGATTAGGGTTTAGAACCCATTGGCTCGTGACGGCCAGCTCATGACGGCTAGGGTTTAGAACCCTAGTAGTCGTGCATGGGCTCGGCCATCGTCGCTCGTCTGCTAGGGGTTTTGAACCTTATGGCTCGATAAAGGTTCGGACCAATAGTCTCAGAATCATACGTGTTGGAGGCTACACCACATGAGGGCTAGGGTTTTTCGAACCCTTGGCTCGAGATGGTTGAACAGCCATCGTCATGAACCGTGCATGGTTGGACCGTGGCTTGTGACTCATGAATTCCGATGTTTCGAACCATGTTGGCTCGATGAAAAACAAAATGGTTCTTGGCAGCTAGGGTTTGGAACCCTAGCGGCGCCGCACCCGAGCCATGGTTCGGCCATGGGCTAGGGTTTCGAACCCTAGGCCCATGATTGGTCCAGCCATGGTCTATGATGATTCGAATCATGATGGTTCATGGTTTAGTCGTTTTTTATTCATGGCATGTGATGTCCCGAGCGTATGATAATTTTTCAAAATTATATTTTACAGTTTTAATTAGAATTAAATTTAAAATGTTTAGAATTTAATTAATTAAATGTTAATGCATGCTTTATGTGTTGTCTGAGCATGGTGCGTGGTTATAGCCCCTTGACCTATTAGATAGTATTTGTGAATGTTTGTAATTTATAATACGACCTGCGAGTCGTGCCTTCTCTATTTCATTCTAAATGTAATCCCTCCCCTATGTTCCCCTCGAATGTGAATTGAGGAATTCTATATCTTGTAAATAGTGTAGTTTAGTTTATTGATGGTGATCAATGAAGATGGAGCATCGTGCCGGGATGAGGAGGCCATTCACAAATCGGAGCCAAAGGAAGGTGCTTGTGAAGTTACCTTAGGTTGACTCTTAGGATTTTCTCATTGGCTTGAGAAAATCATTAGTAGGGGCTATAACCATGTCACGTTTAATTATGTATGTTGATGCATGATTTATCTTATGTTTTAGATTGATAATTGTATTATACATATATGTAGATATGTATACAACTATATGTAGTGGACATATTTTAAATTATCAAACTAATCATGAGATCAATAAATCCCTCTAAAATATTAAGTTTTAGATGCCTTCCAAAATTAAAAGTACTCGTAAAAAACTTCGATTGTACATGTGTGGGTTTGCCAAAGCAAAGCACCGTGGCAATCTTAGTAAGGCGCGAAAGGATAAAAGTGATATCCGTTATACTTTAAATTGGGTACGACTTAACTAGGTTATCTCAATAGAATTGGGAACTTAGAGGCATGGGTTGGATTATAATTCATTTGATGAATTGAACAAAGTGTTGTTCGTCCAACTATCCAAGAATTACATGTGATGTAATTGACAAAGTGTTGTCTACCTAAATAACCGAGTCTTGGGCGATTAGCCAAAGCTAACTCAAGATTAGGTGAAATATGGATCTTGGCCCAGTAAAGGTTTCGAGGGTTGATATTTTTTTAAACAAAATAGTGGGAGTATCATTTAATATAAGACCATGTTAAATGATTAAATCATAAACTTATTTTGCATATTTATATTGTAGATATCCATGGCAACTAACAACGTAACAAGCACTTTATCACTGCGATCGGTCCTTGAGAAGGACAAATTAAATGGGACAAATTTCCTAGACTGGCATAGGAACTTGAGGATAGTCCTCAAACAAGAAAAGAAACAATATGTCCTAGAGGAACCTTTACCTGCTGAGGAACCTCCCCTAACGGCTACAAGAGCCGAAAAAGATGCTTACAAGAAGCATCAAAGTGACGCACTTGATGTTGGGTGCCTTATGCTTGCCACCGTGAACTCTAAGCTTCAGAAGCAACATGAGGAAATGGAGGCGTTTGATATGATCGAGCATCTTAAGCAACTGTACCAACAACAAGCTAGACAAGAGAGGTATGACGTCTCTAAGGCGTTATTCCAGTGTAGAATGGTAGAAGGAAGTCTGGTTGAAACTCATGTACTCAAGATGATTGGGTATATTGAGAATCTGGAGAAGCTGGGTTTTCCTTTGGACCAAGAGTTGGCCACTGACGTGATCTTGCAATCGTTGCCTGAAAGCTTCAGTCAATTTGTCTTAAATTACAATATAATTCAAATTGAGAAGACACTACCACAGTTACTTGGCATGCTTAGAACTTTTGAAGCAAATAGCAAGAAGTCTAATCCTACTAATGTTCTTATTTTGAATAAGAACAAAGGAAAGACTAAAGCTAAGAACTTCAAGAAGAACAAGAAGGTCTTTGTTAAATCTAAGCCAAAGTCGTCTGCACTCAAACCAAAGGGAGGGATAGCGAAGGAAGGAAACAGTTTCCATTGCGGTGAGACCGGCCATTGGAAAAGAAACTGCAAAGTATATCTGGAGGATCTAAAGAAAGGAGGTGTGACTTCCACTTCAGGTATTTTTGTTATAGAAGTCAATTTATCTACTTTTTCATCATGGGTATTAGATACTGGATGTGGATCTCACATTTGTGTAAATGTGCAGGACCTCAAAAAGAGTAGATTGTTGGCGAAAGGCGAAGTTGATCTCCGAGTTGGAAATGGAGCAAGAGTTGCTGCATTAGCTATAGGAGATTATTATTTATCTTTGCCTTCTGGTTTATCATTGATTTTAAAAGACTGTTATTTTGTGCCATCTATTACCAAAACATAATTTCTATTTCTTGTTTAAACAAGTGTGGTTTTTCATTTATAATAAAGGACAACTGTTGTTCTATTTATTTAAATGATATGTTTTATGCTAGTGCACAAATGGTGAATGGTCTTTATTTATTAAATCTTGATATGCCTATCTATAACATAAATACTAAAAGGATTAAAAATAATGATTGTAATCCGACTTATCTCTGGCATTGTCGCTTGGGCCACATAAACGAGAACCACATATCTAAACTTCATAAGGATGGAGTATTAGATTCATTTGATTTTGAATCATATGAAACATGCGAATCTTGTTTAATGGGCAAGATGACTAAAGCCCCTTTCAAGGGACATGTTGAAAGGGCAAATATTTTATTGGGACTAATACATAGTGATGTATGTGGACCAATAAGTACACAAGCTAGAGGTGGTTTTCAATACTTCGTTACATTTACTGATGACCTCAGTAGATATGGGTATGTGTACCTAATGAAGCATAAGCATGAAACCTTTGAAAAGTTCAAAGATTTCAAGAATGAAGTACAAAACCAACTTGGCAAAAGTATCAAAATCCTACGATCAGATCGAGGAGGTGAATACTTAAGCCAAGAGTTTCATGACTATCTAAAGGAATGTGGGATAGTCCCACAACTCACTCCTCCGTATACTCCACAACGGAATGGTGTATCCGAGAGGAGAAATCGAACCTTGTTGGACATGGTTAGATCAATGATGAGTCATGCAGATATTCCGATATCGTTTTGGGGACACGCTCTAGAAACAGCAATTTTCTTACTGAACCGTGTTCCATCTAAATCAGTGGAAAAGACACCATATGAGATATGGACTGGGAAGCGTCCTAGTATGTCTTTTATGAAGATTTGGGGTTGTGAGGCTTTCGTTAGACGTCACGCCACTAACAAACTTGGACCCAAATCTGATAAGTGTTTATTTGTGGGGTATCCTAAGGAAACGAAAGGATACTCTTTCTATTATCCCACCGAGAACAAAGTAGTTGTTGCTCGGACTGGTGTATTTCTTGAAAGAGAATTTATTTCTAGAAAAACCAGTGGGAGAAAACTAGAACTTAATGAAGTTCAACCACAAGAAAACACTGAACCTGAGATTGAGATGGAAACTGCTGTTGTGGAAGAAGTACCTGCTCAAGAGAACCAGCGTAGGTCTGTAAGAGAACACCGGGAGCCACAGAGATATGGATTTCTTGTGACTTAACAAGGTGACTTACTACTTATTGATGAGGATGAGCCATCATCTTATCAACAAGCTATAATGGGCACTGATTCTGAGAAATGGCAAGAGGCCATGAAATCTGAGATGGAATCCATATATGCAAACCAAGTATGGACTTTGGTTGATCCACCTGAAGGGGTACGACCCATAGGGTGCAAATGGATTTTCAAGAAAAAGACCGATATGGATGGTAACGTACAAACCTATAAAGGTCGGCTGGTTGCAAAAGGATTCTAACAAATTCATGGTATTGACTATGATGAAACCTTTTCAACAGTGACCATGGTTAAATCCATAAGGATCTTACTTGCAATAGCTGCATTTCATGATTATGAAATCTGGCAGATGGATGTCAAAACAGCTTTCCTTAATGGAAATCTGCTCGAGGATGTGTACATGACACAGCCCGAGGGTTTTGTCGATCCAAAGGATGCTGGAAAAATATGCAAGCTACAACGATCCATTTATGGATTGAAGCAAGCTTCTCGGAGTTGGAATCTCCGTTTTGATGATGCAATCAAAGAGTTTGGTTTTATCAAAAATGAAGATGAACCTTGTGTCTACAAGAAGGTCAGTGGGAGCGTAATCATTTTGCCTAGTGTTGTATGTAGATGACATACTTCTCATTGGGAATGATATCCCTGCCTTACAATCTGTAAAGATTTGGCTAGGGAATTGCTTTTCGATGAAAGACTTGGGAGAAGCCACATATGTATTAGGAATCAAGATCTATAGAGATAGATCGAGAAGGCTTCTTGGCCTAAGTCAAAGTACATACATAGACAAAGTGCTTAAAAGGTTTAGCATGCAAGAATCAAAGAAAGGATTCGTGCCTATGACACATGGTATATATCTCTCGAAGGAACAGTGTCCTTCAACACCAGATGAGAGACAACGCATTAGTAAGATTCCATATGCGTCAGCTATTGGATCTATCATGTATGCCATGATATGTACTCCTCCCGATGTATCGTATGCTTTGAGCATGACGAGCAGATATCAAGTTGATCCAGGTGAAGGTCACTGGATTGCTGTCAAGAACATCCTGAAGTACTTGAGAAGGACTAAGGATACATTCTTGATTTATGGAGGTGAGGAAGAGCTCAATGTAATAGGTTACACCGATGCAAGCTTCCAAACCAACAAAGATGATTTTCGATCGCAATCTGGATATGTGTATTGCCTAAATGGAGGTGCTGTGAGCTGGAAGAGTTCAAAGCAAGAAACAGTAGCCGATTCTACAACGGAAGCTGAGTATATTGCTGCCTCGGATGCAGCAAAGGAAGCTGTTTGGATTAGGAAGTTCATTTCTGAACTTCGAGTGGTGCCTAGCATTAAAGATCCGATAGAACTCTATTGTGACAACAATGGAGCGATCGCATTGGCTAAGGAACCTAGATCTCACCAAAGATCCAAGCACATACTTCGGCGCTTTCATTTCATTCGAGAAATCTTTGAAAGGGGAGATGTTAAAATATGCAAAGTACCAACAGATGATAATGTAATATGATTTTATGAATGACCCATTGACGAAGCCACTGTCACAGCAGAAGCATGATCGTCATACTAGATCTCTAGGCATTAGGTATATGTCTGAGCGGTCTTAGTGCAAGTGGGAGATTTGTTGGGATATGCCCTAAGACATATCATTAGATGATTGTTTATCACATACAATGTAATATGATTTTATGAATGGCAATTCATTATTATATATTATTCTTTTAACTGTGCAATATGAATTAATATATATGTTAATGTCCTTAGAATAATATTGTATTATTCTTAAAAATGTCCCTAGTCAAGTATTATCATGAATAGGGATAATGATAATACGTAGAGACTAGTATGTGTTGATTGATGAATTGTTCATTGATATGAGATATCAAATCAATACATGGGTACATGTTAGAGAACGATGTACTGGACAGACCCACCATGAGAATGCAACATGGATAGTTATATGATTGTCATATGCAATTCTCATAGTGATAATAATGTATGTAATCCTTACGACTTGTGATCATCAGAGATCCCAACATAAGGAGTTATGTATCTTGATATTGTCAAACGTTACCTGTAACAGGGTAAACTATAAAGGCGACTATTGGATACACTACGAATTATGTAGAGGGATGTTGACTGATCGAGATAGGATTTGTCCCTCCTATATAACAGGAGATGTGTTTGGCCCTTGATCAAGTGAGAACTAAAATGCATGGCCATGCTCGAATGAGTCGATATGAGATATCGAGCTTATTCGTTTATTCTAGTTCTACTTGGGGATCAAGAAATAAAGATTGAATATACGAGTATGACTATTCCATGACTCGTGTTCAATCTAAACACAAAGGACAAAGGGATTAAGTTACATGGTTAATATTATCACAAGTTCTAAAGGTTATGTCGAGTCATTGACATTCTTGTAATTTGGGTAGCCTCGATGTGTTGCTAGACACCGCTCCTTGCTTGCGACATAAAATGAGATTTTATGTCACAGCCAACATTACAAGATCCTATCGGGTCGCACAAAAGATTAAATCGAGAAGGGAAATTAAATTCATTGGATGAATTAATTAATTAAGAAGAGTCTTAATTAAAAGATTATGAAGATTTAATTAAATCATGGGTTTGGGCCCATGAGGCTTTAAGAAAGCCTTAAACCTTAATTAAATCTTATAATATAAATCCAAGGTTATGATTAATTGTAAGACTTACTTTAAATCATCACAACCTACACCAAGAGACACACGGCCGCCTCCTCCACGCAAAGGATTGCTCTCGGCTTCTTCATAAGTCGTTGGGTATTCTTGTGCAATTTCCGGCCATTAATCGATTTGGAATCGAGTGTGTTTCTTGTTTCGATTTAAGAACTTGTCTAGCAACTTGTTCTTAAACTATCCCTTCACCTGATTTGATCGTGTGGATACCGTTGAGGCAAAACTTGACAAGTTTTGCTAGTGACTCGAAGGAGACGTTGGACGTGGTGCTGCTCCGAGGAATCTGCTCAAACACGCTACAAGGGTGAGACCTTCGTATATCCTTTATCCGATATGAATCCCTATGTATAGATCCACGGTTTAGTAATCCAATATTTTATTCCGCTGCGTTGTATGCTCTTAGGATTACTAACAGATCATACTTCCGTTGTGGATGTCCCGGAAATCCGCCCGCTGCATTTGCTTCCTCAATAGATGGTTCTTGAAGTGTGGGGCAAGCGTCAGTTGGATGATTCGGTAGTGCACAAATCCCACATACCTTGGCACTTTGTCCAATTCCAATTGCAAGTTGTTTCACGATACTTGTTAAGTCAATCAATTGTTGTTCGAGACTAGACACATTTACCTCGCCTTGATTCGTAGGCTTATGGTCCGATCGAGCAGTCCCAAACTGTTGAGAGTTGGCTGCCATGTTCGCAATCTAGTGTCTTGCCTCCGTGGGTGTCTTATCCACAAATGCTCCTCCACTTGCAGCGTCAACCAAGTTCCTGTCATTTGGCAAAAGTCCCTCATAAAAATATTGAATAAGTAAGTGCTCACTTATCTGATGTTGAGGGCAGCTTGCACAAAGCTTTTTGAAGCGCTCCCAATATTCATGCAGTGATTCCTCGTGGCGTTGTCTATTGCCGTATATGTCTTTGCGGATATTCGTCGCCCTTGATGCAGGAAAGTATTTCTCCAAGAAGGTTCTTTTCAGCTCGTTCCATGTAATGATGGATCCAGAAGGTAAATAGAAGAGCCAATCCTTAGCAGCGTCCTTCAAAGAGAACGGAAAAGCTCGTAATTTGATTTGTTCCTCAGTTATGTCAGTTGGCTTCATTATAGTGCATACTTCATGGAATTCCATCAAATGCTTATGCGGATCCTCACCTGCAAGGCCATGAAAAGAAGATAAAAGATGTATTAGGCCAGATTTTAATTCAAAATTTATATTAGTAGCAACTGTAGGAAAGGTTATGCAGAAAGGTTGATGATCCAAAGTATGATTCGCTAATTGTCGTAAGCTTTGATTCTCCGCCATGATAGTCCTTTCCTCTTCTTCTTTTACTTGTCTTCGATTTTCTCTCCTTAGTTGGTGTAAAGTCCTTTCTATCTCGGGATTGTATTGATGTTCGTCCTCCTCTGATGAAAAATCGCCTGCGTGCATGAACAAACAGGTAAAAAGCACGGGAAGAAGAATATCAATAAAAAAATTAACACAAATTAATAAAATTGCCTTCCCCGGCAACGGCGCCAAAATTTGGTAGCGTTTATCGCGTACGCCCAAATTAACCCTCTGAAGTTAATAACAGTAATGAATGTAGTAGCGTGAGTAGGGATCGATCCCACGAGGAAGGTTATATCTTTGTGTTAACTTATGCAAACGAAAATAAAAAGGGGTTTTTGAAATCAATTGAATAATACTACTACTATGATGCAAAATTAAACTAGATGAATTAACTTATGAGAAAAGAGCGATTCTCGATTTTCGGTTAACTTTACAATTGGTGTTTACTATCTTGGTCATCGATCTTCACATATGATTCAATTCTCTTATGAATATTCATCGTGGACGTTTAATCCAATAATCAAAGTCCTATCTCACCTTAAGTTTAGTTAAGTAGCCCAAGCGTTCTAGTTTAACCCTTATCAAACAATCAATCAAAATACAAGTGATTAAGATTTAAATCGATGATAGCATATGAACTAGTGAGATCGATGAAGCTAAACAACATAATCCAAGCCTCTATGTTTAATCTAGTCAATTGTTTTTCCTAAGAATTTAACAAACTCACAAGCGGAATTTAATTAATCTTAGTTGCTTCGTAAATTAGAGGGATCAAACGATTCCGTATTTGATATCTAATTTAGCGTTAAATTGTATGAAAGATAGCTAGGTGATCAATCCAACAATCATGCATGTGATGACCAGGGATTAAAGATGTTAATCCCGTAGGGTTAATGACCCCTAAAGTTGTTTTACGTGGCGATTTGGAGTTTAATCGAGGTGTTGGGCCTTCCGGGCTCGTCTATTTGAGTAGTTGGGATTGTTGGATCCCGAGGTTGAGATTGTATTCTCATTACGGTGTAAAATCTAAGAGTTGGGTTGTTGAAGTGACTCGGAATCTCGGGTGCTTGGTGTGGGCATCGGTAGGGGGTTTTTGAGTTAGAGAGAGAATTTTTGAAAACAGATGATTTTTAATGAATCATGATGTATTTGTGGGGCTATTAGTATTTCGGGGTATTTTTGCTATAAATACCAGTTGAACCGAGATTTTAATTAAAAATTTCATTTCAGCACCTTATTTTTCTCTCTCCCTCCCGCGTCGCCCTTCCCGTCTGCCCCTACCCCCGCGCACAAAAGCGCTTCGCCCGCCGCCGTCCGGCCGCCGTTCGGTGCGTGCGACCCGCCGCCGGCTTCGTCTCGTCGAGGCTCAGCTATCCCCTCCGGCAATTGAGAGTTTCGTCGCGTTTTGAAGTCGGATTTTGCAGGAAAGCGTCGATCCCCAATTCCTAGGGTTCATCGATTTCGACCGATTTACTTCCGATTTTTCGATTGGGTAACCTCCCTTACCCCTTTTTCGTCATTATCGTGTATTTTCCTGCCATTTTTGTGTTCAGTTAGTTCGAATTCTTGCTGTTGGTGTGAGGGTTGGTTCGAATTTTTTGGATGTGTGCGTGAGGTGGGTTCGAAATTGGGGTTTTTTGGCAAGGGGTGATGGTTCTTGCTATTGATAGATTTATTGCATGTTTTAGATGTATTATGGTGTTTAGTTTGGGTTCGATTTGTGTTGTGAAGGTTCGAAAATTTGTGGGGTGTTCTTGAGCAATTTTCGATAATGGTTAATTGTCGTGTGTTGACAATATTTTTGAGGGTTATGGGTGTGCTTGAGCATGGGTTGCATGTTCGTAAATAATTGTGAATTATTTATCGTGTTAGCACATCGTTCCTCGGGGCATGGAACTCGAGCAAGGTTTGGCTCGGACTTCGGAAATTTAAGGTACGTGCGACGTACGAGCATTACTATATATTAGAGCATTTGTGAAATGCGTAATGTATTTTGATTGCATTGAATAATTGTGCATGAGGTTATATATATATGTGTTGAGAAGCTATGAAGCGACCTAGTCTTGACATCGCTGCCACAAGTGTACGTAATACTAGAGTAGTATAACCTTACATGAGATATGGGGTACTGGGTTTATATGACTATTGTAGGGCATTTGAGATGCCTGAGAATGATCGTGGAATCATGTGTTCATTATAAGACATGTGAGATGTCTAAGTATAATGGAGAATTGGTAAAATAAATGCTAGGCATTTGAGCTATCTGTGATTGGTAGCAAAGTCGAAAAATCAGTATTAGATATCGAGATATCTATATTTGTATGTATAATGAATTTGGAATCATTAATTATATATACTTGAGAATCAGGCATGCTATGAGTTAAATCAATGTGTTGATTTACTGATTTTTGAGATTTGATGAGTTTGATGATTGTGAGAACAGGGACAGTACACGGAATCCCGGATGAGGACGTTGCCATCCAGGGAGTATCATTTAAAATTCATTAGTATTTACTTTTGTTGTAAATTATGAATTTCATTATTGTGATTATGGGATTTTGTGTATTGGTATGCTCACCCCGTTGGGGGCTGTCTCTGTTGGGGCAGGTGAACAGGTACATCGATGGCTCTGGAGCTGAGCTCGAGCTGTTGATTGGATGTACTCCCAGGATCGTGGTACCAGGGCTTGATGGAGCACGGTATCGTATAGAGTACTTATATACACCCGAAGGTTATATACATATTTATGATGCTCGCATGTGAGCACGGTTATGCTTGTATATGGGTTGTATATAAAGGCATGAGCCTTTCTCTCTTTCATTCTATGTTGCATGCAATTAAGAGTAGAATTGCTAATGATATGAGAGCCATGGGTGTATTATGTGGGTGTTGAAACCCATTTATGTTGTCTTATGTGTGGTGTCTTCCCTGGCTGGGAATTTACTTAGCGTTGCTGTGTTCTGTTGAGTATGTGTTTTCCCTGGCCGGGAACTATATATTGTGATGCGCTTTTATTTCGGGATGGCTCTATTTATGGGGAGACTCTGCCCAAATTTTTATAAAAGTCTACCATGTGAAAAGTGGTGTAATGGGGATGGAAATGGGCGGAATCTATGAGTCTAATCGTGGGTAGAGATGATCTTAAAGTTGAATATTAAAGAAATTTTGTAATTACCATTCAATGGTAAAGTATCATCTGTGTTTCCCGATTGATTTTATTGAAAGCATGTACCACACATAATGATTAATACACTAATCAAGGGTTAAGGGCTTGGGGTCCTTACATTAGTGGTATCAGAGCAGTGGTTGCTCTTTGGGGCTATTAAGGGCCTAGGAAGTTATTGATAGCACATATTTATGCATGATGGCATTAATGTTGTATGACACAACTAGTTGTTTATGTGCTTTTATGTTATGAAAAGTGGTGTTGCTAATCATTGTGATTGCAGGAATCGTGTAGCATGAGATGGGATGGCATTAATGGTGATGTCTGGCCCTTCATGTATTATGTGTTAAGGGATCTGATTTTGTTGGAAAATCAGGAAAGGTGAGACGTACGGGCTTCGGACGGTAAAACGTGTTACACCTTTGATTATGTATATCGTGGGTAGTGAACCCTTACATGTGATGGTATATGTGAAATGATAGTGATATTGTTGGGATATGCCCTAAGACATATCATTAGATGATTGTTTATGACATACAATGTTATATGATTTTATGAATGGCAATTCATTATTATATATTAGTCTTTTAACTGTGCAATGTGAATTAATATATAAGTTAATGTCCTTAGAATAATATTGTATTATTCTTAAAGATGTCCCTAGTCAAGTATTATCATGAAAGGGATAATGATAATACGCAGAGACTAGTATGTGTTGATCGATGAATTGTTCATTGATATGAGATATCAAATCAACATATGGGTACATGTTAGAGAACGATGTACTGGACAGACCCACCATGAGAATGCAACATGGATAGTTATATGATCGTCATATGCAATTCTCATAGTGATAATAATGTATGTAATCCTTACGACTTGTGATCATCAGAGATCCCAACATAAGGAGTTATGTATTTTGATATCGTCAAACGTTACCCGTAACAGGGTAAACTATAAAGGCGACTATTGGATACACTACGAATTATGTAGAGGGATGTTGACTGATCGAGATAGGATTTGTCCCTCCTATATAACAGGAGATGTGTTTGGCCCTTGATCAAGTGAGAACTAAAATGCATGGCCATGCTCGAATGAGTCGATATGAGATATCGAGCTTATTCGTTTATTCTAGTTCTACTTGGGGATCAAGAAATAAAGATTGGATATACGAGTATGACTATTCCATGACTCGTGTTCAATCTAAACACAAAGGACAAAGGGATTAAGTTACATGGTTAATATTATCACGAGTTCTAAAGGTTATGTCGAGTCATTGACATTCTTGTAATTTGGGTAGCATTGATGTGTTGCTAGAACCGCTCAATGCTTGAGACATTAAATGAGATTTTATGTTACTGCCAACATTACAAGATCCTATCGGGTCGCACAAAAGATTAAATCGAGAAGGGAAATTAAATTCATTGGATGAATTAATTAATTAAGAAGAGTCTTAATTAAGTGATTAAAAGGTTTTAATTAAATCATGGGTTTGGGCCCATAAGACTTTAAGAAAGTCTTGAACCTTAATTAAAAGCCTTATAATATAAATACAAGGTTTTGATTAATTGTTAATCATACTTTCATATCATTGCTTGATATCATAAAACCTAACTCCTCACTCTCGGCCGCCTCCTTGAAAGCCGTGAGCTTTTCATCGCCGCCGTGTTACTTGGTGGTTCGTGGTGGTCGTCGATCGGTTATTGTAACCGTGAGTCTTGTTTGTTCAAGAATAAGTCTAGCAACTTGTTCTTGAACATCCCTTTCGATTTGATCGTGTGGATACCGTAGAGACGAAGGTGCAAACTTTCGTTTGTGACTCGTGGTGCTACAACGAGGATTCTGCTTCAAACACGCTACAAGGGTGATACACTTGTTATTCCTTTATCCGATATGAAATCCTATGTATAGATCTGCTGGTTAGTAATCCATATAAAATTTTATTCCGCTGCGTTGTATGCTCTTGGATTACTTACAGTGGTATCAGAGCCGTGTACAAGGCTCATATCGGATTTATGTGATTAAATTGTGTTAATCATATTAGAGCTTATATTGCATGCTATTTAAAACTGTATTTTCATATATGATATGGAATAAATCGAGTTTGTGAAAATCATCGTATAATATTATATATGATATAATTGACGGATCGAAATATATGATAATTCGTGATCAAAACCGGAGCATTGGCTCGTGCATGGCTCACGGCCGACGCCACCAAGGGAATAGGGTTTCGAACCCTAGTCACCATGGCTCGGCCGCCGCTTCCAAAAGGCTAGGGTTTTGAACCCTAGTCACATAAGCCACTCGGCCGCCGCTTGGGCTAGGGTTTTTCGAACCCTTGGCTTGAGATGGTTAAGCCGTCACCGTCATGGACCGTCCATGGTTGGACCGTGGCTTGTGGCTCATGGATTTCGGTGTTTCGAGCAAGTTGGCTCGATGAAAAACCAAGATGGTGCGAGGCGGCTAGGGTTTGGAACCCTAGTGCCGCCGCCGCACGAGCCTTAGCTCGGCCATGGGCTAGGGTTTTGAACCCTAGGCCCATAATTGGTCCAGCCGTGTGTTTTATGGTTCGAACCATGGTGGTTCGTGATTTAGTCATTTTAGTTCGTGGCATGTGATGTCCCGAGCGTACGATATTTTTCAAAATTCTATTTTACGGTTTTAATTAGAATTAAATTTAAAATGTTTAGAATTTAATTAATTAAATGTTAATGCATGCTTTATGTGTTGTTTGAGCATGGTGCGTGGTTATAGCCCTTTGACCTATTAGATAGGATTTGTGAATGTTTGTAATTTATAATACGACCTGCGTGTCGTGCCTTCTCTATTTTTTATTCTAAATGTTATCCCTCCCCTATGTTCCCCTCGAATGTGAATCGAGGAATTCTATATCTTGTAAATAGTGTAGTTTATTTTATTGATGGTGATTAATGAAGATGGAGCATCGTGCCGGGATGAGGAGGCCATTCACAAATTGGAGCCAAAGGAAGGTGCTTGTGAAGTTACCTTATGTTGAGTCTTAGGATTTTCTCATTGGCTTGAGAGAATCGTTAGTAGGGGCTATAACCATGTCACGTTTAATTATGTATGTTGATGCATGATTTATCTTATGTTTTAGTTTGATAATAGTATTACACATATATGTAGATATGCATACAACTATATGTAGTGGACATATTTTAAATTATCAAATTAATCATGAGATCAATAAATCCCTCTAAAATATTAAGTTTTAGATGCCTTCCAAAATTGAAAGTACTCGTCAATAACTTCGATTGTACATGTGTGGGTTTGCCAAAGCAAAGCACCGTGGCAATCTTAGTAAGGCGCGAAAGGATAATAGTGATATCCGTTATACTTTAAATTGGGTACGACTTAACTAGGTTATCTCAATAGGATTGGGAACTTAGAGGTATGGGTTGGATTATAATTCATTTGATGAATTGAACAAAGTGTTGTTCGTCCAACTATCCAAGAATTACATGCGATGTAATTGACAAAGTGTTGTCTACCTAAATAACCGAGTCTTGGGCGATTAGCCAAAGCTAACTCAAGATTAGGCGAAATATGGATCTTGGCCCACTAAAGGTTTTGAGGGTTGATATTTTTTTTTTTAAAACAAAATAGTGGGAGTATCATTTAATATAAGACCATGTTAAATGATTAAATCACAAACTTATTTTGCATATTTATATTGTAGATATCCATGGCAACTAACAACGTTACTAGCACTTTATCACTGCGATCGGTCCTTGAGAAGGACAAATTAAATGGGACGAATTTCCTAGACTGGCATAGGAACTTGAGGATAGTCCTCAAACAAGAAAAGAAACATTATGTCCTAGAAGAACCCTTACCCGCTGAGGAACCTCCCTAACGGCTACAAGAGCTAAAAAAGATGCTTACAAGAAGCATCAAAGTGACGCACTTGATGTTGGGTGCCTTATGCTTGCCACCATGAACTCTGAGCTTCAGAAGCAACATGAGGAAATGGAGGCGTTCGATATGATCGAACACTTAAAGCAATTGTACCAACAGCAACCAAGATGTAATACCCCCGAAATGCTATATGATTATGTGCTATGATGATTTATGTTAAGGTTAAGGGTTGTGGTGTAATTAATTTGGGGGAAACATAATTACGATATGATGATATTAATTAGGGGGCATGATAGGTGTTTTAAAGGATGTATTAATTTAAATAAAGTTGTTAAATATCGAGTGAGGATATTTTAATACATCGTACTAAATACCGGGATACAATTAAACACCACATGACCACCCCAACCCTCACCACACCCCTACTCGGCCACCTCACCCCCCAACTAGGCCAACCCATCCCCCCACTTGCACAACCCATGCTTTCTTCTCCCTTCACCACTCCACCTCCAATCAATTGCTCCCCTTCTTCTTTCCCCATCAAAAAAAAACGTCCAGGCAAGCTGCAAAGAGGGGGAAAAAGGCTGGTAAGAAGGTGTCCAAATCCTTACAAAAAGAGGAGCAAATAGAGAGGGGTAAGTGGGTACCCTGTTTTTCTGGGTTTATGTTTGAGCTTGGGTTTGGTGGGTTGTTTTTAACGCATGCTAAGTGTAGACTTGGGTGAAACCTTGGTAAGGATGCTTACATGGTAGTATTAAGTAACTACTAGCATGGTTGTTTGAGCATTTTACATGATTTATGTGATAGATTTCTTGTTATGAATCTATGTGCTCGAAAAACCTGGACAAAGAAGAAGATACTCTGTTTTTGTATAGGATGGTTGAGGATGAAGATTATGATGATGTTATGATGCATGTTAGCTTAGGTTTTGTTAAACCTTTGATTTTAGAGCTTACATGGATATTTTATGAAGTCCTTCACATGTTTGTTTCAGCATGAAAGATGTGTTATGAAGTAGAAAAGATGGTATGAAAAGAGGTGCTCAAAAATCTGGGGAAAATCCCGATTTTTCAGAGCTCTCGATCGATCGAGATTTGGTCCTGATCGATCGAGCGAGACAGAAGGTCTAAGCATGTTTTCAAAATTTTGGTGCCGATCGATCGAAGGATTTCTCGATCGATCGGTGAAGCTCCTCGATCGATCGGTAAAATGTTTCGATCGATCGAGCGAGACAGAATACTAAGGCACTGTTTGTGCACAGTGTCTCGATCGATCGGGACCTTTGGCCGATCGATCGAGAGAGGCAGAGAGTTGAAAAATATAATGATGTTTTATTTTGTTAAGTTTATGATGTGAGATGGTTTTGAGGCATCTAATATGGTATTATGTGGTCTTGTAGAACCATCCCAGGTACCGGCACCATCAAGGAGATAAAGTCTGTTGACTCCTCCTCCTTTTGAAAAGGTACGTAAGAGGCGTACGGGCATCGGATAACACACATCTTTATACTACAACTATGCTTTTATTGCATGAGTATTCACGATGAAATGATGATGTTTATACGATGTTTACACGATGATGTTTATACGATGTTTATACGATGAAGTTCATACGATGTTTATATGATGATGTTTATATGATGCTTATATGATGACGTTTACACAATGTTATTGTGGTAAGATGCCACGGGGTAAGATGCCCCACATGGTAAGGGGCCATGCGATGTATTGTGGTAAGATGCCACGGGGTAAGATGCCCCACATGGTAAGAGGCCATGCGATATTATTGTGGTAAGATGCCACGGGGTAAGATGCCCCAGATGGCAAGAGGCCATACGATGATATTGTGGTAAGATGCCACGGGGGTAAGATGCCCCATATGCATGATTTTAAATCAGGGACAACAATAAGAAGTTAATGAGAAATCCAGCATATTTACTTAATAAATATTTCATGCATTTGCTATGATGTTTTTATGATGCTAAGTAAGATTATATATGCTCATGATGTGTTGTCCCTGTAGGTACACTTTTGGACGAAAGGACTAAGGGTCGGGTTGAGGTAGTGAGCTACGAGGGACACATGAATGTATAGGATTCAAGTTATAATTAGTATCTACTCTAGGAGTAGTGTAAATCTAAATGACATTCTTTTGGAATGTAATGAATTATTTTTGAAGTTTTGTATTTTGGCCTGTAATCCTGTTAGCTCGTGTAACAACCGAAACCTTAAGATGTTACCTTAATGCATGATTAGTTCTTCTTTTGTCTATTAATCACTGTTAAGGTGGGAAGACCCCACATTAGTGGTATCAGAGTAGTGGTTAGATAACTCGGGAATGAGTGAAGGGTAGCCTTAGCAATAAGTTAGCTATGTGCTTACTTTTGGACATGTTTATATGTTTGTTATTCATAAAGAAGAAGATGTTATACTAACATGTTCAATTATCTAACGATGAGTTTTATGAACTGCTTTTGGTGTTGTTATTAACCCTTGTGTTGCAGCATGGCAGCAAACATAGAAGTGGGTGACGCCATTAGTGTAAATGCAAGTGCTGGGCGTACGAATCCATTGCCACCACCAGCCTTGGGCGAAGAACCCTCCGAACAGCAGTTGCTACCTGGGGAATTGAGCTTGGCTCAGTTTATGATGTATCGACCTCCGATGTTCGAGGGAACGGAATCAGGAGAGAAAGCGGAGGAATGGTTAGAGAGGATCGAACAGATATTTGTTGCAGCGCCTTGTGCAAAGACGGCCTGGATCCGATTAGCAGAATTTCAGCTGTCCAAGAAAGCACTAATGTGGTGGAAAACCACAGTGATTGAGCAAGAGGCTCTGGGACAGGAAGTGAATTGGAAGATGTTCCGAACGCGGTTTCTAAACCGCTATTTCTCAGCCGCTGCAAGACAGGCCAAGGAGGATGAGTTTACCAGTTTAAGACAAGGTACCATGCCTGTATCTGACTATGCTCTACATTACTGTTCCTTACTACGATATGTGCCACACATTGCTGCAAGCACTCAAGCGAAGATGCGGAACTTCATGAAGGGCTTAAGGCCTGAACTGTATGACAGGGTGATCACCTATGGCCCTGCCTGTTTTGATGATGCACTCTCACGAGCTGAGCTAGCTGAACTGGGAGTCGGTGCATATCCTGATGTTGTGCCACCTCCGGCACCCCCTCAGAGATCCACTTCTGATAATTTGAAGCCCAGGGGTGATCAGTTTAAGCCTAGAGGGAACACTTCAGCATTGAGATTCAGTGGCAAGAGGCCCGAGAATCGATGGAAAGGGAAAGGTAGGAACGATGCTCCATCTGGGAGAGGACAGTCTCAGGGAGACAGATCTGGAAGAGTTCAGTGCACTCTTTGTGGGTAACCACACTTGGCAAAGGACTGCGTAGGATGTTATGTCTGTGGCGATAGAGGCCACTTTGCTCGGCGGTGTCCCAACAGGGGAAGACAGCAGAGCTCTACGGGGAGACCTGCGGACAGAACGGCACAACACCGGCCACCTTTTGTGCCAAGACAGTATGGAGGTCAGCCCGCGGGGCCACCTCAGGGACAGGTGTATGCTTTGACGAGGGAGCAGGCTACAGTGGCCCCGGAGGAAGTTATAGCGGGTACGTGTCTTTTATTTACGCACCCTGCTCTTATATTGATAGACACAGGTGCGTCACACTCTTTTGTGTCGGCAAGTTTTGTTGAAAGGCACCACATATGCACTTCTCCGTCCCCCATGCCTCTTATGGTCTCGACCCCCGCTGGAAGAAGTTTGACTACGGATCAGATTGTCTATGATGGCCTCATTTATTTTGAGGATAATGAGCTAAGATCAGATTTGATTGTGCTGGGAATGACAGACTTCGATTGCATTGTGGGCATCGATGTTCTGAACAAGTATCAGGCAGTGGTAGACTGCAGGCAGAGGACTGTCCGATTTAGATCTGTATTGGGAGTCCAGTGGACATTTTATGGGGATGGTTCCCGTCCGAAGATTCCGTTAATATCTGCTGTCAAGATGACACAGCTATTAGAACGAGGTCATGCAGGATATCTTATCTATGCTGTTGATATGACGGATAAGAGGAAGGAATTAAAGGTTGAGGATGTACCCGTAGTGGCGGAGTTTCCTGACGTCTTTCCGGAGGAGATTCCCGGATTCCCACCGACGAGAGAGGTCGAGTTTGGGATTGAGTTGCTACCAGGGACGTCTGCAATTTCTCGTGCCCCGTATAGGATGGCACCAGCGGAGCTAAGAGAGCTAAAGATTCAATTGCAAGAGCTCCTAGACAAAAACTACATACGCCCTAGCGTATCGCCATGGGGTGCGCCTGTCTTATTTTGTTAAGAAGAAAGATGGATCGATGCGTCTATGCATTGACTATAGGCAGTTGAACAAAGCTACAGTAAAGAACAAGTATCCACTTCCGAGGATCGATGACTTGTTCGATCAGTTGCAGGGTACGAGGCTCTACAGTAAGATCGATCTGAGGTCGGGGTACCATCAGATTCGAGTAAGAGAAAGTGATGTTCAGAAGACGGCTTTCAGGACTAGATATGGGCACTATGAATTCCTGGTCATGCCTTTTGGGGTGACGAATGCCCCAGCTGTCTTCATGAGTTTGATGAACAGGGTGTTCCAGCCATATTTGGATCAGTTCGTCATAGTTTTCATTGACGACATACTTATTTACTCTCGGACTGAAGAAGAGCATGTAAGGCACTTGAGGACAGTGCTTCAAATCCTTAGGGATCATCAGTTATATGCAAAGCTTAGTAAGTGCGAGTTCTGGTTAGACAGCGTGGTATTCTTAGGCCATGTCATATCTAGCCATGGGATATCTGTGGATCCCAAGAAGATTGAAGCTGTGATGGAGTGGGTTGCACCCACTTCTGTACCTGAGATAAGGAGTTTTCTCGGTTTGGCAGGATATTACCGACGTTTCGTCGAGGGTTTTTCTAAGATTGCCAAACCCCTGACACAGCTGACTCAGAAAGGAGTCCCCTTCTTTTGGTCTGAAGCTTGTGAGTAAAGCTTCCAAGAGCTGAAGCGTCGTTTGACTACAGCGCCTGTGCTGGTGATTCCGTCTGAAGATAAGAGATTCGCCTTGTATACGGATGCGTCATTACAGGGTTTGGGCTGTGTGTTGATGCAAGATAAGCATGTAGTGGCTTATGCATCGAGACAACTGAAGCCACACGAAGCCAGGTATCCAGTGCATGATTTGAAACTGGCAGCCATCATATTTGCCTTGAAGATCTGGAGGCATTACTTGTATGGCACGTCTTTTACTATATACACGGACCATAAGAGCCTGAAGTTCTTATTCACTCAGGCAGAGTTGAATATGAGGCAAAGAAGGTGGATGGATTTGCTCAAAGACTATGATTGTGAAATTGAGTACCATCCAGGTAAAGCGAACCTGATAGCAGATGCCTTAAGTCGGAAGGTGAAGAGTACTGCAGAGGATGTCATGTGTTTGTCGACTTTGATGACTTCTTACTGCCATCTGGGCTATGACTTCGATGTAGACACGTCCCCTGTGCGAGTGTCGACCTTATTGGCGGAGCCAGATATATTTGAGGCAATCAGGAAGGCCCAGAAGTCAGA
Organism: Haberlea rhodopensis; assembly: GCA_907163345.1. Taxonomy (NCBI): domain Eukaryota; kingdom Viridiplantae; phylum Streptophyta; class Magnoliopsida; order Lamiales; family Gesneriaceae; genus Haberlea; species Haberlea rhodopensis. The sequence goes on from CAJQUN010000406.1 coordinate 83,833, forward strand.
TAGTGAGGTTCAGAGATGGACATCATTGGTACTTCAAGATCAGCCATCCAAGTTCAGAGTGGCTGAGGATGATTCTTTGAGACTGGGCAACCGATGGGTAGTCCCAGATGCACCAGGACTGCGTAGAGGAATATTGGAGCGGGCTCACAGTAGTCGTTTCAGTATCCACCCAGGGGGAAAGAAGATGTACAAAGATCTATGCGATCAATTCTGGTGGAGACGCATGAAGCGTGAGGTAATCATTTTTGTTAAAAGATGTTTAATCTGCCAGCAGGTAAAGGCAGAGAGGCAGAGGCCTGGTGGATAGCTGAAGAACTTAGAGGTGCCTGAATGGAAGTGGGAGCATATATCCATGGACTTCGTGACCCACTTGCCAAGGACGACCTCAGGATTTGATGCGATCTGGGTGATCGTAGATAGGCTGACGAAGACGGCTCATTTCATCCCTTACAGTATGTCGTATACATACTTAAAGATGGCCCAAATGTATATACGGGATGTGGTGAGATTGCATGGTATTCCAGTCTCGATAGTGTCTGACAGGGACCCGAGGTTCAATTCACATTTCTGGGAGGGTCTTCAGACAGCTTTGGGCACAGAGGTGAGACTGAGTACGGCCTATCACCCTCAGACCGACGGCCAAACAGAGCGTACCATTCAGACGCTCGAGGACATGTTGCGGGCATGTATTTTGGAGTTTGATACTCCGTGGCAGGATTCAGTGCCGCTGGTAGAGTTCTCCTATAACAACAGTTATCAAGCGAGCATTCAAATGGCCCCTTTTGAAGCTCTGTATGGACGACGATGTAGATCACCGCTGTATTGGGAGGACTTGACTAGCAAAACGGTCGGAGGACTGGATATGATCCAGGATATGGAAGGTAAGATTAAGATGATACGCCCAAAGATGAAAGCGGCACAAGATAGGCAAGCGGCCTATGCCAATAAGCGGCGACGACCACTAGAATTCCAGTTAGGAGACAGGGTCTTCTTAAAGATCTTGCCCTTCAGGGGTGTGGTTCGTTTTGGGATGCGGGGAAAGTTATCTCCGAGGTATGTTGGGCCATATGAAGTTTTACAGCGTATCGGTACATTAGCTTATCGTTTGGCTCTACCGCCATCTTTATCTGGCATACACGATGTTTTTCATGTCTCTATGTTAAGGAAGTATGAGCCAGACCCGTCTCATGTCTTACAGCCTACTGAAGTACAGTTAGATTCAGATGTATCCTACGTTGAACGGCCGGTCAGAATTCTGGTCGTGAGGATCGCAGACTACGAAGTAAAGTTATACCGATGGTCAAAGTTCAGTGGGATCGTCGGGGTGTCGAGGAGGCTACGTGGGAGACGGAACGGCATATGGTGCAGCACTATCCGGAACTATTCTCTGGTATGTTTTTTTTATGTTTAGTTCCATTATGATGATGCATGTGGATTTCGAGGACGAAATCTTATAAGTAGGGGAGTAATGTAATACCCCCGAAATGCTATATGATTATGTGCTATGATGATTTATGTTAAGGTTAAGGGTTGTGGTGTAATTAATTTGGGGGAAACATAATTACGATATGATGATATGAATTAGGGGGCATGATAGGTGTTTTAAAGGATGTATTAATTTAAATAAAGTTGTTAAATATCGAGTGAGGATATTTTAATACATCGTACTAAATACCGGGATACAATTAAACACCACATGACCACCCCAACCCTCACCACCCCCCTACTCGGCCACCTCACCCCCCAACTAGGCCAACCCATCCCCCCACTTGCACAACCCATGCTTTCTTCTCCCCTCACCACTCCACCTCCAATCAATTGCTCCCCTTCTTCTTTCCCCATCAAAAAAAAAAAAACGTCCAGGCAAGCTGCAAAGAGGGGGAAAAAGGCTGGTAAGAAGGTGTCCAAATCCTTACAAAAAAGAGGAGCAAATAGAGAGGGGTAAGTGGGTACCCTGTTTTTCTGGGTTTATGTTTGAGCTTGGGTTTGGTGGGTTGTTTTTAACGCATACTAAGTGTAGACTTGGGTGAAACCTTGGTAAGGATGCTTACATGGTAGTATTAAGTAACTACTAGCATGGTTGTTTGAGCATTTTACATGATTTATGTGATAGATTTCTTGTTATGAATCTATGTGCTCGAAAAACCTGGACAAAGAAGAAGATACTCTGTTTTTGTATAGGATGGTTGAGGATGAAGATTATGATGATGTTATGATGCATGTTAGCTTAGGTTTTGTTAAACCTTTGATTTTAGAGCTTACATGGATATTTTATGAAGTCCTTCACATGTTTGTTTCAGCATGAAAGATGTGTTATGAAGTAGAAAAGATGGTATGAAAAGAGGTACTCAAAAATCTGGGGAAAATCCCGATTTTTCAGAGCTCTCGATCGATCAAGATTTGGTCCCGATCGATCGAGCGAGACAGAAGGTCTAAGCATGTTTTCAAAATTTTGGTGCCGATCGATCGAAGGATTTCTCGATCGATCGGTGAAGCTCCTCGATCGATCGGTAAAATGTTTCGATCGATCGAGCGAGACAGAATACTAAGGCACTGTTTGTGCACAGTGTCTCGATCGATCGAGACCTTGGGCCGATCGATCGAGAGAGGCAGAGAGTTGAAAAATATAATGATGTTTTATTTTGTTAAGTTTATGATGTGAGATGGTTTTGAGGCATCTAATATGGTATTATGTGGTCTTGTAGAACCATCCAGGTACCGGCACCATCAAGGAGATAAAGTCTGTTGACTCCTCCTCCTTTTGAAAAGGTACGTAAGAGGCGTACGGGCATCGGACGGTAACACACATCTTTATACTACAACTATGCTTTTATTGCATGAGTATTCACGATGAAATGATGATGTTTATACGTTGTTTACACGATGATGTTTATACGATGTTTATACGATGAAGTTCATACGATGTTTATATGATGATGTTTATACGATGCTTATATGATGACGTTTACACGATGTTATTGTGGTAAGATGCCACGGGGGTAAGATGCCCCACATGGTAAGAGGCCATGCGATGTATTGTGGTAAGATGCCACGGGGTAAGATGCCCCACATGGTAAGAGGCCATGCGATGTTATTGTGGTAAGATGCCACGGGGTAAGATGCCCCATATGGCAAGAGGCCATACAATGATATTGTGGTAAGATGCCACGGGGGTAAGATGCCCCATATGCATGATTTTAAATCAGGGACAACAATAAGAAGTTAATGAGAAATCCAGCATATTTACTTAATAAATATTTCATGCATTTGCTATGATGTTTTTATGATGCTAAGTAAGATTATATATGCTCATGATATGTTGTCCCTGTAGGTACACTTTTGGACGAAAGGACTAAGGGTCGGGTTGAGGCAGTGAGCTACGAGGGACACAGGAATGTATAGGATTCAAGTTATAATTAGTATCTACTCTAGGAGTAGTGTAAATCTAAATGACATTCTTTTGGAATGTAATGAATTATTTTTGAAGTTTTGTATTTTGGCTTGTAACCCTGTTAGCTCGTGTAACAACCGAAACCTTAAGATGTTACCTTAATGCATAATTAGTTCTTCTTTTGTCTATTAATCACTGTTAAGGTGGGAAGACCCCACACAAGACAAGAGAGGTATGACGTCTCTAAGGCGTTATTCCAGTGCAGGATGGTAGAGGGAAGCCTAGTTGGAACTCATGTGCTCAAGATTATTGGGTACATTGAGAATCTGGACAAGCTGGGTTTTCCATTGGACCAAGAGTTGGCCACCAATGTGATCTTGCAATCGTTGCCTGAGAGCTTCAGTCAATTTGTAGTAAATTACAATATGACTGACATGGAAAAAACTCTACCACAATTGCTTGGTATGTTGAGAACATATGAAGCAAATACAAAGAAGACTAAGGCCAAAAATGTTCTTATTGTGAATAAGGGCAAAGGAAGGGCCAAAGCTAAAGGCAACAAGAAAGCAAAGAAGGTCTTTGTTAAATCTAAGCCAAAGTCTTCTGCACTGAAACCAAAGGGAGGGACAGCGAAGGATGGGAACTGTTTCCATTGCGGTGAGACCGGCCATTTGAAAAGAAACTGCAAAGTATATCTGGAGGATCTAAAGAAAGGAAGTGTGACTTCCGCTTCAGGTATTTTTGTTATAGAAGTCAATTTATCTACTTCTTCATCATGGGTATTAGATACTGGATGTGGATCTCACATTTGTGTAAATGTGCAGGACCTCAAAAAGAGTAGATTGTTGGCGAAAGGCAAAGTTGATCTCCGAGTTGGAAATGGAGCAAGAGTTGCTGCATTAGCTATAGGAGATTATCATTTAGCTTTACCTTCTGGTTTATCATTGATTTTAAAAGACTGTTATTTTGTGCCATCTATTACTAAAAACATAATTTCTATTTCTTGTTTAGACAAGTATGGTTTTTCATTTATAATAAAGGACAATTGTTGTTCTATTTATTTAAATGATATGTTTTATGCTAGTGCACAAATGGTAAATGGTCTTTATGTATTAAATCTTGATATGCCTATCTATAACATAAATACTAAAAGGATTAAAAATAATGATTGTAATCCGACTTATCTCTGGCATTGTCGCTTGGGCCACATAAATGAGAACCGCATATCTAAACTTCATAAGGATGGAGTATTAGATTCATTTGATTTTGAATCATATGAAACATGCGAATCTTGTTTAATGGGCAAGATGACAAAAGCCCATTTCAAGGGACATGTTGAAAGGGCAAGTGTTTTATTGGGACTAATACATAGTGATGTATGTGGACCAATAAGTACACAAGCTAGAGGTGGTTTTCAATACTTCGTTACATTTATGGGTATGTGTACCTAATGAAGCATAAGCATGAAACCTTTGAAAAGTTCAAAGATTTCAAGAATGAAGTACAAAACCAACTTGGCAAGAGTATCAAAATCCTTCGATCAGATCGAGGAGGTGAATACCTAAGCCAAGAGTTTCATGACTATCTAAAGGAGTGTGGAATAGTCCCACAACTCACTCCTCCGTATACTCCACAATGGAATGGTGTATCCGAGAGGAGAATCGAACCTTGTTGGACATGGTTAGATCAATGATGAGTCATGCAGATCTTCCGATATCGTTTTGGGGACACGCTTTAGAAACAACGATTTTCTTACTGAACCGTGTTCCATCTAAATCAGTGGAAAAGACACCATATGAGATATGGACTGGGAAGCGTCCTAGTATGTCTTTTATGAAGATTTGGGGTTGTGAGGTTTCGTTAGACGTCACGCCACTAACAAACTTGGACCCAAATCTGATAAGTGTTTATTTGTGGGGTATCCTAAGGAAACGAAAGGATACTATTTCAATTATCCCACCGAGAACAAAGTAGTTGTTGCTCGGACTGGTGTATTTCTTGAAAGAGAATTTATTTCTAGAAAAACCAGTGGGAGAAAAATAGAACTTAGTGAAGTTCAACCACAAGAAAACACTGAACCTGAGATTGAGATGGAAACAGAGCAGGCTCCGCAAGCTGTTGTGGAAGAAGCACCTGCTCAAGAGACACAAGCCCAGCGTAGGTCTGTAAGAGAACACCGGGAGCCACAGAGATATGGATTTCTTGTGACTCAACAAGGTGACTTACTACTTATTGATGAGGATGAGCCGTCATCTTATCAACAAGCTATAATGGGCAATGATTCTGAGAAATGGCAAGAGGCCATGAAATCTGAGATGGAATCCATGTATGCAAACCAAGTATGGACTTTGGTTGATCCACCTGAAGGGGTACGACCCATAGGGTGCAAATGGCTTTTCAAGAAAAAGACCGATATGGATGGTAACGTACAAACCTATAAAGGTCGGCTAGTTGCAAAAGGATTCAAACAAATTCATAGTATTGACTATGATGAAACCTTTTCACCAGTGGCCATGGTTAAATCCATAAGGATCTTACTTGCAATAGCTGCATTTCATGATTATGAAATCTGGCAGATGGATGTCAAAACAGCTTTCCTTAATGGAAATCTGCTCGAGGATGTGTACATGACACAGCCCGAGGGTTTTGTCGATCCGAAGGATGCTGGAAAGATATGCAAGCTACAACGATCCATTTATGGATTGAAGCAAGCTTCTCGGAGTTGGAATCTTCGTTTTGATGATGCAATCAAAGAGTTTGGTTTTATCAAAAACGAAGATGAACCTTGTGTCTACAAGAATGTCAGTGGGAGCGTAATCATTTTTCTAGTGTTGTATGTAGATGACATACTTCTTATTGGAAATGATATCCCTGCCTTGCAATCTGTAAAGATTTGGCTAGGGAATTGCTTTTCGATGAAAGATTTGGGAGAAGCCACCTATGTATTAGGAATCAAGATCTATAGAGATAGATCGAGAAGGCTTCTTGGTCTAAGTCAAAGTACATACATAGACAAGGTGCTTAAAAGGTTTAGCATGCAAGAATCCAAGAAAGGATTCGTGCCTATGACACATGGTATTTATCTCTCGAAGGAACAGTGTCCTTCAACACAAGATGAGAGACAACGCATGAGCAAGATTCCATACGCGTCAGCTATTGGATCTATCATGTATGCCATGATATGTACTCGTCCCGATGTATCGTATGCTTTGAGCATGACGAGCATATATCAAGTTGATCCAGGTGAAGGTCACTGGATTGCTGTCAAGAACATCCTGAAGTACTTGAGAAGGACTAAGGATACATTCTTGATTTATGGAGGTGAAGAAGAGCTCAATGTAATGGGTTACACTGATGCAAGCTTCCAAACCGACAAAGATGATTTTCGATCGCAATCTGGATATGTGTATTGCCTAAATGGAGGTGCTGTGAGCTGGAAGAGTTCAAAGCAAGAAACAGTAGCCGATTCTACAACGGAAGCTGAGTATATTGCTACCTCGGATGCAGCAAAGGAAGCTGTTTGAATGAGGAAGTTCATTTCTGAACTTGGAGTGGTGCCTAGCATTAAAGATCCGATAGAACTCTATTGTGACAACAATGGAGCGATCGCATTAGCTAAGGAACCAAGATCTCACCAAAGATCCAAACACATACTTAGGCGGTTCCATTTCATTCGAGAAATCGTTGAAAGGGGAGATGTTAAAATATGCAAAGTACCAACAGATGATAATGTATCTGACCCATTGACCAAGCCACTGTCACAGCAGAAGCATGATCGTCATACTAGATCTCTAGGCATTAGGTATATGTCTGAGTGGTCTTAGTGCAAGTGGGAGATTTGTTGGGATATGCCCTAAGACACATCATTAGATGATTGTTTATGACATACAATGTAATATGATTTTATGAATGGCAATTCATTATTATATACTATTCTTTTAACTGTGCAATGTGAATTAATATATATGTTAATGTCCTTAGAATAATATTGTATTATTCTTAAAGATGTCCCTAGTCAAGTATTATCATGAATAGGGATAATGATAGTACGTTGAGACTAGTATGTGTTGATCGATGAATTGTTCATTGATATGAGATATCAAATCAACATATGGGTACATGTTAGAGAACGATGTACTGGACAGACCCACCATGAGAATGCAACATGGATAGTTATATGATCGTCATATGCAATTCTCATAGTGATAATAATGTATGTAATCCTTACGACTTGTGATCATCAGAGATCCCAACATAAGGAGTTATGTATCTTGATATCGTCAAACGTTACCCGTAACAGGGTATACTATAAAGGCGACTATTGGATACACTACGAATTATGTAGAGGGATGTTGACTGATCGAGATAGGATTTGTCCCTCCTATATAACAGGAGATGTGTTCAATCTAAACACAAAGGACAAAGGGATTAAATTACATGGTTAATATTATCACAAGTTCTAAAGGTTATGTCGAGTCATTGACATTCTTGTAATTTGGGTAGCATTGATGTGTTGCTAGATACCGCTCAATGCTTGCGACATAAAATGAGATTTTATGTCACTGCCAACATTACAAGATCCTATCGGGTCGCAAAAAAGATTAAATCGAGAAGGGAAATTAAATTCATTGGATGAATTAATTAATTAAGAAGAGTCTTAATTAAGTGATTAAAAGGTTTTAATTAAATCATGGGTTTGGGCCCATAAGACTTTAAGAAAGTCTTGAACCTTAATTAAAAGCCTTATAATATAAATACAAGGTTATGATTAATTGTAAGACACAACTTTATATCATTCAACCTAAAATATTAGAAGCTCTCGGCCGCACCAACTTGAACTCTCGGTTTCTATCATAGCCGTGTGGTTCTTGGTGGTATTGTGCCATCATTCGATTGTGAATCGAGTGTGCTTCGTGTATTGGTTTAAGAACTTGTCTAGAAACTTGTTCTTAAACTTTCCCTTCACCCGATTTGATCGTGTGGATACCGTTGAGGCAAAACTCATTGAGGTTTGCTAGTGACTCGGAGAAGTCGTAGGACGTGGTGCTGCTCCGTGGATTCTGCTTCAAACACGCTACAAGGGTAAGACACTTGTTATTCCTTTATCCGATATGAAATCCTATGTATAGATCTGCTGGTTAGTAATCCATAAAAATTTTATTCCGCTGCGTTGTATGCTCTTGGATTACTTACACAAGGTGCTTAAAAGGTTTAGCATGCAAGAATCCAAGAAAGGATTCGTGCCTATGACGCATGGTATTTATCTCTCGAAGGAACAGTGTCCTTCAACACCAGATGAGAGACAACGCATGAGTAAGATTCCATATGCGTCAGCTATTGGATCTATCATGTATGCCATGATATGTACTCGTCCCGATGTATGGTATGCTTTGAGCATGACGAGCAGATATCAAGTTGATCCAGGTGAAGGTCACTGGATTGCTGTCAAGAACATCCTGAAGTACTTGAGAAGGACTAAGGATACATTCTTGATTTATGGAGGTGAGGAAGAGCTCAATGTAATGGGTTACACTGATGCAAGCTTCCAAACCGACAAAGATGATTTTCGATCGCAATCTGGATATGTGTATTGCCTTAATGGAGGTGCTGTGAGCTGGAAGAGTTCAAAGCAAGAAACAGTAGCCGATTCTACAACGGAAGCTGAGTATCTTGCTGCCTCAGATGCAGCAAAGGAAGCTGTTTGGATGAGGAAGTTCATTTCTGAACTTGGAGTGGTGCCTAGCATTAAAGATCCGATAGAACTCTATTGTGACAACAATGGAGCGATCACATTGTCTAAGGAACCAAGATCTCACCAAAGATCCAAGCACATACTTAGGCGTTTCCATTTCATTCGAGAAATCGTTGAAAGGGGAGATGTTAAAATATGCAAAGTACCAACAGATGATAATGTATCTGACCCATTGACGAAGCCACTGTCACAGCAGAAGCATGATCGTCATACTAGATATCTAGGCATTAGGTATATGTCTGAGTGGTCTTAGTGCAAGTGGGAGATTTGTTGGGATATGCCCTAAGACATATCATTAGATGATTGTTTATGACATACAATGTAATATGATTTTATGAATGGCAATTCATTATTATATATTAGTCTTTTAACTGTGCAATGTGAATTAATATATAAGTTAATGTCCTTAGAATAATATTGTATTATTCTTAAAGATGTCCCTAGTCAAGTATTATCATGAAAGGGATAATGATAATACGTAGAGACTAGTATGTGTTGATCGATGAATTGTTCATTGATATGAGATATCAAATCAACATATGGGTACATGTTAGAGAACGATGTACTGGACAGACCCACCATGAGAATTCAACATGGATAGTTATATGATCGTCATATGCAATTCTCATAGTGATAATAATGTATGTAATCCTTACGACTTGTGATCATCAGAGATCCCAACATAAGGAGTTATGTATTTTGATATCGTCAGACGTTACCCGTAACAGGGTAAACTATAAAGGCGACTATTGGATACACTACGAATTATGTAGAGGGATGTTGACTGATCGAGATAGGATTTGTCCCTCCTATATAACAGGAGATGTGTTTGGCCCTTGATCAAGTGAGAACTAAAATGCATGGCCATGCTCGAATGAGTCGATATGAGATATCGAGCTTATTCGTTTATTCTAGTTCTACTTGGGGATCAAGAAATAAAGATTGGATATACGAGTATGACTATTCCATGACTCGTGTTCAATCTAAACACAAAGGACAAAGGGATTATGTTACATGGTTAATATTATCACAAGTTCTAAAGGTTATGTCGAGTCATTGATATTCTTGTAATTTGGGTAGCATTGATGTGTTGCTAGATACCGCTCAATGCTTGCGACATAAAATGAGATTTTATGTTACTGCCAACATTACAAGATCCTATCGGGTCGCACAAAAGATTAAATCGAGAAGGGAAATTAAATTCATTGGATGAATTAATTAATTAAGAAGAGTATTAATTAAGTGATTAAAAGGTTTTAATTAAATCATTCCGCTATATTGATTGGCGATGGTTCATTCCGCCAGATGTATTGATAGCGATGGTTCATTCCGCTATATTGATTGGTGATGGTTCATTCCGCCAGATGTATTGATCGCGATGGTTCATTCCGCTATATTGATTGGCGATGGTTCTTGCCGCCGGATATATTGATAGCGATGTCTCATTTCGCTATTCTATTGGCGATGGTTTATGCCTCCGGGTATTGATAGCGATGTCTCATTCCGCTATTCTATTGGCGATGACCTATGCCGCCGGGTATTCATAGCGATGGTACATTCCGCTACATCTATGGCGATGGTTCATGCCGCCAGATGTCTATTGCGAAGTTTTATGCCGCTGACTCTGTGACGAGGGATTATGCCCCTGATTCTATAGCGACGGGTTATGCCGCTATGCACATGACGCTGGATTACGCCACCTACGAGCGATGGGTGCTGATTGCGTACCACTGTTGGATGACGGAGACAGGTATGCCGCTATATTGTTAGCAATGAGGTATGGCATATTACTGTTTATTTAGCACTATTGTGGATATCATGTGTTGATTTACTTATGTTGTCATGTGTTTGACGATGAGATTATAGACGTCGTGTATCGACATATACCGTTACGAGTCGACAATATTGTTTCAAAGTCATATGTTGACAGGTACCGTCACGGGATGACAATGACATAGTGGATGTTCTATGTAGACGTGTAGCGTCGTTTTGATGGTTAATACATTTATGTTATGTATTTGGTTGTATGGTTTGAATGCCGATGGTGAGCACATGATAGAGTCTGGGTCACTAGTTGACGAGACCTTTTGCCGAGCAGGTTTGCTCGGTGGAGTATTGGATGTATTGTACCTGTAAATGTACCACATCATGTTATAGAGTTAAATAATTGTCGAGCGATGATACCCTTGGGTATGCTCGTTGGTTTGGCTAGGGCCAAGTGATTGGTGGTAAGAGTAGTCATTGAGGAAACTACTCGCTTGTGTTGTGATATAGGGTAGACATGGTTACACCCACCCTGAGGGTGTGGGATAAGTCTTAACGGATTATGATTGCATCATAAGTGAGCAAGGACACCGGGTTGTCCATTGTGCTTGGTATTTTAGAGATATGTTGGGCGATGACCCATTACTCTAACGGTTTGTACGGTATGGCATACCGAGATGGAACATATGGCTTGTTGGTGGGCTTGATATGAGCCTATGGAGACAGCGCTTTGCTAGCCAGATATCGTGGTAATGGTATAGTGTGATTGTTGGAGCCATTATACTGCACGTTGGAACCGAGTTTGGTGAATCGTATGATGATACGTTGAAGACTTTTGGCAGGCTTTTGATTGTCCATTTGTAGCATGATGTTTGAGGCATGTGACACCCCATGAGAACGTTATACGTCTTTTGTTTTGAGGGACTTGTCTGGGACAGCTCATAATGTTGGAGTACCAACAAGAGAGTCATCAAGTCGTCGTTGACTCGATCTGGGGAATCCGTGTACTTGGGACGCAATGGGTGTTATTGTATCCAGTTTTTCCGAACGGTGGTTCGAGACTAGTGGATCTCGAGTTCGATAGCACTTTCCTTGTGGGGAAGGAGGTAGTATTATACCTATTTGGGAATCCTTGAAAGATTCGGTAAGTTGGTACGTGTGGTGTTGATTTTGGGAATCACGTCGTGTTGTTGATCGTCGATTATCATTCTCCTATGGATGGGAATGACTCAGAATTGACAGTCGTGTTTGGGGGCTTAGGGGTATGTTGTAGATACCCGAGCCAAGTGCATTGAGTATGCATGTGATGTCAGTGCTTAGGCAGGTATACCGGTGAGTATACGGATGCCAGTTATTGATTCCCTTTTTGTCAAGCATAGAGTATGCTATTTCTGGATGGTTAAGTCTCTGATGAGAGATATGGAACACCTTGAGATTGGGAATCTCCATGGCACGATAAATTATGAGAAACAATCGTGAAGTTAGTTGACTCCCTTTGAGGAGGGATTATCTTGTGTGGGTTGAGGTGTTTCCTTGTTGGTGTTTCCTTTCGAATTATGCGATGGCCTTCCCAAGTTTGGATTGTTGAATCCTAGGATTATCAAGGGATGGCAGGAATTCGGATTGGTTGGGTGTCGCTGTCGATACAAGCGTTGAGGATGCCATGGGTTTATTGCATGTCCTTTCAGAATTTGAACTCTGTGGAGTCTCGATGGTTTATTTATGATCATGATGTGATCCTTGGAATACCCGAAGGTGGACATCTTGTGAGATGTCTTTTGTGTGAATCTGTGGCCGTGAGTTGCCCAAATTGAGTTGCAATGATGCGACTGCTCATTTGATGGAGGAGGTTTGAAAGTGGAAACCAGGTTTGGTATGTGTACACCGTGATATACTAGTGTTTCCCTCGTAACGATGTATGTTAGACATCGTGAGTCATGATAGAGATGTCTTTGAATGATATCTACGATAGAATCGGGAGCGATTCGAATCCTTGCAGTTTCAGTTGACTAACTGCTTTTGGACTGTTAGCGTTGAGTTGTGCTGACGCTCTTTGACGTTATGATGGATTTGGAAGTCTATTCCACTCCAGAGTTTGACACGAGGTCAACGTTCTCACGGTTGACGTGTCATTCATGATGCGTTCATACTAGTTGTATTAGAACTAAGGATGACTGTCCGATCTACGGTCGTAAGTATTGGTTGTTTTGCAGTCATGAGGGACTGACTTTTGGGATGACCCGCATCGAGGTACGTTTTGCCTCTTGGGTGATATGTTGGTTTTGGTATGTCGCTCTGTTTCAGAGTTTGATGGGAGATAAGTATCCTCGCGATTTTTAAGACGATTCTGATAAGGTCAAGAATCGAGGTTATCGCTTCATGTTGTTGTGTAGCCCGGGTGTTACGTGATACACCGGTGTTAATTTCGAGGACAAAATTCTTTTAGTGGGGGATATTGTGATGACCAGGGATTAAAGATGTTAATCCCGTAGGGTTAATAACCCCTAAAGTTGTTTTACGTGGCGATTTGGAGTTTAATCGAGGTGTTGGGCCTTCCGGGCTCGTCTATTTGAGTAGTTGGGATTGTTGGATCCCGAGGTTGAGATTGTATTCTCATTACGGTGTAAAATCTAAGAGTTGGGTTGTTGAAGTGTCTCGGAATCTCGGGTGCTTGGTGTGGCACCGGTAGGGGGTTTTTGAGTTAGAGAGAGAATTTTTGAAAACAGATGATTTTTAATGAATCATGATGTATTTGTGGGGCTATTAGTATTTCGGGGTATTTTTGCTATAAATACCAGTTGAACAGAGATTTTAATTAAAAATTTCATTTCAGCACCTTATTTTTCTCTCTCCCTCCCGCGTCGCCCTTCCCGTCTGCCCCTCCCCCGCGCACAAAAGCGCTTCGCCCGCCGCCGTCCGGCCGCCGTTCGGCGCGTGCGACCCGCCGCCGGCTTCGTCTTGTCGAGGCGCAGCTATCCTCTCCGGCAATTGAGAGTTTCGTCGCGTTTTGAAGTCGTATTTTGCAGGAAAGCGTCGATCCCCAATTCCTAGGGTTAATCGATTTCGACCGATTTACTTCCGATTTTTCGATTGGGTAACCTCCCTTACCCCTTTTTCGTCATTATCGTGTATTTTCCTGCCATTTTTGTGTTCAATTAGTTCGAATTCTTGCTGTTGGTGTGAGGGTTGGTTCGAATTTTTTGGATGTGTGCGCGAGGTGGGTTCGAAATTGGGGTTTTTTGGCAAGGGGTGATGGTTCTTGCTATTGATAGATTTATTGCATGTTTTGGATGTATTATGGTGTTTAGTTTGGGTTCGATTTGTGTTGTGAAGGTTCGAAAATTTGTGGGGTGTTCTTGAGCAATTTTCGATAATGGTTAATTGTCGTGTGTTGACAATATTTTTGAGGGTTATGGGTGTGCTTGAGCATGGGTTGCATGTTCGTAAATAATTGTGAATTATTTATCGTGTTAGCACATCGTTCCTCGGGGCATGGAACTCGAGCAAGGTTTGGCTCGGACTTCGGAAATTTAAGGTACATGCGACGTACGAGCATTACTAGATATTAGAGCATTTGTGAAATGCGTAATGTATTTTGATTGCATTGAATAATTGTGCATGAGGTTATATATATATGTGTTGAGAAGCTATGAAGCGACCTAGTCTTGACATCGCTGCCACAAGTGTACGTAATACTAGAGTGGTATAACCTTGCATGAGATATGGGGTACTGGGTTTATATGACTATTGTAGGGCATTTTAGATGCCTGAGAATGATCGTGGAATCATGTGTTCATTATAAGACATGTGAGATGTCTAAGTATAATGGAGAATTGGTAAAATAAATGCTAGGCATTTGAGCTATCTGTGATTGGTAGCAAAGTCGAAAAATCAGTATTAGATATCGAGATATCTATATTTGTATGTATAATGAATTTGGAATCATTAATTATTGATACTTGAGAATCAGGCATACTATGAGTTAAATCAATGTGTTGATTTACTGATTTTTGAGATTTGATGAGTTTGATGATTGTGAGAACAGGGACAGTACACGGAATCCCGGATGAGGACGTTGCCATCCAGGGAGTATCATTTAAAATTCATTATTATTTACTTTTGTTGTAAATTATGAATTTCATTATTGTGATTATGGGATTTTGTGTATTGGTATGCTCACCCCGTTGGGGGCTGTCTCTGTTGGGGCAGGTGAACAGGTACATCGATGGATGTGGAGCTGAGCTCGAGCTGTTGATTGGATGTACTCCCAGGATCGTGGTACCAGGGTGTAAGGCCCCGATGCTAATTAATCCGGATTAACGATGATTAAGCAAACCCGGATAATTAAAAGTGCAAATTTGAAATAAGGAATTTTGGACTATGATGAGTCGACCAACTAGTGGAACATGTTTAGTGCATGATCACATGGCACTTGGAAAACGCTTGCCACTAATTAATGTAATCATGTTTAATACATGATTTTGGATCAATAATCTTGCAAGGTAATGATGTATGGACACATGGATTCCACAATACATCAAATATATTATAAAATCTTGCATTTATGCATTGAAACTCTCGCATAAAACAATGCAAAAATCAGAATTGGTTTCACTTTTTCACCATCATTTTCTCTCTCTTTAAAATAAAAACCTCCACCTTCTCTCCTCTAGCAATTTCGAAAATTGCAGCTCTTTTCCAGCCTATTTTAGCACAAATTTCTCTTGAAATTGTGAGTGCATGTCACATGCAAAGATGGATTTGAGTGCTACTCATCTTGAGGAACAAGATGCACCAAGAATTTTCAAGTTTGGAGAAAGAAGATGCAAGATTTTCGAGTTGCAGCAGTTTTGGGGTAGGATTTTCGATCATGGCTTGGTTTTGTGGATGATCAAGCTTCAAATCTTGAAGATACATGAAGGTATATCATCATCCTTGAGTTTTATCAACATGCATGTATGATTGAGGGTCGAACCATGGTGTTCATTTACGAAGAAGTTGCTGTCAATTATAGTCTGCTAAGAACAGTGCATGAACAGTCTGGTGTTTCGCGTTTTTAGCATAGTTACGTTTCGAATTGGAAAATAATGCTCCAATTAAAAGTTGTAGTATTTTGTGTTATCTTTAAATGGCCACCGAAATCAGCTATTTTAGATTTAAGATGAAAAAGTTATGGTCGTTTTACCAACATGTGTCAAATCTGGAAATTTACTGCATGCGAGCTTCATGCATTTTGTTATTCGTATTTCTGGGAATAAATGGCTACGAATATGAAGTTTTAGGATCTAATAAGTGTTGTAGTATTCAAGGTTAGCTTGCATTTGGAATTTCCCTCACCCAATTTGGAGCTCATATGAAATAATTATGTTAATTTTACCAGCAACTATACAATCTGGAAGCAGGGGATATACGAGTTTTCTAGGCTTGTACGTTTTTCACATAATGTACCTCAAGATGAACTCTTTTGCTTGACACTAATAATAGATGTATTGTATAATAAGGAGTTGTCTTGCATTAAAAACTGGCCTTACATGATTTGGAGTTGACGTGTGTAAGATATGCACGTTTCCCTAGAACCGCTCACTCTGTCAAAACAGAATATGAGTATTTTTAAATCTGGCATACTTTGCTTTGCATGTGCCTCAAGATGAGTGAACTAGCTTCTGTACTTCAAATATGAACTGTAGTACTTTGAGTTTTCGTGATTTCCCCACTAGCCTCAAGTAATTTGGACATCATATGAATTTAATATGATTTTTATACAAAAATGGGTCAGGCTGGAATTTGGTGAATTGTCCTGTTTTTCTAGCAGATTGTTCTTGGCCATTTTACCTAGGCTAAATGAACGAATTTGAAGATGAGTTGAACTGATGAAATGTTCATTTTTGAGTTAGCTTTGAAAATAAATTGGACCCATGTGATTTTATTAAGTATCGAACAAGTTATGAGCCGATCTCTACGGTTGCGCAGGCTGAAATTTAGAGAATTGGTTTGGGTCTAAGTTTGAGTTTTAGTTTGATATGTTTAAGGCTAGTATGTGACTTTATGTTGTATTTGGAACTGTTATGGACAGGTTTATTAATCCTGAGATTGAGTCGAGGATCACTTGGTAATTAGCTAACAGCTTGAGGTACGTAGAAAATGGGTTTTATCACAATGTCTGGCAAAGACATATGATGTTCCCGGGTATGATTTACTTGTCATTACTTGCTTCTTATGTGACTATGTGATAAGTTGATTTGCAGTATGTGAATTACATGGTACATTGACTGCATGATATATGATGACATGAGATTTGAGGTGCATCACATGAGATTATGATATTGCATGATGCATTGACACGCATGGGCCTTGAGCATGTCATGTTGAGCCTATTGATTCGTTCTTGGTACCTATATCTTTTCTTGGTATGAGTGATGCGTGTCTGGGGATGATGGGCAGCCGGTGGCTCGGCAGGAGTGAGAGTGAGCTGAGGGATGCCGGAGCGACGAGCGTGCCGACGTCTCCCAGACACGAGGATGATGGACCGCCGATGGCTCGACTGAGAGATAGATCGGAGCGCGGAGCGTGTCACATCCTGCTCGAGCACTGATGAGTGATTGATGATTTCCTTTGGACCCTTGAGACAGGGATATTCGAGATTTGATACCCTTCATGTGCATTTGCATTCATGCACAGCATACATCGCATGTTATTTGTCATACACTGTGATTTTATCTGTTTCTCGTACTGGGGTTCTGACCCCCTTCGCGGGGGGCTGTCATGTCTTTGTTGTATGGGCATGACAGGTGGTACAGGTGGACGTACTGTGGATGCTCGAGACGAGGTATCAATAAATACCAGAGCTCCTTGAGAGCGAGCTCAGGTATATGGTTCATGTTTTGAGTCCCAGTAGTTGTTTAGTATTTTTACTTATGTTTTAAATTACCGGGGTATGCCCTGAGTATCTGTATTTTTAAGTATTACTTTACTGAGAAATTATATGTAATGCTTATGCGATGAATATCATGTTAGATGTAAAACTGGAAATACATATTTTCACTATTCGGAAATGTTTTAGAAACAAACTGCGAAAAATTTTGAGGGTCACTTTTTGAAAGTTCTTAACTAAATCTTCCGCTGTTTACGTTAATATAACAATCGTGTGTTAATTGAACCTCTGATTAGGACCAGGCCCTCACAGTTGGTATCAGAGCATAATCTGGATATGCTCGAACTAGAGTTAGGACACTGAGTGTAGACACAAATGAATTGTTTGTGCATGTGTCTGACTATCTGATTTATATGTTCTTGCCTGCTATGTTTACATGTTCGATAATGAGATTTTATGCATGTACTGGATTAGTAAGCAGGAATAATGAGATGTCATATCTCTGAAGATTTGAATATGCTGCGTTGCATCTATTCTGCTGAGTTGCATATAATTTTGAGAATTTTATCTGTTAGCACTGACAGTTGCTGATAGGATGTTGATGTAGAATGAATGATGATAACATCTATGACTTGAGATGTATGAATTATGTTGGACAATTAGTGTTTGGACAGGTAGCTGTGATATAGACTTTAAGAGTTACTATCGAATCTGTAGACTCTATAAACTGTTAATTGCACTATAATTTAGTGATAATGTGGCCATTATTGGAAATTGTATTTATCACTTTGGGATTAATCCTTATGATTAGTGGATGCCACTAGAATTATTTAGAACACTTTTTGTCGATTGACATCGGGAATTTAAGTCTAAAAGACCAAGGTTATACGTATGAGTTTACGTCAAAACCTGTGTACGCCAAGATGATAATTTAGAACTTGAGAATATTGAAACTAGCAATATTTCAACTGAAGAATGGAGTGTTGTTGTGAGAAACAACGAGAATATGTTTGAATGAGGACTTGGATTAGGGGACTGTCGTGATTTAGTTCCAGTTTTTGTGTCCGAACTATGAATAAAAACTTCACTATGAACTCTTTTAGATGAGACTATCTAGAGTAATGGTATTGATGACATAGAAAATGATAATTGATTATCGTGGACTTGAGAAATTGAAATATCTGCTTAATCTCAATAGCTATTCCATAGTGAAGAGATTAGATTTTGACTAAGGAATAAGACACCAAGGTGGTGCGAAGTAATTAGAACTGGATTAAAGATTAATGAAGTGACTATCATTGCGATAATCCAAGTAATCCTGGAAAAGTTTCAGAAGTATCACTCAAATTTATCCAGCTCTAGTAGTTCTAGAGGTACTATGAGATTGTAGAATACCAAATTTTTTTGAGGTCACTGTGGATGTAAATATCTACTGATCCATTTGAAAGAATAATAGAAACTAATATCGATTGTGGCCAGTCAGAGCATGTCCATGACGTGCTCAGGAACATATGCAGCCATGACAACAAATACCCTGAGCTAGGGGTAGATATCATGGTGGTTATTCTTCACGACCACTCAGTTTAAGCAGCAGTTAATTACCTGTAGACCAGAGAGTATACCTTGACAATGGGATTGAGATGTCTCCAGGATATAGAACCATTTTGATTTCGGCAATGATAGAGATGCTAGTGATCACAGATACATGTTGTGTATTTGATCACGCTGAACGAATTTGATTTGAGATAAAATCATTGGTTTCATATATTGCATCAAATGTGCATTAGTTATTATGATTTGGAAAATACATCAGCAGTGCTAATTATACTATCCACACTTGTAATAGTGAACTGTAGCTTACAGTTTAATGATAGTGATGTGGATTCGAATTCAATGGTGTTGGCCATAGATGGTTTTGATTGTATCAAGGGCATAGAACTGTGATATGTTTCGAAGTATTAGAGATGATTTTAAGGTGTAATGAATTTTTGACTATTTGTTGATGCCAAGGAATAGATTTGATATCGAAAGTACTGTATGGAATGTCATCAGCAAAGTTGACAGATACAGAAGAATAGTTGCAGATTCTCCTTGATACGAGTATAAATGTCTGAGTATGTCACTTGAGGAAACATCAGTATTGTTCGTGAAAAAAAAAATGATATGATGAAGATGTGTATCGATTAAAGGTTGTTGAATCGGGCTATTGTCAAGAATAAATACCCACTGTCTAAGATCGAGAAGTAAATGATCAATTGTAAGAAACTTGAAGTATAAGAAGAACGATTTTTACTCTGGTTACCACTAGTTTGAGTCAGAAGAGAAAATGTTCTCTAGGCAATCGGTCAAACCAGATATAGACATTTTGAATTTTTGGAAATGTCGTGTGGTCTGACAACTATACCGGTAGAGTTATGAATTTGATGAAGAAAATTTTCCGTAACTTTTGTGCGGAAGTGTAATCATATTCATCAGTGGTATACTAGTGTATACGAGATCAGGAAGGAACCACACAGAACACATGTGATTGATTTTTTTTCAAACGCTTCGTGAAGCTCAAATGGTGTACCAAGTTATTGAAATGTAAATTTTGGTTGAATCAAGTGTTGTTTTGGGATAGGTGATATCATCTCACCAGATACCTGTTGATTCCAGTAAAGTAAAGATAGTACTAATTTGGCCAAGACCAATCATTGTACTCAAGATGAAAAGTTTTATGAATTTTGACAGATACTACAGGCTTTTACGGAAGGATATTCTAGGATAGCCTGTCTTATGAACTAATTGACCAAGAAGAAATTTGATATTCGTTTGGTCAGATGAATGAGAAAGCAGTTTTCATAACTGAAGCTGAAATGGACTACAACCCCAATGTTGTTTTGGTTTAACTGGTTCGGGGAGATATGTAGTTGTGCAAAGACGTATGTCCAAGATTTTAAGATATGTTCTAATGTATCATGAAAAGATAATTGCATATTCTTGAGATATAAGCGATGACTGGATTTATTAAAGAATTTGATTTTGACAGTCAGTATAAATCAAGGAAAATGAAACTAGTAGCAGATGCACTGAACCTAAAAGTGCAAGGTGCAATGGTAGCATCGTTGTTTGCTTTGTAGTTTGATAATCTCTGATTTTGATGATCGGAAAGACTCGAAGGACAGACCCATACAGATATTGAGTTAAGAAATTGGTTCTGTCTTATCAACAAAGTAAATTTAGTATGCCATTTAGTGGTGGTTGCGAATGAAAAATCAGTGTATATCATCGAATTTTACTGATTTGAAAGACGTATTACAGCAGAAAGCACACTATAGAGAACATAGTGTTATTCTGGGAATGATGTGATGTATCATTCCTGAGATCCTATTTCTGATGGGATGGTATAGTATAAAGGAAGAAATTTTTGAATTTTGTGGCAATTTGTTTGACATGCCAGCAGGTCAAGATAAAAATACGAGACCTAATGGGATATTACAGGATTTGTAAGTACCACAATGAATTTGAGAAATTTCTAGTTTTGAGTTTTATAGCTCAAATATTTACAAACAGAGATTGTGAAACAAGTTGAATCGAATTTGATTGACTATTCAATACAAGATATTGATTTCATGTGATAGTCTATATGTCTATGAGAAGACGAGATGTTTAAGATATGGATAATGTGGTTTAGTTACAGTGAGTTTCTATAATAAATGTATCTGATTGAGATCCGATGATAATATCAGAATTCGAAACTATTTTCAGAATGTAATGGATACTAAGTTAGCAATGTGTATTGGTTAGCATACCCATACAGATGGATTAACTGAAAATATCCAGACTTTGGAATCTATGTTCCGATTAATAGTGGTGAATTTAGTGAGAACTGACAGAATCACTATTCACTAGTAGAATTTTCCTATAATTTAAGTTTCAGAGAACTTTTGGGATGGCATCGGTTCAGGTTTTGCAGAGCCAGAATTACCGATCGGTGATGTGATGATAGAAAATTGATAAGAAATTTTGGCATAACTTAAGATTGTTGAGAAAAAATGCCAGGAACGATAAAATTTCGGCGAACACGATTAAAAAATTTGGCTTGAGGTGAGCAGATTTGCTACGCCAAAGAGAAATATATCGTTAGACTTCGAGTTGAGAATCAGGTAAATATGGAAATATTACATTTGCGATGATCAATATGATTCGTTAAGTGAGGTTTGATGTTGTCTCGATATTTTGAACTTTGTTGAATCATAGAGAACTTTGATTAAGTGGTAGATCGTTGAGACGACCACAGCAGTCGTCATTGATACATGATGATCCTTAAGTATCTATGAATGAGATTGAGACATCTCGTATGTTTTACTTTATTGAGTTATACTTAGTTTTGTGATTTCGAGGACGAAATCTTTTTAAGAGGGGAAGAAGTGTAAGGCCCCGATGCTAATTAATCCGGATTAACGATGATTAAGCAAACCCGGATAATTAAAAGTGCAAATTTGAAATAAGGAATTTTGGACTACGATGAGTCGACCAACTAGTGGAACATGTTTAGTGCATGATCACATGGCACTTGGAAAACGCATGCCACTAATTAATGTAATCATGTTTAATACATGATTTTGGATCAATAATCTTGCAAGGTAATGATGTATGGACACATGGATTCCACAATACATCAAATATATTATAAAATCTTGCATTTATGCATTGAAACTCTCGCATAAAACAATGCAAAAATCAGAATTGGTTTCACTTTTTCACCATCATTTTCTCTCTCTTTAAAATAAAAACCTCCACCTTCTCTCCTCTAGCAATTTCGAAAATTGCAGCTCTTTTCCAGCCTATTTTAGCACAAATTTCTCTTGAAATTGTGAGTGCATGTCACATGCAAAGATGGATTTGAGTGCTACTCATCTTGAGGAACAAGATGCACCAAGAATTTTCAAGTTTGGAGAAAGAAGATGCAAGATTTTCGAGTTGCAGCAGTTTTGGGGTAGGATTTTCGATCATGGCTTGGTTTTGTGGATGATCAAGCTTCAAATCTTGAAGATAAATGAAGGTATATCATCATCCTTGAGTTTTATCAACATGCATGTATGATTGAGGGTCGAACCATGGTGTTCATTTACGAAGAAGTTGCTGTCAATTATAGTCTGCTAAGAACAGTGCATTAACAGTCTGGTGTTTCGCGTTTTTAGCATAGTTACGTTTCGAATTGGAAAATAATGCTCCAATTAAAAGTTGTAGTATTTTGTGTTATCTTTAAATGGCCACCGAAATCAGCTATTTTAGATTTAAGATGAAAAAGTTATGGTCGTTTTACCAACATGTGTCAAATCTGGAAATTTACTGCATGCGAGCTTCATGCATTTTGTTATTCGTATTTCTGGGAATAAATGGCTACGAATATGAAGTTTTAGGATCTAATAAGTGTTGTAGTATTCAAGGTTAGCTTGCATTTGGAATTGGCCTCACCCAATTTGGAGCTCATATGAAATAATTATGATAATTTTACCAGCAACTATACAATCTGGAAGCAGGGGATATACGAGTTTTCTAGGCTTGTACGTTTTTCACATAATGTACCTCAAGATGAACTCTTTTGCTTGACACTAATAATATATGTATTGTATAATCAGGAGTTGTCTTGCATTAAAAACTGGCCTTACATGATTTGGAGTTGACGTGTGTAAGATATGCACGTTTCCCTAGAACCGCTCACTCTGTCAAAACAGAATATGAGTATTTTTAAATCTGGCATACTTTGCTTTGCATGTGCCTCAAGATGAGTGAACTAGCTTCTGGACTTCAAATATGAACTGTAGTACTTTGAGTTTTCGTGATTTCCCCACTAGCCTCAAGTAATTTGGACATTATATGAATTTAATATGATTTTTATACAAAAATGGGTCAGGCTGGAATTTGGTGAATTGTCCTGTTTTTCTAGCAGATTGTTCTTGGCCATTTTACCTAGGCTAAATGAACGAATTTGAAGATGAGTTGAACTGATGAAATGTTCATTTTTGAGTTAGCTTTGAAAATAAATTGGACCCATGTGATTTTATTAAGTATCAAACAAGTTATGAGCCGATCTCTACGGTTGCGCAGGCTGAAATTTAGAGAATTGGTTTGGGTCTAAGTTTGAGTTTTAGTTTGATATGTTTAAGGCTAGTATGTGACTTTATGTTGTATTTGGAACTGTTATGGCCAGGTTTATTAATCCTGAGATTGAGTCGAGGATCACTTGGTAATTAGCTAACAGCTTGAGGTACGTAGAAAATGGGTTTTATCACAATGTCTGGCAAAGACATGTGATGTTCCCGGGTATGATTTACTTGTCATTACTTGCTTCTTATGTGACTATGTGATAAGTTGATTTGCAGTATGTGAATTACATGGTACATTGACTGCATGATATATGATGACATGAGATTTGAGGTGCATCACATGAGATTATGATATTGCATGATGCATTGACACGCATGGGCCTTGAGCATGTCATGTTGAGCCTATTGATTCGTTCTTGGTACCTATATCTTTTCTTGGTATGAGTGATGCGTGTCTGGGGATGATGGGCAGCCAGTGGCTCGGCAGGAGTGAGAGTGAGCTGAGGGATGCCGGAGCGACGAGCGTGCCGACGTCTCCCAGACACGAGGATGATGGACCGCCGATGGCTCGACTGAGAGATAGATCGGAGCGCGGAGCGTGTCACATCCTGCTCGAGCACTGATGAGTGATTGATGATTTCCTTTGGACCCTTGAGACAGGGATATTCGAGATTTGATACCCTTCATGTGCATTTGCATTCATGCACGGCATACATCGTATGTTATTTGTCATACACTTGATTTTATCTGTTTCTCGTACTGGGGTTCTGACCCCCTTCGCGGGGGGCTGTCATGTCTTTGTTGTATGGGCATGACAGGTGGTACAGGTGGACGTACTGTGGATGCTCGAGACGAGGTATCAATAAATACCAGAGCTCCTTGAGAGCGAGCTCAGGTATATGGTTCATGTTTTGAGTCCCAGTAGTTGTTTAGTATTTTTACTTATGTTTTAAATTACCGGGGTATGCCCTGAGTATCTGTATTTTTAAGTATTACTTTACTGAGAAATTATATGTAATGCTTATGCGATGAATATCATGTTAGATGTAAAACTGGAAATACATATTTTCACTATTCGGAAATGTTTTAGAAACAAACTGCGAAAAATTTTGAGGGTCACTTTTTGAAAGTTTTTAACTAAATCTTCCGCTGGTTACGTTAATATAACAATCGTGTGTTAATTGAACCTCTGATTAGGACCAGGCCCTCACACAGGGCTTGATGGAGCACGGTATCGTATAGAGTACTTATATACACCCGAAGGTTATATACATATTTATGATGCTCGCATGTGAGCACGGTTATGCTTGTATATGGGTTGTATATAAAGGCATGAGCCTTTCTCTCTTTCATTCTATGTTGCATGCAATTAAGAGTAGAATTGCTAATGATATGAGAGTCATGGGTGTATTATGTGGGTGTTGAAACCCATTTATGTTGTCTTATGTGTGGTGTCTTCCCTGGCTGGGAATTTACTTAGCGTTGCTGTGTTCTGTTGAGTATGTGTTTTCCCTGGCCGGGAACTATATATTGTGATGCGCTTTTATTTCGGGATGGCTCTATTTATGGGGAGACTCTGCCCAAATTTTTATAAAAGTCTACCATGTGAAAAGTGGTGTAATGGGGATGGAAATGGGCGGAATCTATGAGTCTAATCGTGGGTAGAGATGATCTTAAAGTTGAATATTAAAGAAATTTTGTAATTACCATTCAATGGTAAAGTATCATCTGTGTTTCCCGATTGATTTTATTGAAAGCATGTACCACACATAATGATTAATACACTAATCAAGGGTTAAGGGCTTGGGGTCCTTACAATGCATAACAATTATGACAATCAAATAAAAAAAAACAATTGATACTCAAAGAAAATCAACAATCAAAACTGATCTCACAAGAATCGTAAACATCCAATGTATCGTTTTCCTAAACCGAGAATCACAAAAGTATTTAGCTACTCATAACTAGATTAAAAACAATCAAAATTAATCTAGAAAGCATAAAACTAATAGGAAAAGAAAAAGTTACTAAAAGGAAGCACGATTCCGGCTTGTCGTTTCCCTCCTCGTTCTTCGAGCGCTCTTCACAAAAATTGAAAGAAAATTATTCTAAAATCTAAAAATTATTTTTAAAGTCTGAATTCTCTCTAAAAGAGACTAATTTTCGAGTATCTGAGGTATGGTGGCTGATGGGTAGGTTAAATTATATGTAGGAAGGAAAGAAATCAAGTCTTTACACTTTCCAAAACTCTACAGGCGTAGCTACGCCAGAAAATGGCGTAAAGACACCTGATGACGTGTCAAAAATATGGCTTCCCGCGTTTTTGGCGTATTTACGCCTCCAATTGGCGTAATTACGCATGTCCATGCCGTAGCGTTGGCGTAATTACACCTGATAATGGCGTAATTACGCATGTCCTCCATTTTTCTGGCGAGTTTCGTATTTTGGCCGTAACTTTCTCGTACGAACTCCGAATTTGATGAATCAGCTGTCCACACAATCGATCGGTGCATTTTACCAATCGATCGCGAACTATATATTTTTCGGGCAGAAGCTTTTGGCGATCGATCGCCAAGTTGGGGAGATCAATCGGTGAGCCTCGCGATCGATCGCCCGCACTTGGCAATCGATCGCTGATTATCGAATTTTGCATGTGCATGCGGTAACATCTTGAGATCGATCGGCACCCTTGCGCGATCGATCGCGAGTTATGAAAAATTGAATTTTTGGATATTTTGTTGGATTTTTGGTAATGGATTATGATTTGACTTCTAATATTGAGTTGTGCAATTGTGTAGAACCTTCCAAGGTGGCAACACAACGAAGGGGATAAATCAAACAAACGTCCCATATACACGTCCCATATTTTGGAAAGGTACGTAGGGAGACGTACGGGCACCAAACGGTAACATGTATTTTAGATACATATTGGATTATGCATTGTGGTTGCATATACATATTGGATTATGCATTGTGGTTGCATATACATATTGGATTATGCATTGTGGTTGCATATACATATATATATGTTGAATGCTTGGTGCACATCCCATGAGTCATTATATTGGAGTGATGATTTTAAATGCTTGGCCGCTGTCATTTGAAGCGATGATAGAATACTTGCCGCTGTCATATCGTAGCGAGGAAAGAATATTTGCCTCTAATATGTTGAAGCGATGGTACATGCTGCTGTCACATTAAAGCGAGGTTATTCGATGCCGCTGATATGTCGAAGCGAGGGGGATTAGTGCCGCGGTCATGACAAGCGAGGTGCATTAAAATACACTGTTATAACATGACTAGGGGTTCGTTATTGGTATTGATGGAATGGTTATATGTCATGACATTTGTGGAACCGTAATATAATCCATTGATTATGATTATGAGTTATGGTACAGGGACAACCAAAGGAAGCGTTTTAAATGAAGTGCTTTGTATTTACAGTTTATGAATTTACTCATTATAATCATATTGTTGTGAATATGGATTATTATATGCTCATGGTTTGGGGTGTTTCTGTAGGTGCATTTTGGCATGGAGAGCTAAGGCTATGGTTGATGCAGTGAGCAGTGTGAGGAGTGGTATCGGTATAGATGAGCAGGAAATATTTGGTATAGAGAGGATTGAACAGATCTTCGTGTCGGCACCGTGTGCCAAGACCGCTTGGTTGATGTGTTGCCCAGGAATTAATGGTGAAAATCCCAGTGTGGTAATGATCCTTAATGGATTTTAATTATGGCAATTATGAATTAATTGTTGTGCTGGGACTCCCGACGATTTTAAATCCGGTATTTGGGGTCGTTGGATCCAAGGGTTGAGATTGTATTCTCATCGTGGTGATAAACCTTGGAATTGGGTTTTTGGTGGGATCTGGGGCCTAGGGTGCTTTGTATTGGGGTTGGTAGTGGAATGTTGAGATTGAGAGGTAATTATTAAACACATATGATTTTTCATGAGCCATTATGTATTTGTGAAGGACTCGGGATTTGTTAGCCTCGGTACTATATATACCAAGTGGACTCGGTGTTCAATCAGTTGGTGTTTCATTCTCTCTCTCCCTCCCGTTTCATCTCTCTCCCAACC
The DNA here is from genome assembly GCA_907163345.1 of Haberlea rhodopensis. Lineage (NCBI taxonomy): Eukaryota > Viridiplantae > Streptophyta > Magnoliopsida > Lamiales > Gesneriaceae > Haberlea > Haberlea rhodopensis. Next base: position 111,786 of record CAJQUN010000406.1, read on the forward strand.
CTTTTCCCCTCTTTTCTCCTTGGAACAAAATCGAGCAAGGCTCGATCTCGGAGCAAGGTTTCTTGAAGATAATTTGGTATTTTTCTTCCCCTCGCATTTACCTTCGTTTTGATTGTAGTATTGTAGAGTTTGGGCATGTGTAGTGTTGGGTTTGAGTTTTTGAAATTTTAAAGATTTTTGGGTTGTTGTGTTTGGGAAGGATTTATGGTGTTTATGTTGAGGAATATTGGTATAATGGGTGTTGGGTTTGTTTATTTGGGGGTTTTAAACCATAAAACGTCATTTTTGGGCTGTTGCAGGGTCCGCCTATCGATCGGCAAGAGGGCTCGATCGATCGCGGGTAATTTGTAAAACTGGAAGACGATGAACAGTACGCTCGATCAATCGAGCAAAGTTGTCGATCGACCGAGATAGTCGGTCGATCGATCGAGGCTTATGCTCGATCGATCGAGTAAGGAAGATTTTTGGGCATAATTTTGCTGGAGCTCTCGATCGATTGAGCACAATTGGCCGATCGATCGAGATGTTCTGTTTTGTAGTTTTTATTGTTGGTTGTTGTGGAATCGATGCATGCTTCGCCCGCGGTCTTTTAAAATGGTTAATCGTCGTGGATTGACGATATAATTGGAGGTTGTGAACGTGCTTGGGCACGTGATTGCATGCTTGTAATTAATTGTGAATTGTTAATTATGTTTAGCACATAATTCGTTGGATCACGGGACTAAGGCAAGATTTGATTCGGACTACGGAATTATAAGGTACGGAGCATAACCTTATAGCTTATCGCAATTGTTGAATGCATGGTATATTGTAATTGCAATAAATGAGCATGTATTGTGAAAGATATATGGTGTCTATGGAGCGAGCAATGATTGAGATGTTGTCGCTATGGAGCGAACATCGGTTATGAATGTCGTTGCTACTGAGCAAGCGATGAAATGGGACTATGGAACTATTGTTTAGATACGTGTGATATCTAATAACATTGTAAACGATTAGATTTTATTAATTTTGGAAATTGGCAATTTGTGAACGAATTTAGTTAATCAATGAAATGATTAACTGGCTTTTAAGAATTTGACGGTTTTGGTTATTTTGAGAACATGAACAGCACCGGGGATCCCGTATGAGGATGATACCATCCAGGGAGTATATTTTAAAATTCATGGCTTTACATTCTGTAAATTATGAACTATGATATTGTAATTATTGGATCGGTGGTATTTGTATGCTCACCCCGTGTGGGGGCTGTCTCTGTTGGGGCAGGTGGAGCAGGTACAGCGGTAGCTCTGGAGTTGAGATCGAGCCATGGATTGGAGGTGCTTCCAGGACCGAAGTACCAGTGCCGGTATTGAGTAGGGTACTTTATACATTAAATACACATTCACTCATGTGATGCTCGCATGTGAGCACTGCTATATGTGTATATGGGTTGTATAAAGGGCATATGCCTTTCTCTTTTCATTTATGGGTTGCATGCAATTAATTAAGGAATTGATAAATGAATTGAGAACATGTTAGTGTGTTACGAGGTGTATGCGTATGCTAGTAGGATGGTATTGGGAATTGAACATTATGTGGATTAATGTCAAAAAAAAATTATAGATGGCATATGTGAGGATTCCATAATGTTATAAAAGCATGCACCATTATTGTGTTAATACACTAATAGTGGGTTAAGGGCGCGGGGTCCTTACATTAGTGGTATCAGAGCAGTGATTTGCTCTTTGGGTGTTGAGGGCCTAGGAACATATTGATAGAAACAAACATCACATATTTATGCATGATGGTAGTTAGTGTTGTGTGACACAACTATTTTGCTTAGTTGCGTTTATGATATGGGATTGTAAATAGAATGTGTTATTGCTAACCATGGTGGTTGCAGGGATTGTATGGGATATGATGAGATGACATTAATGGTAATTTTTGGCACTTGATGTAATAAATGCTGAACAATCTGATTTTGTGGGAAAAATCAGGGAATGAGAAACTGGATATGCTGTTTGAGGACAGAAAATGGTGGATAATGGAACAGGCAATGGCACAATCTGATATGGTTACCCTATGATTATGGATACAGGTATGTGCAATTTACACATGAGTAATTGTGCTTGCAAAGGTATTGCTATTTTGGTACTGCTATGGGTATATCGACTAGCGATGTATCAGGATATTTGCCGATGTCATATCGTAGCGAGGGTCGCTGATATGTCAAAGCGAGGGATATCATTGAGCCGCCGATATAACGTAGTAGGATTTGTGGACTGTGGTATTGACTGTGCATATTGATATCTTTGTATTGATACAGGTATGATGAGATATCAAGGAGAATACTTGTCGCTTTCATTGCGAAGCGATGATAGAATACTTGCCGCTATCATATCATACCGATGAAGAATATTTGCCGCTAATATGTAGACGAGAAGAACATGCCGCTGTCATATTATAGCGAGGGATATTATGCCACTGATATGTCAAAGCGAGGGGTATTGATGCCGATGTCATGTCATAGCGAGGGGTATTATATGATTGAATATTGCCGCTAATATGTAAAAGCGAAGAACACGTCGTTGTCATATTATAGCGAGGGGTATTAATGCCGCTGTCATGCCGTATCGATGAAGAATATTTGCCGCTAATATGTAGAAGCAAAGAACACGTCACTGTCATATTATAGCGATGGATATTATGCCGTTGGTATGTCAAAGCGAAGGGTATCATATAGCGATGAAGGATATTTGCCGCTAATATGTAAAAGCGAAGAACACGTCGTTGTCATATTATAGCAAGGGATACCATGCCTCTAGTTATATGGCGATGGTTTATGCCGCCAGATATATATATAACAATGGTTCATTCCGCTAATTCTATGGCGATGGTTCATGCCGCCGGATATATATATCGATGGTTCATTCCGCTAATTCTATGGCGATGGTCCATGCCGCCCGATATATATAGCGATGGTTCATTCCACTAATTCTCTGGCGATGGTCTATGCCGCTGGATATATATAGCGATGGTTCATTCAGGTAATTCTATGGCGATGGTTTATGCCGCCGAATATGTATAGCGATGGCTCATGCCGCGAATTCTATGGTGATGGTTCATGCCGCCGGACATATATAGCGATGTTTCATTCCGATGATTCTATAGCGAGGGTCTATGCCGCTGATTCTATAGCGATGATTTATGCCATTGATTCTACGGCGAGGGCTCATGCCGCTGATTATATAGCGATGTTTCATGCTGCTGATTATATAGCCATGTTTCATGCCGTTGATTTTACAGCGAGGCCACTGATTTTACAGCGATGGGTTATGCCGTTATGTACGTAGCACGGGATTGTGGAGCCTTCGAGCGATGGGTGCTGATTGTGTACCGCTATTGGGCGATGAATACAGGTATGCCGCTATCTTGTTAGCGATGAGTTATGGTATATTGCTATTTGTTTAGCATTATTGTGGATGCCATGTATTGACATGTACCGTCACGGGTTGACGATGATATTGTGGGTGTCATGTATTGACATGTACCGTCATGGGTTGACAATGATATTGTGGATGTCATGTATTGACAGGTACCGTCATGGGTTGACGATGATATTGTGGATGTAATGAATTGACATGTACCGTCACGGGTTGACGATGATATTGTGGGTGTCATGTGTTGACATGTACCGTCACAGGATGACGATGACATAGTGGATGTTCTATGTAGACGTGTGCTGTCGTTACGATGAAAAATACATTTAGGTATATGTATTTAGTCGTATGGTTTGAATGCCAATGGTGGGCACAGGGTGGTGTCTGCGTCACCGGTTGACGAGACCATTATGCCGAGCATATTTGCTCGATGAATAAATGGATGCACCGTACAGGTAAGTGTACCGCAACACGTATTTGAGGTAAATATTTTACGAGTAGTGGTACCTTTGGGTATACTCGTTGAGATGGCTATGGCCAAGTGACTGGTGGTAGGAGTAGTTATTGAGGAAACTAGACGTATGGTGGACATGGTCACACTCACACATGAAGGTGTGGAATAAGTCCTAATGGATTAGGATTGCATGGTGGTTGAGTAAGGACACCGGGATGTCGTTGTACATTGGTGTTAGAGAAATATTGGGTGATGACCCACTACTCTAATTGATTGTACGGTATGGTATACCAGGGTGGAACGTGTGATACGTTGGTAGGTTTGGGATAAACCTAAGGAGGTAGCGATCTGCTAGCCATGTATTGTTGCAGTGATATAGTGAGCTTGATGTGGCCATTATACTGCTCGTTGGAACCGAGTTTGGTAAATCGTATGATGATACGATGAGGGTTTATGGTGGACTCATGTAGTCACTAAGTTGCATGAGGTTTGAGGCGGAGAATACCTCATGAGGACGTTTATACGTTAAATGTTTTGAAGGACTTGTACTAGGACAGCTCAATTTTGTTGGGAGTACCAACGTGAGTGTCAATAAGTCGTTGTTAGCTCTGGTTGAGAATCCTTGCATATGGAATGCAATGGGGGACACGATCGGAATTGTGGGATATAGTTAGTGGGGTGACATTGTTAGGAATCAATCAAGCAATACGCAGCGAAAAATAAAACTTGATTCCTACCACTGGACCTATACAAAGTTAATCATACCGAGATTGATTAAGAATCGTACCCTTGTAGCGTGTTTGTAGCAGAATCCTCGTTGCAAGACCACGAGTCACGAACAAAGATTTGCACCTTCGTCTCTACGGTATCCACACGATCAAATTGAAAGGGTGTTCAAGAACAAGTTGCTAGACTCGTTCTTAAACCAAAACAAGACTCACGGTTCAAAACCGATCAACGACGGCCGTTCAAAACTCCACTACACCACGGCGGCGGCGGCGGCGTGTAGGGGCAAGAAGGCGGCGGCCGAGAGTGAGCTTGTGGAGGCTATTAGGTTTGATAAAATTGATTAACCCTTAATCAACCTTGTTATCATATTATATAATGCATATTGGATTTAATTAAAAGGCTTTCTCAAAGCCTCATTGGCCCATACCCAATATATTAATTAAATCCATACATCTAACACTTATAATTAAGACTCTTCTTAATTAATTAATTCATCCAATGAATTATATCTCCCTTTATCGATTTAATCTTTTGTGTGACCCGATGGGATCTTGCAATGTTGGCAGCGACATAAAATCTAATTTTATGTCACAAGCAATGAGCGGTATCTAGCAACACATCAAGGCTGCCCAAATTACAAGAATGTCACTGACTCGACATAACCTACGGACTGTGATAATACTAACCATGTAACTTAATCCCTTTGTCCAATGTGTTTAGATTGAACACGAGTCATTGAATAGTCATACTCATATATTCAATCTTTTATTTCTTGATCCCCAAGTAGACCTGGAATAAACGAATAAGCTCGATATCACATATCGACTCATTCGAGCACGACCATGCATTTTAGTCTTACTTGATCAAGGGCCCAAACACTTCTCCTGTTATATAGGAGGGACAAATCCTTTCTTGATCACTCAACATCCCTCTACATAATTTGTGGTGTATCCAATGATTGTCTTTATAGTTTACCCTGTTACAGGTAACATTTGACAATATCAAGATACATGACTCCTTATGTTGGGATCTCTGGTGATCTCAAGTCGTAAGGATTACATACATTATTATCACTATGATAATTTCTTATGATGTTCATATAACTATCCATGTAGCATTCTCATGGTGGGTATGTCCAGTACATCGTTCTCTAACATGTACCAATGTGTTGATTTGATATCTTATATCTATTAACAATTCATCAATCAAAACATACTAGTCTCAATGCATTATCATTATCCTGATTCATGATAATACTTGACTAGGGATAATCTTTAAGAACAATACAATATTATTCTAAGGACATTAACTTATATATTAATTAATATTACAGAGATACTCGAATAATATATAATATTGAATTGCCATTTACAAAATCATAATACATTGTATGTCATAAACAATCATCTAATGAGTTGTCTTAGGGCATATCCCAACAAATCTCCCACTTGCACTAAGACCAATCAGGCATATACTTAATGCCTAGAGATCTAGAATGAAGATCATGCTTCTGCTGTGATAGTGGCTTCGTCAGTGGGTCAGATACATTATCATCGTTGGTACTTTGCGTATTTTTACATCTCCTCTTTCAACGATTTCTCGAATGAAATGAAAGCGCCGAAGTATGTGCTTGGATCTTTGGTGAGATCTAGGTTCCTTAGCCAATGCGATGGCTCCATTGTTGTCACAATAGAGTTCAATCGGATCTAGTATGATAGGCATCACCCCAAGCTCAGAAATGAACTTCTTGATCCAAACAGCTTCCTTAGCTGCATCTGAGGCAGCAATGTATTCAGCTTCCGTTGTAGAATCGGCTACTGTCTCTTGCTTTGAACTCTTCCAGCTTACAGCACCTCCATTAGGCAAAATACATATCCCAATTGCGATCGGAAATCATATTTGTCGGTTTGGAAGCTTGCATCAGTGTAACCTATTACATTGAGCTCTTCCTCACCTCCATAAATCAAGAATGTATCCTTAGTTCTTCTCAAGTACTTCAGGATATTCTTGACTGCAATCCAGTGACTTTCACCTAGATCAACCTGATATCTGCTCGTCATGCTCAAAGCATACGAGACATCGGGACGAGCACATATCATGGCATACATGATAGATCCAATAGCTGACGCATATGGAATCTTACTCATGCGTTGTCTCTCATCTGGTGTTGAAGGACACTGATCCTTGAAGAGATGTATCCCACGTGTCATAGGCACGAATCCTTTCTTTGATTCTTGCATGCTAAACCATTTTAGCACTTTGTATATGTATGTACTTTGACTTAGGCCAAGCAATCTTCTTGATCTATCTCTATAGATCTTGATACCTAATACACAGGTGGCTTCACCTAAATCTTTCATAGAAAAGCAATTCCCTAGCCAAATCTTTACAGATTGTAAGGCAGGGATATCATTCCCAGTTAGAAGTATGTCCATACAATATTAGGAAGATAATTATGCTCCCACTGACCTTCTTGTAGACACAAGGTTCATCAACGTTTTTGATGAAACCAAACTCTTTGACTGCATCATCAAAACGAAGATTCCAACTCCGAGAAGCTTGCTTCAATCCATAAATGGATCGCTGTAGCTTGCATATCTTTCCAGCATCCTTTGGATCGACAAAATCCTCAGGTTGTGTCATGTACACATCCTCAAGTAAATTTACATTAAGAAAAGCTGTTTTGACATCCATCTGCCATATTTCATAGTCATGAAATGCAGCTATTGCAATTAAGATACTAATGGATTTAACCATGGCAACTGGTGAAAAAGTTTCATCATAGTCAATACCATGAATTTGTTTGAAACCTTTAGCAACCAGTCGACCTTTAAAGGTTTGTACATTACCATCCATGCCGGTCTTCTTCTTGAAAATCCATTTGCACCCTATGGGCCTTACCCCTTCAGGCGGGTCAACCAAAGTCCATACTTGGTTTGCATACATGGATTCCATCTCAGATTTCATGGCTTCTTTCCATTTCTCAGAATCAGTTATCATTATAGCTTCTTGATAAGATGGCGGTTCATCCTCATCAATAAGTAGTAAGTCACCTTGTTGAGTCACAAGAAATCCATATCTCTGTGGCTCACGGTGTTCTCTTACAGACCTATGATGGGCTTGTGTCTCTTAAGCAGGCATTTCATCCACAACAGCTCGTGGTGTCTGCTCTGTTTCCATCTCAATATCATGTTCAATGTTTTCTTGTGGTTGAACTTCACTAAGTTCTATTTGTCTCCCACTAGTTCTTCTCGAAATAAATTCTCTTTCAAGAAAGACACCAATCCGAGCAACAACTACTTTGTTCTCGGTGGGATAATAGAAATAGTATCCTTTCGTTTCCTTAGGATACCCCACAAATAAACACTTATCAGATTTGGGTCCAAGTTTATTGGAGGCGTGACGTCTCACGTAAGCCTCACAACCCCAAATCTTCATAAAAGACATACTAGGACGCTTCTTAGTCCATATCTCATATGGTGTCTTTTCTACTGATATAGATGGAACAAGGTTCAGTATAAATATTGCTGTTTCAAAAGCATGTCCCCAAAAGGAAGTCGGAAGATCTGCATGACTCATCATTGATCGAACCATGTCCAACAAAGTTCGATTCCTCCTTTCGGATACACCATTCCATTGTGGAGTATACGGAGGTGTGAGTTGTGGGACTATCTGTGATGTCCAGATTTATTATAATTATTTGTTGGACTAAATAGGATTTGGATTTTATTGATAATTAATTTTAGAATTAATTAGAAGTGGAATTGACCAAGTGAAGGTCAACTGGCAAGTTAATCGGATCCTAAAATATTTTGAGATTGTAAAATATACTCCGATAATATTTTAGAGATAAATTAATTAAAATGAAGAATTTAAGTTTGGGTTTTTGGGGTGTGTATAAATCTCAATCGTTGTCTAAAAATAATATATCAGTGCACCGGCGACACTTCGATGTACAAACCGGGTCAGGGTACCAAAAATAAATAAATATGTTATGTTGGTTTTTTTTTTCGGACACAGTATAAGTGTGTAAAAACACGCACAAACACCCGATCCTCTTTTCTCTTCGCGCACATTCAGACCCCTCGCCACTAAACCGCCGCGCCCGCCGCCGTCCGAGCTCCTTCCGGCGCGTCCGAACCGCCGCCGCCTTCGTATCTCCCAGGCGCTTCTTTCCATACCAATATCGCGAAGTTTCGTCGAGGATTGCGTCCGGATCTTGCAAGGAAGCGCCGCGGGTTGAAGTCACGATTTCGTCCAATTTTGGGACGATTTTCTTCCAATTTTTTTGTGGGTAATCCTCGCCGTCCCTCAGTTGTTATTTACCTGAAATCCCTCGAATTTTTGATGAACTTTGGTTTGATTTTGCTGGCATTTTTCGTAGGGTTGCTAGTGTGTGCAGCAGTGTGTGTGCGTGTGTGTGTTCTGTGTGCAGATTAGTGTGTGTTCGTGTGTGTTCTGTGTGTGTGTGTTTGTATCCAGCATGTATTAGTGTGTGTAGGTGAAGTTTATACAAGAAAATGTGTATTCCAACATGTATTGGTATAGGTACAAGACTTCTATATATGTTGTGCCTTGTGGTTGGATGATGTTTTGTTAATGTAAAAGGTTAACTTAAATTAGTGTAATGAGTTAAGGCGGTTATGTGACGATAAATTGAGTATGAACAATTGGGAATTGGATAGCATGAAAATGTTATTAATTGTAGGGATTTAATCATAACTCACATTATTGAACGGATAATTGTTGAAAATGAATTGGTGATTAAATGTCGTGATTTAGTGTCATTGTTGTTAAAAGGTGAAGACTAGATACATGCTAGTATGTGTTGACATGGAATAGAGTTATGGTGATGATTATGCTCAAGTGGATAGCATGGCATGTATTAATGATTTATGTCACTTTATTGAGTTTCAAATCTTATTAGTACTAAATCAAGAATTATGGAACCAATGCATCTTTAAAGTGTTAAAGTTGAATTTAATCAATAAATGACTTTATGTGGGGATTAAGGGGATTAGATTTAAAAGAGTAGAATCTTGTATCTACATGGATCCCTTCTTTCATGTCTTGGTTTGAATCACCTCGGTGTGGGTTTGAATAATTGTGGAACGTGTTAAATGGCTTAATTGGATTGTTTAATTAGACACTAGTTATATATCATTATACATACACCCTTGCACTTTCTTTCCCTCTATTGAACTGGTGTGTTTAGTGAACCGCTATGTGAGTTGGGCGTGATTTTGCACGTATGGGTGTGTGTATCCCGCATCATGTGTGTGATGTAGCGGATGGTGGGAGATGATGGGGTTTTGCATTACCAATGAAATATCATGATTCATGTGAGGATGTGTGTATCGAAGTATTGATTATGATTTGATTCATAATATTGAGTTATTGATTTGTGATATGGAAATGAAAGTAAGAACTAATGATGGATATTCATTGCTTGGATTATGAGCTAATATTGAATTGATATTCGATATAGACTCTTCAGGAGACTTCGGACGTTGTTGAGAGCTTGTTCATGTTGTCTACTATAAGGTACGTGGTGACGTACGAGCAGGTATATCTAGTATCTATACATTCATGTATACATGCAAATTTTGAATATGATGATTCAGGTAAGTGTTTGACTTTAATAATTGAGTTTCATATGAGTTATGGGGGACACGTAGTGGTGCGTGATCCAATTTTACTTGTTGAGTAGTGATGCCGTGGGCATGAACGATATGAGAAAATATCGAGAATGAGATAGTGGGATAACCAGGGTTACATTGGGATAACCAGGTTTACATTGATGTTGAATTATTTATGTTGAGCATAAATGATGCATTGTTGTTGTATTGAATTCATAGTGTTGTTGGATATCATATTTTCAATGATAATACTGAACTTGACATTATGAAAGTCCGTGAGTTTGAAACAGGAACAGTGTGTGGAAGCTATACAGATTCGGAATTGTACAAGGAGTATATTTTATGAGTTTTGAATAATCTAAATTGTTGCATTATGATTTCATCTGTTGATTTGTGATCGAATATTGAGTTGGAGTGTGCTCACCCTGTGTGGGGGCTGTTTCTGTTGAAACAGGTACAACAGGTACGATGCTGCTTTGGCGTGCTAGGCTCGAACCTTGTTGGATGATGCTTCCAGGAGCATAGTATGAGATTGAGCCGATATACGAGGTTGAGCGGTTGGTATTTATACTAACTATGCATCCGGATGAGTATCCGTTATTTGTTGCTCTTCTGTGAGCACTTGTATGTGTATATGGACTGTATAAGGGTGTTGAAACCCACTTTTGTTGTCTTATTAGTGTAGTGTCTTCCCTGGCCGGGAATTTACTTGTGTTTCTATATTCTGTTTAATATTGCGTTGTCCCTGGTCGGGAATTATATTATGTGATGAGTTTTTATTTCCGGATAGCTCAGTTTGTGGGGAGACTCTGCCCAATTTTTTTTATAAAAACCCACAATGCAAAAGTGGTATGATGGGGATGGTATTAGGTGAAACCCCTGAGTCTCTTTGTTGGTAGAGATGAACATATAATGTTGAGCATTTGTTTGTGTCTTGGGATTATGGGAAACAAGTAATGATTCGTTTTAAAGAATGAAAAGAAAATGAAAAATTTATACACATACGACGTCATAAATGAACTAATGACGAGTTTAAGTGTTGGGGCCTTACACTATCCCACACTCCTTTAGATAGTCATGAAACTCTTGGCTTAGGTATTCGCCTCATCGATCTGATCGGAGGGTTTTGATACTTTTGCCAAGCTGGTTTTGTACTTCATTCTTGAAATCCTTGAACTTTTCAAAGGTTTCATGTTTATGTTTCATTATGTGATATCCCCGAAATAATTAATTGCAATTTGGGCATTAATTATGTTTATATGATTAATTATGGTGATAATTGATTTATGTGTTAGAATTAATTACCTTGTTGAAATGCTTAGTCACATGGTAGGCGTGACCCGTGGGCGCATTTCAGGGTGCATGTTGTGCATGTTGGGAAAACTGGGTTTTAACATGGTTTATTCATGTTGGTTGTTAATTATTTGGAAAGCATGAAATTATTGGGAGTTTGATGCATTTTTGTAAAATGCTTTTAAAATACCATGTTGGGGTATTTATACATCATGTTAATATTTGGGGTGCAATTTTTTAATTAGCCCTTATAACCCATTACCCCACCTTTTAACCATCACTTTACTTCACTTTACCCTCACTCTTAAATCCCCAAATTCACTCCCAACCCTAAACCTCTTCCCATTTTCGAAATTTGGCAAAGGAGGAAGGAGAAATCTTCACAAACCTTTGTTTGTGAGATTATTGGTAGGATTTGGAGTCCTCAAGAGGTATGGAACCCTTCCTAAAGTTTTAATGGTGTTTGATTTTGAAATGGGTTGGCATTTTGGGTTTTTTGTGGGTTTGTTTTGGGTATATGTTGTATGTTGTTGGGGTATGATTTTTGAGGTGTTTCATGTGGGTTTTAGTGAGTTATGATGGTATTTGAATTGTTGGAATGTTTGGGTTTGAAGTGTATGTGTTAGAACTTGGAAAATGCTCAAAAATGGTGAAGAATCGCGCACACAGCAGGTGGCGATCGATCGCTACGAATGCAGCGATCGATCGCCGAAAGGCCGTGGCGAAAATCATTGCGAGCGATCGATCGCTGGAAATGTCACGATCGATTGCCGCGAGCCACTGAGGTTTGGCGATCGATCGCTACATCGAAGCGATCGATCGGTAAGGTTCGCGATCGATCGCCTCGATGCAGCGTTCGATCGCCAGCTGCTGAATTTTGGGAAAATGATGTTTTTGTTGGAGTTTTGGTATTTGGCTATTATTTGGCTTCTAATATTGATTTGTATGGTTGTGTAGAACCATCCCAGGTACCAACAACTTCAAGGAGATAAAGTTCTTCAACTTCTCCACTTTTGAGATTAAGGTACGTAAGAGACGTACGGGCATCGGCCGGTAAAACACACTCCTATACTATGACTATGCAATGATTGCATAAGTATTTATGTAACAGGTTGATGATGTTAATAATAAGTAAGTGTACGATGATGATTATGATAAGTAAAGATACGATGATGTTTATGATAAGTGAGGATGATGTTTATGATGAGTAAGGATGCTATGATGTTTATGATGCATGTTAAACTATGTTATTAGAATGGTAGAGTGTTCCAGTGGTTGTTATGGGCAAGCGAGGAAGGTACTTACCGCTGACATAGCTAGCGAGGAGATATATCCGCTATCAAGGAGTAGCGAGGGATATCACAGTACCGCTATATGTCGAGCGAGGGGTCCAATTGTGCCGCTGACATAACAGGACCAGAACAGTCACACTTCTAATTAACATTGTTGATTATGGGCATATAAGTGAAGTACGATTTTAATCATTTATGTCAAGAACTAATGATTACATGCATGCATATGAAACAGGGACAACAAAAGAGGATTAATGCGATTAACCAGGAAGTATATGTTAACGATTATTTCATGCATTTATTTATATGCCATTATCTTATGATGTTAAGTAATGATGTACATGCTCATTATGGGTTGTCCCTGTAGGTACACTTTTGGACTGAAGGGCTAATGGTCGGGTTGAGGCAGTGAGCTGCAAGGAGCACAAAAAGGAATAGGATTCAGGATGATAGTATCTACTCTAGGAGTAGTAAAAACCTATAATGTTAGCATTCGATAATGGGAATGTAACTAATAAGTTTTGAAATTTTATTTTTGGCCTATAATCCTGTAAGCTCATATAACAATCGGAACCCTAAGATGTTATTAATGCATGTTTAGTCCATAATACGTTATTATAATCATGTTAAGGTAGGAAGACCCTACACATTAGGTACACATACCCATATCTACTGAAGTCATCAGTAAATGTAACGAAGTATTGAAAACCACATCTAGCTTGTGTGCTTATTGGTCCACATACATCACTATGTATGAGACTCAATAAATCATTCGTCCTTTCAACATGTCCCTTGAAAGGAGCTTTAATCATCTTGCCCATTAAACAAGATTCACATGTTTCATATGATTCAAAATCAAATGAATCTAATACTCCATCCTTATGAAGTTTCGATATGTGATTCTCGTTTATATGGCCCAATCGACAATGCCAGAGATAAGTTGGATTTAAATCATTATTCTTAATCCTTTTAGTATTTATGTTATCGACAGGCATATCTAGATTTAAAACATAAAGACCATTAATCAATTGTGCACTTGCATAAAACATATCATTCAAATAAATGGAGCAACACTTGTCCTTTATAATAAATGAAAAACCAATCTTGTCCAAACAAGAAATTGAAATAATGTTTCTAGTAATAGATGGCACAAAATAACAGTCTTGTAAATCTAATAATAAACCAGAAGGCAAAGTTAATCTCCTGTAGCTAATGCAACAACTCTTGCTCCATTTCCCACTCGGAGATCAACCTCGCCTTTCGCCAACAACCTACTCCTTTTGAGATCCTGCACATTAACACAAATGTGAGAACCACATCCCGTATCTAATACCCGTGATGAAGAAGTAGATAATTGACTCCTATAACAAAAATACCTGAAGAGGAAGTCACACATCCTTTTGTCTTCCTAAGATCTTCCAGATATAATTTGCAGTTCCTCTTCCAATGACCGGTCTCACCGCAATGGAAGCAGTTTCCTTCCTTAGCCACTCCTCCCTTTGGCTTGAGTGCAGAAGCATGAGGCTTAGACTTAACAAATACTTTCTTGTTCTTCTTGTAGCCTTTTGCTTTAGTTTTTCCTTTGCGTCTTATTCACAATAAGAACATTAGTAGGCTTAGACTTCTTTGAATTTGCTTCATATGTTCTCAACATACCAAGCAATTGCGGTAGAGTCTTTTCGATTTCTATCATATTGTAATTCAAGACAAATTGACTGTAGCTATCAGGCAACGATTGCAAGATCACGTCTGTGGCCAACTCTTGGTCCAATGGAAAACCCAGCTTTTCAAGATTCTCAATGTACCCAATCATCTTAAGTGTTCCAACAAGGCTTCCTTCTACCATTTGCACTGGAATAACGCTCTAGAGACGTCATACCTCTCTTGTCTAGCTTGTTGTTGGTAGAGTTGCTTTTAAGTGTTCGATCATATCGAACGCCTCCATTTCCTCATGTTGCTTCTGAAGCTCAGAGTTCATGGTGGCAAGCATAAGGCAACCAACATCAAGTGCGTCATTCTGATTCTTCTAGTAAGCATCCTTATCGGTTTTAGCAGCCGTTACGGGAGGTTCCTCAGCAGGTAAGGGTTCCTCAAGGACATATTGATTTTTCTCTTGTTTAAGGACAATCTTCAAATTCCTATACCAGTCTAGGAAATTAGTCCCATTCAGTTTGTCCTTCTCAAGGACAGATCACAATGATAGTGTGCTAGTTACGTTGTTTGATGCCATGGATATCTATAATATAAATATGCAAAATAAGTTTATGATTTCAATCATTTAATAAGGTCTTATATTAAATGACACTCCCACTATTTTGTTTAAAATATCAACCCTCGTAAACTTAGTGGGCCAAGATCCATATTTCACCTAATCCTGAGTTAGCTTTGGCTAATCACCCAAGACTCGGTTATTTTGGTAGACAACACTTTGTCAATTACATCACATGTAATTGTTGGATGGGTGGACGAACAAAACTTTGTTCAAATTCATCTAATGAATTATTATCCAACCCCATGCCTCTAGGTTCCCAATCCTATTGAGATAACCTAGTTAAGTCGGACCCAATTTGTGATGACCAGGGATTATAGGTGTTAATCCCGTAGTGTTAATAATCCCTAAAGTGGTTTTACGTGGCGATTTGGAATTTAATCGAGGTGTTGGGCCTTCTGGGCTCGTTTATTTGGGTAGTTGGGATCGTTGGATCCAGAGGTTGAGATTGTATTCTCATTTGGGTGAAAAACCTAAGAGTTGGGTTTTTAATGTGTCTCGGGATCTCGGGTGCTGTGTGAGCACCGGTAGGGGATTTTGGAGTTAGAGAGAGAATTTTTGAAAACAGATGATTTTTAATGAATCATGATGTATTTGTGGGGCTATTAATTTTTCGGGGTATTTTTGCTATAAATACCAATTGAACCCAAAATTTTTAGGATATTTTCATTTCAGCCCCAAATCTCTTCTCCCTCTTCCCGCACGCGATCTTTCCGTCTGCACAGCCGCCGCGGCTTCAAGCGGTGCGCCCGCCGCCGTCCGGCCGCCGTTCGGCGCATGCGACCTACCACCGGCTTCGTCTCGTCGAGGCGCAGCTTTCCCCTCCGTCAATTCGAGGTTTCGTCGCGTTTTGAAGGCGAATTTGGCAGGAAAGCGCCGATCCCCAATTTCTAGGGTTCTTCGATTTTTCGTCCGATTCTTCCGATTTTTACTAGCATGATAGTGGATGACATACGCTGATGTACATGTATCGTCACTAGTTGACAATGTCTTAGATGCCATGAGTTGGCATGCGTCGTCACAGGATGACGATGACGATGGTGTAGGAGATGTCTTATTAGACATGCATCATCGTTACGATGATCGATGCGTTGAGTATACGTATTCAGTGGTATGCCTTGGGTGCCAGTACCGAGCACAAGGTGGTGTGTGCGGCACCGATTAACGTGACCTTTATACCGAGCGGGTTGCTCGAGGAATGAATGCGCTGTACATGTGATTGTACCGCAGCTTACGTTTGGGGTGATCATATACCGAGTGGTGATACCCTTGAGATATGCTCGTTGGACTGGCTTTTGGCCATGTGATTTGACGACAGGAGTAATCATGGAGGAAAGTACTCGTTTTCTGTCGATGTGACATGTGGTAGACATGGTCACACCACCCTTGAGGGTGTAGGATGGGTCCTAAGGGAGTAGGATCAGGTTATGTTAAGTACATAGGGACATTGGAGTGTCCAGGGTGTATCGGCATTAGAGGAATGTTGGATAAAGACCCACTACTCTATTGAGTTTTCTTCCCACAGTATGATATACCATGTGGAAACGTCCGTCTTATTGGTAGGTTTGAGGTGAACCTAGAGAGGCAGCGACCAGTTTGTCTGCCGTGTGTGTGCAGCACCATGAGAGGCTTGCTAAAGCCGTTATACTGCTCGTTGGAACCAAGTCTGGCAAATCGTAAGGTGATACGATGTGGATTGTGGTGGACTCTAGTAGTCACCATGTCATTTGAGGTTGAGGCTGAGGTTGTACATGCCTCACTGAAACGTATATACGTTTATGTTTAATCTTGGAGACTTGTCTGAGACAGCTCAGGATGTTGGAGTACCAACAAGAGAGTCATCAGGTCGTTATTGACTCAATCTAAGGGAACCCGTGTATTAGGGATACAATGGGTGTTATTGTATCCAGTTTTCCGAACGGTGGTTCGAGACTAGTGGATCTCGAGTTCGATGGCACTTCCCTCGTGAGGAAGGAGGTAGTATTATACCTATTTGGGAATCTTTGAAAGATTCGATGAGTTGGTGCTTGTGGTGTTGATTTTGAGAATCACGCCGTGTTGCTGATCGTCGATTTTCATTCTCCGTTGGATGGGAATGACTCAGGATTGACGGTTGTGTTTGGGGCTTAGGGGTATGTTGCAGATACCCGAGCATAGTGCATTGAGTATGCATGAGGTGTTCGTGCTTAGGCAGGTATACTGATGAGTATACGGATGCCAGTAGTTGATTTCCTTTCTGTCAAGCATAGAGTTATGCTATTTTTAGGATGGTTAAATCTCTGATGAGAGATATGGAACACCTTGAGATTGGGAATCTCCATGGCACGATGATTATGAGGAACAATCGTGAAGTTAGTTGACTTCCCTTGAGGAGGAATTATCTTGTGTGGGTTAAGGTATTTCCTTGTTGGTATTTTCTTTCGAGTTTTCGATAGCCTTCCCAAGTTTGGATTGTTAAATCCTAGGATTATCAAGGGATGGCAGGAATTCGGATTGGTTGGGTGTCGTTGTCGACACAAGTGTTGAGGATGCAATGGGTTTGTTGCATGTTCTTTCAGAATTTTAAACTCTGTGGAGTCTCGGTTGTTTATTATGATCAGGACGTGATCCTTGGAACATCCGGAGGTGGACATCTTGTGAGATGTCTTTTGGTGTGAATCTGTGGCCGTGAGTTGCCCAATTGAGTTGCAATGATGCGACTGCTCCTTCGATGGAGGAGGTTTGAGAGTGGAAACCAGGTTTGGTATGTATACTAGTGTTTCCCTCATAACGATGTATGTTAGACATCGTGAGCCTTGTTAGAGATGTCATGGAATGATATCTACGATAGAATCAGGAGCGATTCGAATCCTTACAGTTTCAGTTGACTAACTGCTTTTGGATTATTAGCGTTGAGCTGTGCTGACGCTCTTTGACGTTATGATGGATTTGGAAGTCTATTCCACTCCAGAGTTTGACACGAGGTCAACGTTCTCACGGTTGAGGTGTCATTCAGGATGCGTTCTTACTAGTTGTATTAGAACTAAAGATGACTGTCCGATCTACAGTCGTAAGTATAGGTTGTTTTGCAGTCATGAGGGACTGACTTTGGATGACCCGTTGTTTTGCAGTCATGAGGGACTGACTTTTGGGATGACCCGCACCGAGCTACGTTTTGCCTCTTGGGTGATAGGTTGGTTTTGGTAAGTCGCTCTGTTTCAGAGTTTGATGTGAGGTAAGTATCCTCGCGTTTATTAATACGATTCTGATATGGTCAAGAATCGAGGTTATGGCTTCATTTGTTGTGTAGCCTAGGTGTTATGTGATACACCGGTGCAATTTCGAGGATGAAATTCTTTTAAGTGGGGGATATTGTGATGACCAGGGATTATAGGTGTTAATCCCGTAGTGTTAATAATCCCTAAAGTGGTTTTACGTGGCGATTTGGAATTTAATCGAGGTGTTGGGCCTTCTGGGCTCGTTTATTTGGGTAGTTGGGATCGTTGGATCCAGAGGTTGAGATTGTATTCTCATTTGGGTGAAAAACCTAAGAGTTGGGTTTTTAATGTGTCTCGGGATCTCGGGTGCTGTGTGAGCACCGGTAGGGGATTTTGGAGTTAGAGAGAGAATTTTTGAAAACAGATGATTTTTAATGAATCATGATGTATTTGTGGGGCTATTAATTTTTCGGGGTATTTTTGCTATAAATACCAATTGAACCCAAAATTTTTAGGATATTTTCATTTCAGCCCCAAATCTCTTCTCCCTCTTCCCGCACGCGAACTTTCCGTCTGCACAGCCGCCGCGGCTTCAAGCGGTGCGCCCGCCGCCGTCCGGCCGCCGTTCGGCGCATGCGACCTACCACCGGCTTCGTCTCGTCGAGGCGCAGCTTTCCCCTCCGTCAATTCGAGGTTTCGTCGCGTTTTGAAGGCGAATTTGGCAGGAAAGCGCCGATCCCCAATTTCTAGGGTTCTTCGATTTTTCGTCCGATTCTTCCGATTTTTCGATTGGGTAACCTCCTTTACCTCTTTTCCATGCTTGTGAAGTATTCCCCTACTTTTTGTGAGGTTTTGGTTCGAAATAATTTTCGAAAATTTGTAGGGTTAATTCGAAAATTGGGGGTTTTTGGCATGGGTGTTGTTTCTTGCAATTGATCGATTATTGCATGTTTTTGATGTATATTGGTGTTTATTTGGGTTCGAATTTGTGAGATTAAGGTTCGATTTTTGTAGGGTATTCTTGAACAAATTTTGATATTGTCTCATTCGTTCCCCTCCCTGCATGTACCCTGCCCCGGGTCTTTTTAAAGGTTAATTGTCGTGTGTTGACAATTTTTGAGGGATATGGGTGTGCTTGAGCATAGGTTACATGTTCGTAAATAATTGTGAATTATTTATCGTGTTAGCACATCATTCCTCAGGGCATGGAACTCGAGCAAGGTTTGGCTCGGACTTCGGAGATTTAAGGTACGTGCGACGTACGAGCATTTCTATATTATGACATCCCCGAAATGGTTAATTGCTTTTTGGTGCATTAATTGTGTTTACATGATTAATTATGTGGTAATTGATTATGTGTTGGGATTTATTTACCTTATGTGGAAATGCATGGGCATGTGGATAGGGTGACCCGGGATTGCATTTTATGGTGCATGTGGTGCATGTTGGGAAAATATTATGGGAAGCATGATTTATTTGCCTTGGTTAGCAATTTATGAGGAATCATGTGTTAATTGATATTATGGTGCATTTTGAGTAAATGCTTTGAAAAATATCATGTTGGGGTGTTTTATACACCATGGAATTACTTTGGCATGTATTTTAAATTAAAACTCACTTTTATCATCCAACCCACCCTTACATCCACTCACTTTTACCTTTACCAAATATCACACCCAAACCCTTCCCTTTCCCTTATTTTCGAGTTCCACCTTTGAGGTGAAGAGGAGTCCTTACAAACTTTGATTTGTGGAAGATTGTTGGGTGATTTGAGGTCCCCAAGAGGTATGGATACCTCATGGTTTATTTTTGTAAGGTTTTGTTTGAGTTTAGTTGGGTTTTGAAGGGTTTTAAAATGGGTTTGTGTTGGGTGTTGTGATTTTGGTAGTGTTTTAGTTGGATGTTGTTTATATGAGTTTGTTATGATGTTTATGGGTGGTTTTGAGTTGTTGGGTTTGATTAATGTTGGTATTGGTGGGTTTGTTTGTGTTTGGGAAGGAGATGGGTGAATAGTGCCCGAATCTCGCTTGCCCGCAGCTCGGCGATCGATCGGCGTCCGCTCGCGATCGATCGCGAGCAACAGCGCTGAGGCAGTGCACTTCAGCGATCGATCGCGAGATGCGCGCGATCGATCGGCGAGGCCGCGATCGATCAGCGCTAGCTCCGCGATCGATCGCGGATTGTTTATTTTTGTTGGCTGAGACAGTGTGGTCTCGCGATCGATCGAGGCTTGTTGGCGATCGATCGCGAGACACCAAAAATGGTGTTTTTGGGTGTTTTTGTGGGATTTTTGGTATTGGACTATTATTGGGTTCTAATATTGGTATTTGTGAATATGTAGACCAACCCAGGTGGCAACGCAGCCAAGGAATTGAGGTCCAACCACATTCCACTTTTTGGAAAGGTACGTATTGGACGTACGGGCACCCAACGGTAACATGTATTTTATATACTCATTGTTTATGCATTGTGGATGCGAGTATATATGTGGTATTGCATTGTGGATGGATATACATGTTGATTTATGCCATATGTGGTATTGCATTGTGGATGCATATACATGGTAATTTATGCATATTGATGATAGATGCATATGATGATTATTGGATGCACATCCCATGAGTCGTGGTCATCCTTTCATGATTTTAATGCTTGCCGCTTTTTGTATTGGTTCCGCTAAATGTGAAGCGAGGGGTGGGAGCGCCGCATGTCACATTTGAGCGTGGTTGTCATATGGGGCGAGGAAAGGGTATTTGCCGCTCTCTGTGAAGCGAGGGGTGGGAGCGCCGCATGTCCATTGTAGCGAGGTTATCCTATGCCGCCCATATGAAAATAAGCGAGGGGCATTAAAATACACTGTGATGGACAGACTAGGGAATGGTGACCAATATTTGGTACTGTTGAGATGGTATATGATGTCATGACATGTGTTGGCCATTAAAAATAATCTGTTGATTATACTCATGAGTTATGGTACAGGGACAACCAAACGGGAAGCGTTGAAATGCATGGAAAACAGGAAGTGTTTTATATTGATTATGCATTTACGCTTTATCTTCATATTGTGTTGAATATGAATGATTATTATTGCTCATGTTTGGGGGTTGTCCTTGTAGGTACCTTTTTGGCATGATAGCAAGCCTTGAACGGGTTGAGGTGGTGAGCTTGTGAAGCATTCTTTTGAGGATTAAAGGACAGGATTATTTTGTCTAGTGTCTACTCTAGGAGTAGTGTAAAACTAGTTGATAGCATTCATTGATGAGGAATGTAATTAATCCATTCTTTTTGGAAGTCCTTATTATTATGGCATGTAATGCTTAAGCTCATAGACTCAACATGTTCTTTTCTCACTCTGATCATTATATTAGCTCTATTATGCCTTATTTCCGCACTTAAGGATTAGGGTCCTTACATTAGTGGTATCAAAGCAGTGGTTAGAGAACCCGGGAACGAGTGAAGGGTAGCCTTAGCATGTTTGGCTAGGTGCTTACATTTAGAGCATGTTTATGCATGTGGTGCATATTGATGTATATCCTGTTATACTAACATGCTTATATCACTCCTGTTATCTAACGATATGATGTATATTGCTTTGGATTGTTGTTAACATTTGTGTTACAGCATGGCTGCTAATGAGGAAGTCGGAGATGTTGGGAGTGTAAATGCGAGTATTGGACAGGCTAATCCTCTACCTCCACCGGCTGTAGGATTGGAACCAGTGGTCCAGTTACTGTTACCGGGTGAGATTAGCTTGACACAATTTCTATCTTATCATCCGCCCCGGTTTGAGGGGACAGAGTCCGGAGAAGAGGCTGAAGAGTGGTTAGAAAGACTCGAGAAGATCTTTGTATCGGCTCCTTGTGCTGTGACAGCTTGGCTGAGGCTGGCAGAGTTTCAATTAGCCAAGAAACCTCTGATGTGGTGGAGGAGCACAGTAATGGAAATGAGAGCACTGGGTGCTGTGATTGACTGGACTCTCTTCAGGACTAGGTTTCTGAATCGGTACTTCTCCGCGGCAGCAAGGCAGACAAAGGAGGATGAATTTACAAGTCTGAGGCAGGGGAACATGACAGTGGCAGACTATGCCACACGGTACTCTTCATTGCTGAGGTACGTTCCCCACATTGCCACCAGTGGACACGCTAAAATGAGGAACTTTATGAAGGGGTTGCGACCGGAGCTCTATGACCGGGTTATCACTAATAACCCAACTTCATTTGACGATGCTCTCACAAGAGCGGAGCTTGCTGAGCTTGGAGTAGGAGCTTACGCTATGCCACCACCGGTACCGCAACAAAGGCAGACTAGTGACAGTTTGAAGCCTCGGGGAGAACCCTTTAAACCCCGTGGTGCCTCTTCATCTTCGCGATATGGTGGAAAGAAACACTTTGGACAGAAGCAGGATAACAAGAAAGGCAATTGGTCCGCCAATAGAGGATCTTCACAAGGGGATAGGCCGGGAGAGCCGAGGTGCAACAATTGTGGAGGGCCACATTCTTCAAACAAGTGTCCTGCATGTTATATCTGTGGCAAGATGGGCCGCATCGCTCGGTATTGCCCCACTCGGGGAGGACAGTCAGAGTATCAGGGCAACAGGCCGAGATTTGATGACCGGACAGTGCAGCAGAGGCAGCAGTTTGGGCCTCGACCCTCGGGAGGTCAGACAGTAGGACCACCCCAGGGACAGGTGTATGCACTGACCAGGGAGCAGGCCCAGGCAGCCCCAGAGGAGGTGATTGCCGGTACGTGTCATTTATTTACGTACCCTGCTTTTATTTTGATCGATACAGGTGCCTCCCATTCTTTTGTATCGGTGGGTTTTGTGGAAAGACACCAATGCGCACGTCTTCTTTACCCACGCCTCTCCTTGTCTCGACACCCACTGGAAGAAATGTTGTTGCTGATCAGTTTATGGCAGACTGCCTCATTTATTTTGAGGGCAACGAATTGAGATCAGACTTGATTGTGCTGGGTATGTCAGACTTCGACTGCATCTTGGGTATTGATGTTCTGAACAGATATCAGGCAGTGGTAGATTGCCGACAGAGGACAGTGAAGTTCAGACCTGAGTTGGGCAGTCAGTGGACTTTCTATGGAAACGGTTCTCGTGCGAAGATTCCGTTGATTTCAGCGATCAAGATGACTCAGTTGTTGGAACGTGGACACACGGGTTATCTCATTTATACCGTGGACACGTCTGGGAAGAGTAAAGAACTCAGAGTTGAGGATGTACCAGTAGTGGCAGAGTTCGCTGATGTATTTCCAGAAGAGATCCCAGGATTCCCACCGGCTAGGGAAGTCGAGTTTGGGATCGAGCTGTTGCCAGGGACATCCGCTATCTCTCGTGCACCTTATAGGATGGCACCGGCAGAGTTGAGAGAGTTGAAAGAACAGTTACAGGATCTCTTGGACAAGGGATATATATATGCCCGAGCGTGTCGCCATGGGGCGCACCAGTTCTCTTTGTGAAGAAGAAGGACGGTTCGATGCGGTTGTGTATCGATTACCGGCAACTGAATAAGGCTACAGTGAAGAACAAGTATCCTCTCCCAAGGATAGACGATTTGTTTGATCAGTTGCAAGGTACCAGGGTGTATAGCAAGATTGACTTGAGATCCGGGTATCATCAGATTCGGGTCAGAGAGGAAGATGTGCAGAAGACAGCGTTCCGGACCCGATATGGACATTATGAGTTCTTAGTGATGCCGTTCGGCGTGACGAATGCTCCAGCAGTCTTCATGAGTCTGATGAACAGAGTGTTTCAGCAGTATCTTGATCAGTTCGTCATTGTGTTCATTGACGATATTCTTATCTACTCCCGGAGCGAGGAAGATCATGTGAAACACTTGAGGACAGTGCTTCAGATTCTCAGAGAGCATCAATTATATGCTAAGCTCAGTAAGTGTGAATTTTGGCTGAGCAGTGTAGTGTTTCTGGGGCATGTCATATCGAGCAGCGGGATATCTGTAGATCCCAAGAAGATTGAGGCTGTGATGGAGTGGGCTGCCCCCACTTCTGTGCCAGAGATTCGGAGTTTTCTTGGTTTGGCCGGGTATTACCGGCGCTTTGTCAAGGGCTTTTCGAAGATTGCCAAGCCGCTGACTCAGTTGACCCAGAAGGGAGTGCCTTTCTTTTGGTCAGAAGCTTGTGAGGAGAGCTTCCAGGAGTTGAAGCACCGGTTGACGACGGCGCCAGTGTTAGTGATCCCTACGGAGAACTCCAGATTTGTTCTGTATACTGATGCATCGCTTCAGGGCCTTGGGTGTGTTCTGATGCAAGATAAGCATGTGGTAGCTTATGCATCGAGGCAGTTGAAGCCGCATGAGACCAGATATCCAGTTCATGACTTGGAATTGGCGGCTATCATCTTCGCCCTGAAGATCTGGAGGCATTACTTATATGGTACGTCATTTACCATTTACACGGACCACAAGAGCCTCAAATTTTTATTCACTCAGGCAGAGCTGAACATGAGGCAGAGGAGATGGATGGACCTACTCAAGGACTATGATTGCGAGATAGAGTACCATCCCGGGAAAGCCAATTTGACAGCAGACGCTTTGAGCCGGAAAGTGAGGAGTTCTGCTGAGGACGTCATTCATTTGTCGGCTATGATGACCTCTTATTGCCATCTGGGCTATGATTTTGACATAGATGCATCGCCTGTGTATGTATCGACTTTGCTAGCCGAGCCAGATATCTATGAGAACATTAGGAGAGCTCAGAGGTCAGATGATGAGGTTCAGAGGTGGTTATCTTTAGTACATCTTGGTCAGCCAACGAAGTTCAGGGTGGCAGATGACGGATCTTTGAGATTGGGTGACCGATGGGTGGTTCCAAGTATGCCGGAGTTGCGTAAGGGGATCTTGGAGCGAGCTCACAGTAGCAGACTTAGCATCCACCCAGGCGGGAAGAAGATGTACAGAGATCTGCGTGGTCAGTTTTGGTGGAAGAGAATGAAGTCTGATGTCGTCGCTTTTGTGAAGAGGTGTTTGATCTGCCAGCAGGTTAAGGCAGAGAGACAGAGACCTGGCGGCGAGTTGAGAAGCTTGGAGATACCGAAGTGGAAGTGGGAGCACATTTCCATGGACTTCGTGACTCATTTGCCGAGGAGTGCTTCAGGCTTCGATGCTATTTGGGTGATTGTGGACAGATTGACTAAGGTAGCCCACTTTATTCCCTATAGCATGACGTTCACATTTTTGAGGATGGCGCAGTTGTATATCAGAGATGTGGTGAGATTGCATGGGATCCCCGTTTCCATAGTGTCAGATCGAGATCCGCGATTCACATCTCATTTCTGGGAAGGCCTTCAGTCAGCCTTGGGAACTGAAGTCAGATTGAGTACTGCTTATCATCCTCAGACGGATGGCCAGACCGAGCGCACTATCCAGACGCTCGAGGACATGTTAAGAGCTTGTGTTTTGGGGTTCGATGCCTCTTGGCAGGATTCAGTGCCTTTGGTAGAGTTTTCGTATAACAATAGCTACCAGGCGAGTATTCAGATGGCTCCGTTTGAAGCTCTTTATGGCAGACGGTGTAGATCATCCTTGTGTTGGGATGATTTGGACCGCAAATCGGTCGGAGGACCGGAGCTGATTCGGGAGATGGAAGAAAAGATAAAGGTAATAAGGCAGAAAATGAAAGCGGCACAGGACAGACAGGCTGCTTATGCAAATAAACGGCGGAGACCGTTGGAATTTCAGTTGGGAGATAAGGTCTTTTTGAAGATCTCGCCTTTCAGAGGCGTTGTGCGATTTGGGATGCGCGGGAAACTGTCTCCGAGGTATGTGGGACCGTACGAGATTTTGCAGCGCATTGGCACGTTAGCTTACCGACTGGCTTTGCCGCCTTCTTTATCTGGTATACATGATGTGTTTCATGTGTCTATGTTGCGGAAGTATGAGCCGGATCCGTCGCATGTGTTACAGCCTTCCGAAGTTCAGTTAGAGTCAGACGTATCTTATGTAGAACGGCCTGTCAGAATTCTGGATCGAGCAGACCGTAGACTTCGGAACAAAGTCATACCTATGATCAAGGTTCAGTGGGATCGCAGGGGTGTCGAGGAGGCTACGTGGGAGACGGAGCGGCATATGGTGCAGCACTACCCGGAACTATTCTCTGGTATGAGTTTATGTTTAGTTTCTGTTGGGGTAAGTGCATGTGATTTCGAGGACGAAATCTTATAAGTAGGGGAGTATTATGACATCCCCGAAATGGTTAATTGCTTTTTGGTGCATTAATTGTGTTTACATGATTAATTATGTGGTAATTGATTATGTGTTGGGATTTATTTACCTTATGTGGAAATGCATGGGCATGTGGATAGGGTGACCCGGGATTGCATTTTAGGGTGCATGTGGTGCATGTTGGGAAAATATTATGGGAAGCATGATTTATTTGCCTTGGTTAGCAATTTATGAGGAATCATGTGTTAATTGATATTATGGTGCATTTTGAGTAAATGCTTTGAAAAATATCATGTTAGGGTGTTTTATACACCATGGAATTACTTTGGCATGTATTTTAAATTAATCTCACTTTTATCATCCAACCCACCCTTACATCCACTCACTTTTACCTTTACCAAATATCACACCCAAACCCTTCCCTTTTCCCTTATTTTCGAGTTCCACCTTTGAGGTGCAGAGGAGTCCTTACAAACTTTGATTTGTGGAAGATTGTTGGGTGATTTGAGGTCCCCAAGAGGTATGGATACCTCATGGTTTATTTTTGTAAGGTTTTGTTTGAGTTTAGTTGGGTTTTGAAGGGTTTTAAAATGGGTTTGTGTTGGGTGTTGTGATTTTGGTAGTGTTTTAGTTGGATGTTGTTTATATGAGTTTGTTATGATGTTTATGGGTGGTTTTGAGTTGTTGGGTTTGATTAATGTTGGTATTGGTGGGTTTGTTTGTGTTTGGGAAGGAGATGGGTGAATAGTGCCCGAATCTCGCTTGCCCGCAGCTCGACGATCGATCGGTCCGCTCGCGATCGATCGCGAGCAACAGCGCTGAGGCAGTGCACTTCAGCGATCGATCGCGAGATGCGCGCGATCGATCGGCGAGGCCGCGATCGATCGGCGCTAGCTCCGCGATCGATCGCGGATTGTTTATTTTTGTTGGCTGAGACAGTGTGGTCTCGCGATCGATCGGGGCTTGTTGGCGATCGATCGCGAGACACCAAAAATGGTGTTTTTGGGTGTTTTTGTGGGATTTTTGGTATTGGACTATTATTGGGTTCTAATATTGGTATTTGTGAATATGTAGAACCAACCCAGGTGGCAACGCAGCCAAGGAATTGAGGTCCAACCACATTCCACTTTTTGGAAAGGTACGTATTGGACGTACGGGCACCCAACGGTAACATGTATTTTATATACTCATTGTTTATGCATTGTGGATGCGAGTATATATGTGGTATTGCATTGTGGATGCATATACATGTTGATTTATGCCATATGTGGTATTGCATTGTGGATGCATATACATGGTAATTTATGCATATTGATGATAGATGCATATGATGATTATTGGATGCACATCCCATGAGTCGTGGTCATCCTTTGATGATTTTAATGCTTGCCGCTTTTTGTATTGGTTCCGCTAAATGTGAAGCGAGGGGTGGGAGCGCCGCATGTCACATTTGAGCGTGGTTGTCATATGGGGCGAGGAAAGGGTATTTGCCGCTCTCTGTGAAGCGAGGGGTGGGAGCGCCACATGTCCATTGTAGCGAGGTTATCCTATGCCGCCCATATGAAAATAAGCGAGGGGCATTAAAATACACTGTGATGGACAGACTAGGGAATGGTGACCAATATTTGGTACTGTTGAGATGGTATATGATGTCATGACATGTGTTGGCCATTAAAAATAATCTGTTGATTATACTCATGAGTTATGGTACAGGGACAACCAAACGGGAAGCGTTGAAATGCATGGAAAACAGGAAGTGTTTTATATTGATTATGCATTTACGCTTTATCTTCATATTGTGTTGAATATGAATGATTATTATTGCTCATGTTTGGGGGTTGTCCTTGTAGGTACCTTTTTGGCATGATAGCAAGCCTTGAACGGGTTGAGGTGGTGAGCTTGTGAAGCATTCTTTTGAGGATTAAAGGACAGGATTATTTTGTCTAGTGTCTACTCTAGGGGTAGTGTAAAACTAGTTGATAGCATTCATTGATGAGGAATGTAATTAATCCATTCTTTTTGTAAGTCCTTATTATTATGGCATGTAATGCTTAAGCTCATAGACTCAACATGTTCTTTTCTCACTCTGATCATTATATTAGCTCTATTATGCCTTATTTCCGCACTTAAGGATTAGGGTCCTTACATATATATTAGGGCATTTGTGAATGCATAATGAAATTTGATTTCATTGAATAATCGCGCATGAGGATTATATATATATATGTTGATATAGCCAAGGAACGACCAAATCTAGATATCGCCGCTTGTAGCGTGCGTGACACTAGAGTAGGATAACTCTTACAAGATATAAGGGGTACTGGGTTTTTATGACTATTGTAAGACATTTGAGATGTCTAGGTTCGTAGAATCATGTATTCATCGTAAGACATTTGAGATGTCTAGGTTCGTAGAATCATGTATTCATCGTAAGACATTTGAGATGTCTAGGTTCATAGAATCATGTATTCATTATAAGACATTTGAGATGTCTAGGTATAATGAAGGATTGGTAAAATAAATGCTAGGCATTTGAGCTATCTGTGATTGATAGCGAGGTTGTGAATCAGTATTAGATATTGGGATATCTATAATTGCATGTTTAATGAATTTTCAATCACTATCTGTTGATATTCGAGGATTAGGCATGCGATGAGTTAATCAATGTGTTGATTTACTGATTTATGAGATTTGATGAGTTTGATGATTGTGAGGACGGGGACAGTACACGGAATCCCGGATGAGGTTGCCATCCAGGGAGTATCATTTAAATTCATTAGTATTTACCTTTGTTGTAAATTATGAATTTCATTATTGTGATTATGGGATTTTGTGTATTGGTATGCTCACCCCGTTGGGGGCTGTCTCTGTTGGGACAGGTGAACAGGTACATCGATGGCTGTGGAGCTGAGCTCGAGCTGTTGATTGGAGGTACTCCCAGGATCGTGGTACCAGGGCTTGATGGAGCACGGTATCGTATAGAGTACCTATATATACACCTGAGGATTTTATACATATTCATGATGCTCGCATGTGAGCACGATTTTACTTGTATATGGATTGTATATAAAGGCATGAGCCTTTCTCTCTTTCATTTGAGGTTGCATGCAATTAGAGGTTAAATTGCTAAATGATATGAGAGTCATTGGTGTATTGTGTGGGTGTTGAAACCCACTGTTGTCGTCATATGTGTGGTGTCTTCCCTGGCTGGGAATTTACTTGTATTACTGCATTATGATGAGTATTATGTGTTCCCTGGCCGGGAATTATGTTATGTGTTGTGCTTTTTTTTTGGGATAGCTCTATTTATGGGGAGACTCTGCCCAAATTTTTATAAAAGTTCACAATGTGAAAAGTGGCACCAAGGGGTTGGTAAAGGGCAAACATACGAGTCTTTTATTGTTAGGATGATGATCTTATAACATTGAGTATTAAAGGAAATTTTGAAATTGACATTCAATGGTAAAGTATCATCTGAGCTTCCCGATTGACTTTTTATTGAAAGCATGTGCCACACATAGTGGTTAATACACTAATTAGGGGTCAAGGGCTAAGGGGGTCCTTACACAATTTTAAAATAACACGGATATCACTTTTATCCTTTCGCGCCTTACTAAGATTGTCACAGTGCTTTGCTTTGGCAAACCCATACATGTTCAATCGAAGTCTTGACGAGTATTTTTAATTAGAAGGCATCTTGATTTGACTTAATATTATAAGAGGGATTTATTGATCTCATAATTTTATTAATATTGAAAATATGTCTGGTACATATATGAATATATACATATCTACATATATGTATATCAAGCATCAATATCAAATAAAACAGTAAACATGCATCTCATACATCAACATAAAGTAATTGTGACATGGTTATAGCCCATACTAAAGGTTTTCTCAAGCCAATGAGTAAATCCTAAAGGGTCAACCTAAGGTAACTTCTCTAAGCACCTCTTTGGCTCCCTTTTGTGAATGGCCTCCTCATCCCTGTACCTTGATCCATCTTCATTGATTCTCCATCAACAAAATAAACTATACTATATAACAGTTACATGATATAGAGAATTCCTCGAGTTACATTCGAGGGGAACGTAGGGGAGGGATAACATTTAGAGAAAAAAAAGAGAAGGCACGAATCGCAGGCCGTATTAAATTACAAACATTCACAAGATCCTATCTAATAGGTCATAGGGCTATAACCATGCACCATGCTCAAATAAACACATAAAACATGCTACAACAATTAATGAATTAAATTCTAAACATTTTAAAATTTAATTCCAATTAAAACTGTAAAATAAAAGTTTATGAAAATTATCGTACGCTCGGGACATCACATGCCACGGATACTTGGCGCACCTCAAGCCATGGATTGGCCCAAGGTTCGAAACCTTAGCCCAAACCCACGGCCAACCACCCATGTGACTAGGGTTCAAAACCCTAGCCATCTCGGTGGCGGCTTGGACCTCAACGAGCCCAAAGGGTTCGAAACCCTAGTTCATAGGGGTGGCGGCCCGAGAACCATGGTCCATAGGGTTCAAAACTCTAGTCCAACGGCGGTGGCTCGGCCCATGCACGAGCCAAGGGTCCGAGACCCTAGCTCCATGCAGCGGCCGTGAGCTTCCATGTGAGCCAATGGCTCGTTTTGATCACGAATTATCATATACTTCGAATCTGACAATTATATTGTAAGTAATCCTTAGAGCATACAACGCAGCGGAATAAAAAAATTGGATTACTAGAACAATGGATCTATACATAGGATATCATATCGGATAAAGGTTTACAAAATTCTCACCCTTGTAGCGTGTTTGAGCAGATTCCACGGAGCTGCACCACGTCCAACGCCTCCTCCGAGTCACTAGCAAAACTTGTCTAGTTTTGCCTCAACGGTATCCACATGATCAAATCGGGTGAATGGATAGTTTAATAACAAGTTGCTAGACAAGTTATTAAACCGGAACAAGAAGCACACTCGATTCTAAATCGAAAAGGATGGCACAACACACCAGGAACCACATGGGTATGAAAGCCGAGAGCTCAAGTTGATAGGCGGCCGTGTGCCTCTTGTGGTTTTTAGGTTGAATGATATGAATTGTGTTAATCTAATTAATCACCATGCAATCCCTTTATATATCATTTAATTAAAGGCTTTCATAAAGCCTCATGGGCTTAAGCCCATGATTTAATTTAATGATAATTAATTAAGACTCCTCTTAATTATTTAATTCATCCCATGAATATAATTTCCCTTCTTGATTTAATCTTTTGTGCGACCCGATAGGATCTTGTAATGTTGGCAGTGACATAAAATCTCATTTTATGTCGCAAGCAAGGAGCGGTGTCTAGCAACACATCGAGGCTACCCAAATTACAAGAATGTCAATGACTCGACATAACCTTTAGAACTTGTGATAATATTAACCATGTAACTTAATCCCTTTGTCCTTTGTGTTTAGATTGAACACGAGTCATGTAATAGTCATACTTGTATATTCAATCTCTATTTCTTGATCCCCAAGTAGAACTAGAATAAACGAATAAGCTCGATATCTCATATCGACTCATTCGAGCATGGCCATGCATTTTAGTTCTCACTTGATCAAGGGCCAAACACATCTCCTGTTATATAGGAGGGACAAATCCTATCTCGATCAGTCAACATCCCTCTACATAATTCGTAGTGTATCCAATAGTCGCCTTTATAGATTACCCTGTACGGGTAACATTTGACGATATCAAGATACATAACTCCTTATGTTGGGATCTCTGATGATCACAAGTCGTAAGGATTACATACATTATTATCACTATGAGAATTGCATATGACGATCATATAACTATCCATGTTGCATTCTCATGGTGGGTCTGTCTAGTACATCGTTCACTAAGATGTACCCATGTGTTGATTTGATATCTCATATCAATGAACCATTCATCGATCAACACATACTAGTCTCTATGTATTATCATTATCCCTATTCATGATAATACTTGACTAGGGACATCTTTAAGAATAATACAATATTATTCTAAGGACATTAACATATATATTAATTCACATTGCACAGTTAAAAGAATAATATATAATAATGAATTGTCATTCATAAAATCATAAACATTGTATGTCAAACAATCATCTAATGATTTGTCTTAGGGTATATCCCAACAAATCTCCCACTTGCACTAAGACCACTCAGACATATACCTAATGCCTAGAGATCTAGTATGACGATCATGCTTCTGCTGTGACAGTGGCTTCGTCAATGGGTCATATACATTATCATCTGTTGGTACTGTGATGACCAGGGATTATAGATGTTAATCCCGTAGTGTTAAAAATCCCTAAAGTTGTTTTACGTGGCGATTTGGAGTTTAATCGTGATGTTGGGCCTTTTGGGCTCGTTTATTTGGGTAGTTGGGATCGTTGGATCCCGAGGTTGAGATTGTATTCACATTACGGTGTAAAACCTAAGAGTTGGGTTTTTGATGTGTCTCGGAATCTCGGGTGCTTGTGTGAGCACCGGTAGGGGGTTTTGGTGTTAGAGAGAAAATTTTTGAAAACAGATGATTTTTAATGAATCACGATGTATTTGTGGGGCTATTAGTATTTCGGGGTATTATGCTATAAATACAAGTTGAACCCGAGATTTTTATTAAAAATTGCATTTCAGCCCCACCTTCCCTTCTTCTCTCTCCCCGCCGAATCCCGCCTGCTACAGTCCCCCGCGCACGAAAACGCTTCGGCCGCCGCCGTCCCGCCGCCGTTCGGCGCGTCCGACCTACCCACGGCTTTGTCTCGTCCAGGCGCTCCTTTCCCCTCCGGCAATTCGAAGTTTCGTCGCGTTTTGAAGTCGGATTTTGCAGATGAGCGCCGATCCCCAAATTCTAGGGTTCTTCGATTTCGGTCGATTTTACTTCCGATTTTCGATTGGGTAACGTTCTTTACCTCTTTTTCGTCCCTCTCATGTAATTCCCTGCTATATTTGGTGATTTTGGTTCGAAATTATTTTCGAATTTTGTGGGGTTTGGTTCGAAAATTGGGGGGGTTTTGGCAAGGGTGATGATTCTTGCTATTGATGGTTTAATTCATGATTTAGATGCATTATGATGCTTGATTGTGTTCGAAATTGAGGAATTGGATTCGAAGTTAGGGCTTGAATTCGAATTTTGGGGGGTTTTGGCATGTGGGGCTGTTATTGTTGTTGTTAATTGATTAATTCATGTGTTAGATGAATTATGGTGATTATTTGGGTTTGATTTGTGTTGGTTGGGTTCGAATTATTGAAGGTGTTCTTGAGCAATTTTTCGATATGTTGCATTCGTTTTCCCTCCCTGCATGTACCCTGCCCCGGGTCTTTTAGATGTTTAATTGTCGTGTGTCGACAATATTTTGAGGGTTATGGATGTGCTTGAGCATGGGTTACATGTTCGTAAATAATTGTGAATTATTTATCGTGTTAGCACATCGTTCCTCGGGGCATGGAACTCGAGCAAGGTTTGGCTCGGACTTCGAGGATTTAAGGTACGTTTAGCGTACGAGCATAGCTTAAATGATGTTTTACAAGTATGATGCATGATTTAAAATACATGAAATGCTTTACTATGATGGCACCGTGACTTGGTTACGTTATGTTGAATCACATGGTGAAATGCTTGGTGCCGCTATGAAGCGAGCAAATGATGGGTGTGGTCGCTACGGAGCGAACACCAGTAGTATGACGCTACTTTGAAGTAAGAAATGAAAATGTGGTGTTGATTAGATATCTAGGATATCTGTGTTTTATTCCCTATTGGTAATGAATAGGAACAGAGACGTAGTTAATCAGAGAAGTGATTAACTAGTATCGGAAGTTAAGGAAGTCTCAATATGATATCTAGAATTATGATAATTGCTAGACAAAGAAAGATGTTATGAAATGTTGTTAATTCGAAACTGGTTAGGGTTAACCAATATGATGATTAACTGCATATTCAAGATTTGATGATTTATCTGTTTTGAGAACAGGGTTATTACAGGGGTACGCTAGGATGAGGATGATACCATCCAGGAAGTGTCACATATGTTCCACAATATTTACATTTTCGTAAATTATGTATTATGTCATTATGATTATGAAATTGTGGAATTGGTATGCTCACCCCGTTGGGGGCTGTCTCTGTTGGGACAGGTGAACAGGTACATCGATGGCTTTGGAGATGAGCTCGAGCTGTTGATTGGATGTACTCTCAGGATCGTGGTACCAGGGCTTGATGGAGCACGGTATCGTATAGAGTACCTATATATATATATACCCATGATGGTTATACACATATTTGTGATGCTCGCATGTGAGCACGATTATACTTGTTTATGGGTTGTATATAAAGGCATGAGCCTTTCTCTCTTTCCTTTCTATGTTGCATGCAATTAGAGGTAGAATTGCTAAAGGTTATGAAAGTCACTGGTGTATTGTGGGTGTTGAAACCCACTTTTGTTGCCATATGTGTGGTGTCTTCCCTGGCTGGGAATTTACTTGATATTGCTGCATTCTGATGAGTATTATGTTTTCCCTGGCCGTGAATTATATTATGTGTTGTGCTTTTATTTCGGGATAGCTCTATTTATGGGGAGACTCTGCCCAAATTTTTATAAAAGTCCACAATGCAAAGAGTGATGTAATGGGTGAACTCTATGAGTCTCTTGTTATTAGGAAGATGAACTTATAACATTGTATGTTAAAGAAAACTTTGCAATTGCCATTCCATGGTAAAGTATCATCTGAGTTTCCCGAATGATTTTATCGAAAGCATGTGCCACACATAATGATTAATACACTAATCAAGGGTTAAGTATTTGGAGTCCTTACATTAGTGGTATCAGAGCAGTGGTTGCTCATTGGGGCTGTTGAGGGCCTAGGAAGTTATTGATAGCACATATTTATGCATGATGGCATTAATGTTATACGACATGACTAATTGTTTATGTGCTTATATGATATGAAAAGTGGTATTGCTAACCATTGTGGTTGCAGGAATCGTGTGGAACACGATAGGATGGCATTAATAGCGATGTCTAACACTCTATATGCTACGTGCTAAGGAACCTGATTTTGAAGAAAATCAGGGAAAAGAAAGATATGATGTATTGTCTGATGACAGACTGGGTAGACAACCGACAGTGGAATACTTCGGTATGGTCTCAATTATTATTGAATAGACTAATGCGTTTGTTCATGTAATGTTCAAGCAAGGAAGGTGCGTAAGAAACGTACGGGCATCAAACGGTAACATATTCTTAAACTATGACTTTGCATTGATTGCATAAGTGTTTATGATGATGATATGATGATGTTTATGATGATGATGTTTACGATGATGTTTATGATGATGCTGTTTACGATGATGATGATATGATAAGTAAGTTAAGATGATGATGTTTATGATAAGTAAAGATGATATGATGTTTATGATGATGATTATGATAAGTAAGTTAAGATGATGATGTTTATGATAAGTAAGATGATATGATGTTTATGATGATGATTTGTGATAAGTAAGTTAAGATGATGATGTTTATGATAAGTAAAGATGATATGATGTTTATGATGATGATTATGATAAGTAAGTTAAGATGATGATGTTTATGATAAGTAAAGATGATATGATGTTTATGATGATGATTATGATAAGTAAGTTAAGACGATGATGTTTATGGTAAGTAAAGATGATATGATGTTTATGATGATGATTATGATAAGTAAGTTATGATGACGATGTTTATGATGAGTAAAGATGATATGATGTTTATGATGATGTTTACGATGATGATGATTATGACGATGTTTATGATGACGTATATGAGATTGGGTAAGGTGCCCATGTGGTAAGATGCCACACAATGTTTATGATATGGTAAGACGCCATATGATTGGGTGAGATGCCCATGTGGTAAGATGCCACACAATGTTTATGATATGGTAAGACGCCATATGATTGGGTAAGATGCCAATGTGGTAAGATGCCACACGATGATTATGTTGTGGTAAGATGCCATATGATGGGGTAAGATGCCCATTTGGTAAGAGGCTATACGATGTTATTATGTGGTAAGACGCCACGGGGTAAGATGCCCATATGGTAAGAGGCTATACGATGTTATTATGTGGTAAGACGCCACGGGGTAAGATGCCCATATGGTAAGAGGCTATACGATGTTATTATGTGGTAAGACGCCACGGGGTAAGATGCCCATATGGTAAGAGGCCATACGATGTTATTATGTGGTAAACGCCACGGGGGTAAGATGCCCATATGGTAAGAGGCCATGCGATGTTATTATGTGGTAAGACGCCACGGGGTAAGATGCCCATATGGTAAGAGGCCATACGATGTTATTATGTGGTAAGACGCCACGGGGTAAGATGCCCATATGGTAAGAGGCCATGCGATGTTATTATGTGGTAAGACGCCACGGGGTAAGATGCCCATATGGTAAGAGGCCATACGATGTTATTATGTGGTAAGACGCCACGGGGTAAGATGCCCATATGGTAAGAGGCCATACAATGTTATTATGTGTGGTAAGACGCCACGGGGTAAGATGCCCATATGGTAAGAGGCCATACGATGTTATTATGTGGTAAGACGCCACGGGGTAAGATGCCCATATGGTAAGAGGCCATGCGATGTTAATATGTGGTAAGACGGCACGGGGTAAGATGCCCATATGGTAAGAGGCCATACGATGTTATTATGAGGTAAGACGCCACGGGGTAAGATGCCCATATGGTAAGAGGCCATACAATGTTATTATGTGTGGTAAGACGCCACGGGGTAAGATGCCCATATGGTAAGAGGCCATACGATGTTATTATGTGATAAGATGCCACAGGGTAAGATGCCCATGTGCATGAATATGAACCAGGGAAAAAGAAAAGAAGTTAATGATAACCATCAAGCTTACTCAACTATGATTTCGTACATTTACTGTTATAGTATAAGATGATGATGCTTATATGACGATGATGTATAAGATGATGATGCTTATATGATGATGATGTATAAGATGATGACGCTATAAGATGATGATGTATAAGATGATGATGCTATAAGATGATGATGCTTATATGATGATGATGTATAAGATGATGACGCTGTAAGATGATGATGTATAAGATGATGACGCTATAAGATGATGATGTATAAGATGATGATGCTATAAGATGATGATGCTTATATGATGATGATGTATAAGATGATGACGCTGTAAGATGATGATGTATAAGATGATGATGCTTATATGATGATGATGTATAAGATGATGATGCTTATATGATGATGATGTATAAGATGATGATGCTATAAGATGATGATGCTTATATGATGATGATGTATAAGATGATGATGCTATAAGATGATAATGCTTATGTGATGATGATGTTATAAGATGATGATATTTATGAAATGATGATGCTCATATGATGAAGATGTTATAAGATGGTGATAATTATAAGATGATGATTTTAATCATTCATGTCAAGAATTAATGACTATATGCATGGCTATGAAACAGGGACATTGGAGTGTCCAGGGTGTATAGGCATTAGAGGAATGTTGGGTAAAGACCCACTACTCTATTGATTTTCTTCCCACAGTATGGTATGCCGTGCGGGAACGTCCATCTTATTGGTAGGTTTGAGGTGAACCTAGAGAGGGCAGCGACTAGTTTGTCTGCCGTGTGTGTGCAGCACCAAGAGGGGCTTGTTAGAGCCGTTATACTGCTCGTAGGAACCAAGTGTGGCAAATCGTAAGGCGATACGATGTGGATTGTGGTGGACTCTAGTAGTCACCATGTCATCGAGG
The DNA here is from genome assembly GCA_907163345.1 of Haberlea rhodopensis. NCBI lineage: Eukaryota > Viridiplantae > Streptophyta > Magnoliopsida > Lamiales > Gesneriaceae > Haberlea > Haberlea rhodopensis. Next base: position 150,117 of record CAJQUN010000406.1, read on the forward strand.
TTGAGGTTGTGCATGCCTCACTGAAACGTGTGTACGTTTATGTTTAAATCTTGGTGAGACTTGTCTGGGACAGCTCATGATGTTGAAGTATGATAGGCGTAGATTTTGAGTGATTTTAACTGTGATTTCTTCCCATTTTCTGTACTTTTTCCTGGATGATATTATGCTTTTTGGTGTTTATTCATGTGTTTCAGGAAATTTGATCAGAAGTGGAAGAAATGAGCTGATGAGAAGATAACGGGCGAAATCGAGGCGTAAAAGACAAGAAAATTAAGAAGGTGGATTTTTCAGATCTCGATCGATCGAGATTTATTCTCGATCGATCGAGCCAGCCAGTAGCAAGACTCAGAATTTTCGAAGGCCCGATCGATCGGTGGAAATTCCCGATCGATCGAGAAAGGCAGTAGCTTCAGCAACAATTTTTGAGAAATCTCGATCGATCGGTGGAAATTCCCGATCGATCGAGCGAGGCAGTAAGTTCCAAAAGCTGGCGTGAACAGTGCACCGATCGATCGGTGAAATTCTCGATCGATCGAGACGCGAAATCTGAAGATTTTATTTTCCTTATTTATCGAGATTTTGGGGGCTTTTTAGGGAGGCTGGATTCATTTCAAAAAAGAGGACGAATTTTGAGAGAAAAGATCAGACTTTTTAGGTCAAGAGCAGCCGCCCTAACCGCCGCCTAACGCCGGAAGAAGGAGATCCAATCTCCGTTCTTCGTCCAAAGTCGAGCCTATCCGTTCCGGAGTGCAAGGAAGGAACAAGAGAAGAAATCACGGTGCAACGCACGGATTCATCCATCGTTTATCGTATTTCTGAACTTAATTTATTTGATTTTCAATTTTCATTTGTTGTTTTTAAGGTCGAGAGACAAGAAAACTCATCTGTTATTGATTTGAATTAAAATTGGTTTATATTATTGAAGTTTTAGTTCGTTGTGTTTGATATTATTGATTCATTGATATTTGCGCGCATTGATATTTATTGTTCCTAAATTAATTGCATGTGTAGATCAGAGTCTAGCTAGCTTTGATTGAATTTGAGGGTTACAGCCGAGATCGAGAGATAACGCTGTAACACGCTCCATTAATTTATGATGTATGTTACGATTGAGATCGAGAGATGATATCGCATACGTGAGAACTTGAAATCGAAAGATTTAGAGTTAATAGGTTTTGATAATTTAAGCAATTTTGAATTAGTAAATAGGTGCACGAGAGTGACTTGTTCTAATTTATTGTTAGTTTCGTTACAGCTCGAGAGAGTGTATCGAATAATCATAAAAACCTTTCACCTTTAAAATCAATTGGTTAATAAAGTGAGAATTCCATTGAATCATTAGAGATAACATAATTGAACGACGAACTTGGTAATTTTCTCGAGTCACTTACCTTTGCATTTCCGGAACCATTCTTGTCATTGTTTCTCGTTTAATTTTGTTCTTTAGTTTAATTTAGTGTTAGTTTATCAAACTCCTTTAATCGTAGGCTAAATATAATTTGATTGATCTTATTTGGTACTTATACGTTAGTCCCTGTGGATTCGACAACCTTTACTTAATTTTCACTATACTAAAACTTGACACCGTGCACTTGCGGTAGAATCGCTTCAACCCATACACTGAAAAATAATTGTTTAAAAATAAAAGCGGTCAAGTTTTTGGCGCCGTTGCCGGGGGACTAATCTGTATAATATCATACGAGATTAGTTAATTGTAATTTAGCCAATTTCTTTTATTATTGCATTTTTGTTTTTGTTTTCTTTGTTTTCTTTTGTTGATCTTTGTTAATATTTTTTCTTTGTGTATTTTTGTTGTCTCCTTTTGTCTATTTTGAACAGGAATCGGTTCTTTAGTGCAAGCATAGAAAAGAGGAACCCCTTCTCGAGCCGTTTGATCCAGAGATAGAGAGAACTCTACTAAGTAAATCAAGAGAAGCTCGAGAAATGGCTGACAATAACGAAGCACAGAACCCTAGATCAATGATGGACTTTGCGCAACCCGCACTTCATGAATCTTTATCCAGTATTACGAGGCCAACGATTCAAGCGAACAACTTTGAGATCAAGCCGGCGATTATACAAATGATTCAGCACTCAGTTATGTTTGGGGGAGCGGCCACAGAAGATCCAAACAATCACATCTCCAACTTTTGGAGATTTGTGACACGTTCAAACATAATGGCGTCTCCGACGACGCCATCAGGTTAAGGCTCTTTCCTTTTTCATTACGAGATAAGGCTAAATCATGGTTAAATTCGCTACCTGCAGGTTCAATAACAACATGGGAGGAGATGATAAAAGCATTTTTATCAAAGTACTTTCCCCCTTCCAAGACGGCGAAGATGCGAAACGATATCACGACTTTTGGGCAGTTGGACCCCGAGACATTATATGAAGTATGGGATCGTTTTAAAGAATTGTTGAGGAGATGCCCACACCACGGTCTACCCATTTGGTTGCAGGTACAAACTTTTATAACGGTTTATTTTCTTCTAACCGTTCGATGATAGATGCAGCATCTGGGGGATCAATAATGAGGAAAACGCCGGAAGAGGCATATAGCTTATTGGAAGAAATGGCGTGCAATAGCTACCTGTGGCAGTCAGAGAAGAGCACGCCACAGAAGACAATAGGAGTCCATCAAGTGGACGAAATCACTGCTCTTTCGGCTCAATTAGAAGCTATGAACCGGAAGATAGATAGCATGGGAGCAGCAGCGATGCAAGCTCAAGCTATCTTCTGTGAGCTGTGTGGAGGCAGTCATCCTAGCATCGAATGCCAGGCAGGTAACCCATTCTTGCAAACTAATGAAGTGGTGAATTTTGTAAATAACAGGTCACCCACCAGTCCGTACTCAAATTTATACAACCCGGGGTGGAGGAATCATAACAATTTTAGGTGGCCCAACAAAGAGAAAGTGTTAAATCCACAGCTACAACCGGGAGGATCGAATAAACTGAGTATGGAAGAGCTAATAGCCAAGTTCATAGCATCAACTGAATCCAGGATGACAACCCAGGATGTAGCAATAAAGAACTTGGAAGTGCAAGTGGGTAAGCTCGCATCATTAATCACAGGACAATTGCAGGGCAACATCTCAAGTAGAACAGTGAAGAGTCAAAACGAGCAAGCAAAGGCCATTGAGTTAAGAAGTGGAAAAGAGCTAAGACCGCAAGCTAAAGCTGAAGAGAGTCATGGAGAGACATCCGAAAGCAAGGATATGACTGAGAAAAAGGCAACAGAGAAAGGTAAGCATTCTAACACTACACCAATCACACACATTGATAGGATAGTAATTCCTCCCCCATTTCCCGCAGCATTGAAAAAAGCTAAGATGGACGCAGAATTTGGTAAATTTCTCGAAGTTTTTAAGAAATTACACATTAATATTCCATTTGCTGACGCTTTACTTCAAATGCCTAGTTATGCTAAGTTTTTGAAGGAAATCTTGTCGAGTAAACGAAAGCTGGGCGAATATGAGACGGTAAGTTTGACGGAGGAGTGCTCAGCAATTGTGCAAAATAAAATGCCTCCAAAGTTAAAAGACCCAGGGAGTTTTACTATACCATGCACTATAGGATCATTATCTTTTACAAAGTCATTATGTGATTTGGGTGCTAGTATAAATTTAATGCCATTTTCTATTTTCAGGAAGTTGGGGCTAGGAGAGCCAAAACCTACCAAGGTTTCACTACAGTTAGCTGATCGATCCATCACATACCCTAGGGGTATCATTGAAGACGTTCTAGTCAAAGTGGATAAATTCATCTTTCCCGTCGACTTTCTGATACTTGATATGGAAGCAGATTCAGAGACACCGTTGATTTTGGGTCGACCATTTTTAGCAACGGGAAAAGCAATAATCGATGTGCAACAAGGGAAGTTGGTCCTCCGAGTAGGGGAGGATCAAGTTACTTTTAATGTTTTCAAGCACTTAAACATCCACACGATGAGCACATGTGTTTCAGTATTGATATTATGGATATTCTGACAGATGATTTTTTGCAAGATACAGTCAAGGCTGACATGGAAGCATGCCTAGTGGAAGCTGATGAGCAACACTGCCAGGACGACATTGAGCATATAGCTTTTATGAACAACACCAGTCCCTACATGAAGCGAGCCACTGAGAATCTGGGAGAATTGGGAAAAAGGGATATTAAACCTCAAAAGCCATCAATTGAAGAGTCACCTAATCTTGAACTCAAACCTCTCCCATCACATCTCAAGTATATTTTCTTAGATGCTGAAAGATCTTTACCAATCATTATTTCTTCGTCTTTGACAGGTGATAATGAGGAAAAGCTTCTGAAAGTCCTTCAAGAGCACAAGAAAGCATTTGGATGGAAGATATCAGATATCAAAGGAATTAGCCCATCGGTCTGCATGCATAAAATTCTTATGGAAGACACATTCAAGGCCGTGGTTCAACCTCAACGTCGTCTCAATCCAAAAATGCAAGAGGTAGTCAAAGCTGAGGTGATTAAGCTTATGGACGCAGGTATTATCTACCCTATTTCTGATAGCTCATGGGTAAGTCCTATTCAATGTGTACCAAAGAAGGGAGGCATTACTGTTGTCCCTAATGAGAATAATGAGTTAATACCCACTAGAACAATCACAGGGTGGAGAGTGTGTATTGATTATAGGAGGTTAAATGATTCCACTCGTAAAGACCATTTCCCCCTTCCCTTCATTGATCAGATGGTGGAAAGGTTAGCAGGGTATGATTTTATTGCTTTCTAGATGGATATTCGGGATATAACCAAATTGCTATTACACCTGAGGATCAAGAGAAGACTACCTTCACTTGTCCTTATGGCACATTTGCATTTCGACGAATGCCATTTGGATTATCTAATGCACCTGCTACCTTTCAACGATGTATGGTGGCCATATTTCATGACATGATAGAGAAGTTCCTAGAAGTATTCATGGATGATTTTTCTGTATTTGGTTCTTCTTTTGATATATGTTTAGCTAACTTGAATCTGGTATTGGCTAGGTGTGAAGAGACAAATCTCGTACTAAATTGGGAGAAGTGTCATTTTATGGTCCAAGAAGGAATAGTCTTGGGACACAAGATATCTGAAAAGGGTATTGAAGTGGATCGGGCTAAAATTCAAGTGATACAACAATTACCACCGCCGACAACAGTAAAAGGGATTCGGAGTTTTTTAGGACATGCAGGATTTTATCGACGTTTCATTAAGGACTTTTCAAAAATTTCTAAACCTCTATCTCATTTGTTAACTAAAGATGCATCTTATGAGTTCAATTCTGATTGTATGCAGGCATTCGAGACACTCAAAGAGAAATTGGTAACAGCACCGGTATTGGTCGCACCTGATTGGGAGTTACCTTTTGAACTAATGTGTGACGCCAGTGACACTGCGGTAGGAGCAGTCCTAGGACAAAGGAGGAACAAGGTATTTCATACAATTTACTATGCTAGTCGCACTTTGAATGAAGCACAACTTAACTATGCCACCACTGAAAAAGAGCTTCTAGCCATAGTTTTTGCTTTTGATAAGTTTCACTCCTACCTATGTCTTGCTAAAGTTATTGTGTACACTGACCACGCTGCACTTAAGTACTTACTTGCAAAGAAAGATGCAAAACCACGCTTGATTAGGTGGATTCTATTATTGCAGGAATTTGACTTAGAGATAAGAGATAAGAAAGGTGTTGAAAATGTGGTTGCAGATCATTTATCGCGAATTGAGAACTTGCATGAGACAAATGACAATGAGGTAGTTGAGATTAATGAGAATTTCCCTGATGAGCAATTGTTTAGTGCTGAATTGTTGCCTTGGTATGCACAGTATGCAAACTATATTGTTAGTGGTATCCTCCCACAAAATCTGAATTTTTATCAAAAGAAAAAATTCTTTTCTGAGGTTAAACATCTTTTGTGGGAGGAACCATACTTGTTTAAAGTCTGTGCAGATAACATAATAAGGCGTTGTGTCCCAAAGGAGGAGATACAGGATATTATGCAGAAATGTCATGATGGGGATGCTGGTGGGCATTTTGGAGCTACCAAAACAGCGGCTAAGGTACTTGCTTCTGGATTTTATTGGCCAACGCTGTATAAGGATACATTCAGGTATGTCTCTTCATGTGATAGATGTCAGAGGGTCGGTAATATTTCTCGAAGGAATGAATTACCATTGATTAATATGCTTGAATGTGAAATTTTTGATGTGTGGGGAATAGATTTCATGGGACCTTTCCCAAGCTCTTGTTTAAATAAGTACATACTTGTCGCAGTCGATTACGTGTCAAAGTGGGTAGAGGCGGAAGCTTTGCGCACTAATGATGCTCGAGTGGTTGTGCAATTTCTGAAAAGAAAAATTTTTACTCGTTTTGGCACCCCTCGAGCAATCATTAGTGATGGTGGCACCCATTTTCGTAACAAACAATTTGAAAAACTTTTGAGTAAATATGGTGTCACCCACAAAGTGTCTTCGCCTTATCATCCACAAACCAGTGGGCAAGTAGAGGTTTCGAATCGAGAGTTGAAGAGGATTTTAGAAAAGACAGTGACTCTAAGCCGAAAGGATTGGTCCTTACGCTTAGATGATGCACTATGGGCTTATCGAACTGCTTTTAAGACACCCATTGGCACATCACCTTATAAGTTGGTATTTGGTAAGGCATGTCACCTCCCTGTTGAACTTGAACATAAGGCATATTGGGCGATTAAATGGTTAAACTTTGACTGTCAGGCTGTAGGTGAGAAGCGTCTTCTACAATTGAATGAGATGGAAGAATTCCGCAATCAAGCATATGAGAATGCCAAGATTTACAAAGAGAAAACTAAGAAGTGGCATGATTCGCGTATCCAACAAAGGGAATTCAAGGTCGGAGATGCTGTACTCTTGTTCAACTCCAGATTGCGACTCTTCCCAGGCAAACTACGCTCTCGTTGGTCCGGACCATTCAACATTGCAAAGATCTATCCCTCTGGTGCAATTGAAGTTACTGATCCTAACAGGGGAACATTTACAGTGAATGGGCAACGCTTAAAGCATTACCACATGAGCAACGAAGTCCAAACGGTTGCGTCTGTAGTTTATCTTGACGACTGAGAGAGAGGAGATGACAGTCCAGCTTGGGACTATAAATCAAGAACTTTTCCTTTTTCCCTGTGTTTCTCTTTCTTTTTCTGTAGTTTAATTTATTGCGTTAGTTTTTTTTTATTTTTGTTTTGTAGCATGGATCCGTGTGTGGCGAGGAGCACCACTACTCAGTTCCCCCTCCGGAGCATGATGAGGATGACGATCAGTGACGATCGTCATCATGGTATGTGTCTTTGCCATTGCATCTCTTTTTCTTGTTCATTGAGGGCAATTCACATGCTAAGTTTGGGGGGGTTTTTGAGTATTTGTACATAATCTTGCTTTTGCACATCTTGCTACTTGTTTTGTTCCCCTACCTTGCATGACTGCATGATGTTGAGACTAATTCATCCTTGAGCACTACCAACAAAATTTTTTTTATTGATTGAGTTATTCTTGAGAATTGATGAATTGGACTTGCAACAGTAATACATGATGAAATTAATCCTCATCTAGATAGGAGCCATGAAAACGTTTAACTTGTTTGCATATATCCTTTGTTAACTATATGTCAAAATTGAGGAACTATTTGAGCACTTATTGAGTCATGATTGAGTGAAGTATGTATTGTTTTAATTGAAAATTTGTGTTAACTATGATGAGTCTTGAGTATCTTAGATAACTCTACAGTTTAGTTGAAAGCACTTTGAGGCGAAATTTATAATTAGGAACTAGACTTGGAGATGATTTAGGCGATTTTTGGACCGTTTGAGCCTTTCAAGCCTACCTGTTATATATTATTCAATAGTGTCCCCTTTTGAGCCTTATTGAAAAAGAATGGTATATGCATTGCATAGACCCCCATTCGACATTCTTGGCAACTCACTATACCCACCTTGGTTTGAGCCTAAAAGAAAATTTTTACCTACCCCTAGGAGAGTATAATGAATCTCATTCATTGCAAAGAGTTGTTATATGCAAATGAGTTCAAAAGGAATAAAAGAATGAGCAAAGAAAAAGAAAAGATGTAGAGAAAAGCCTTGAAAAGAAAAATTCAAAATAAGACCCAAAGTGGCCAAGGCTAGAAAAAAAATTGAAGAGAAGCTCAAGAAAGAGTTGAACTGATTTTTATTATACTTTCTTCTTTGAATTCCTCCTACCTTTTCTTTGAAGCCGACACCAAAAGGCCTAACGCTATAAGCTTTTAAGACCTTTTGATCCAAGTCTAGGGAACAATTACATTAGTGGAGAAGTGCTGGATAGTAAACTTGTAGAGTATTTCAAAGTAATCTTGACTAGGAGTTAATATGGCACATGTTGATTTTAAAGATATATATGTAACTCATGTTTGACAATAGCACACACGCACGTTCCGATGTTGCGATGTATTGTTTAGCTTAGGAGAAAATGCTTCGTGTTAAATGGTGATTGACTTCTATTACTGTGTAAGTAGGATTTCTGAGCTGTTACATATGTTGCAAAGATAATTCATGCTTAGTATCGAGTTTAACTTTTCTTTTTGAGTTTATTGCTTGCTCGAGGACGATCAAGTCTAAGTTTGGGGGAGTTGATAGGCGTAGATTTTGAGTGATTTTAACTGTGATTTCTTCCCATTTTCTGTACTTTTTCCTGGATGATATTATGCTTTTTGGTGTTTATTCATGTGTTTCAGGAAATTTGATCAGAAGTGGAAGAAATGAGCTGATGAGAAGATAACGGGCGAAATCGAGGCGTAAAAGACAAGAAAATTAAGAAGGTGGATTTTTCAGATCTCGATCGATCGAGATTTATTCTCGATCGATCGAGCCAGCCAGTAGCAAGACTCAGAATTTTCGAAGGCCCGATCGATCGGTGGAAATTCCCGATCGATCGAGAAAGGCAGTAGCTTCAGCAACAATTTTTGAGAAATCTCGATCGATCGGTGGAAATTCCCGATCGATCGAGCGAGGCAGTAAGTTCCAAAAGCTGGCGTGAACAGTGCACCGATCGATCGGTGAAATTCTCGATCGATCGAGACGCGAAATCTGAAGATTTTATTTTCCTTATTTATCGAGATTTTGGGGGCTTTTTAGGGAGGCTGGATTCATTTCAAAAAAGAGGACGAATTTTGAGAGAAAAGATCAGACTTTTTAGGTCAAGAGCAGCCGCCCTAACCGCCGCCTAACGCCGGAAGAAGGAGATCCAATCTCCGTTCTTCGTCCAAAGTCGAGCCTATCCGTTCCGGAGTGCAAGGAAGGAACAAGAGAAGAAATCACGGTGCAACGCACGGATTCATCCATCGTTTATCGTATTTCTGAACTTAATTTATTTGATTTTCAATTTTCATTTGTTGTTTTTAAGGTCGAGAGACAAGAAAACTCATCTGTTATTGATTTGAATTAAAATTGGTTTATATTATTGAAGTTTTAGTTCGTTGTGTTTGATATTATTGATTCATTGATATTTGCGCGCATTGATATTTATTGTTCCTAAATTAATTGCATGTGTAGATCAGAGTCTAGCTAGCTTTGATTGAATTTGAGGGTTACAGCCGAGATCGAGAGATAACGCTGTAACACGCTCCATTAATTTATGATGTATGTTACGATTGAGATCGAGAGATGATATCGCATACGTGAGAACTTGAAATCGAAAGATTTAGAGTTAATAGGTTTTGATAATTTAAGCAATTTTGAATTAGTAAATAGGTGCACGAGAGTGACTTGTTCTAATTTATTGTTAGTTTCGTTACAGCTCGAGAGAGTGTATCGAATAATCATAAAAACCTTTCACCTTTAAAATCAATTGGTTAATAAAGTGAGAATTCCATTGAATCATTAGAGATAACATAATTGAACGACGAACTTGGTAATTTTCTCGAGTCACTTACCTTTGCATTTCCGGAACCATTCTTGTCATTGTTTCTCGTTTAATTTTGTTCTTTAGTTTAATTTAGTGTTAGTTTATCAAACTCCTTTAATCGTAGGCTAAATATAATTTGATTGATCTTATTTGGTACTTATACGTTAGTCCCTGTGGATTCGACAACCTTTACTTAATTTTCACTATACTAAAACTTGACACCGTGCACTTGCGGTAGAATCGCTTCAACCCATACACTGAAAAATAATTGTTTAAAAATAAAAGCGGTCAAAGTACCAACAAGAGAGTCATCAAGTCGTCGTTGATTCGATCTGGGAATCCATGTATTTGGGATGCAATGGGTTTATTGCATGTCCTTTCAAATTTGAAACTATAAGGAGTCTCGATTGTTTCTTTATGACCAGGATGTGGTTCTTAGGATATCCGGAGGTTGACATCTTATGAGATATCTTTCGTGTGAATCTATGGCCGTGAGTTGCCCAACTTAAGTTGCAATGATGCGACTGCTCCTTCGATAGAGGAGGTTTGGAAGTGGGAACCAGGTTTGGTATGTGTACACCGTGGTGTACTGATGTTTCCCTTGTAACGATGTATGTTAGACATCGTGAGTCATGATAAGAGATGTCAATGGATGATATCTACGATGGAATCGGGAGCGATTCGAATCCTTGCAGTTTCAGTTGACTAACTGCTTTTGGATTATTAGAGTTGAGTTGTGCTGACGCTCTTTGACGTTATGATGGATTTGGAAGTCTATTCCACTCCAGAGTTTGACACGAGGTCAACGTTCTCACGGTTGAGGTGTCATTTAGGATGCGTTCATACTAGTTGTATTAGAACTAAGGATGACTGTCCGACCTACAGCCGTAAGTATTGGTTGTTTTGCAGTCATGAAAGGCTGACTTTTAGGATGACCCGCATTGAGGTACGTTTTGCCTCTTGGGTGATACGTTGGTTTTGGTATGTCGCTCTGTTTCATAGTTTGATGTGAGGTAAGTATCCTCGCGTTTATTAATACGATTCTGATATGGTCAAGAATCGAAGTTATGGCTTCATGTTGTTGTGTAGCCTGAGTGTTATGTGATACACCGGTGCTAATTTCGAGGACGAAATTCTTTTAGTGGGGGATATTGTGATGACCAGGGATTATAGATGTTAATCCCGTAGTGTTAAAAATCCCTAAAGTTGTTTTACGTGGCGATTTGGAGTTTAATCGCGATGTTGGGCCTTCTGGGCTCGTTTATTTGGGTAGTTGGGATCGTTGGATCTCGAGGTTGAGATTGTATTCACATTACGGTGTAAAACCTAAGAGTTGGGTTTTTGATGTGTCTCGGAATCTCGGGTGCTTGTGTGAGCACCGGTAGGGGGTTTTGGTGTTAGAGAGAGAATTTTTGAAAACAGATGATTTTTAATGAATCACGATGTATTTGTGGGGCTATTAGTATTTCGGGGTATTTTGCTATAAATACAAGTTGAACCCGAGATTTTTATTAAAAATTGCATTTCAGCCCCACCTTCCCTTCTTCTCTCTCCCCGCCGAATCCCGCCTGCTACAGTCCCACGTGCACGAAAACGCTTCGGCCGCCGCCGTCCCGCCGCCGTTCGGCGCGTCCGACCTACCCACGGCTTCGTCTCGTCCAGGCGCTCCTTTCCCCTCCGGCAATTCGAAGTTTCGTCGCGTTTTGAAGTCGGATTTTGCAGATGAGCGCCGATCCCCAAATTCTAGGGTTCTTCGATTTCGGTCGATTTTACTTCCGATTTTCGATTGGGTAACGTTCTTTACCTCTTTTTCGTCCCTCTCATGTAATTCCCTGCTATATTTGGTGATTTTGGTTCGAAATTATTTTCGAATTTTGTGGGGTTTGGTTCGAAAATTGGGGGGGGTTTTGGCAAGGGTGATGATTCTTGCTATTGATGGTTTAATTCATGATTTAGATGCATTATGATGCTTGATTGTGTTCGAAATTGAGGAATTGGATTCGAAGTTAGGGCTTGAATTCGAATTTTGGGGGTTTTGGCATGTGGGGCGGTTATTGTTGTTGTTAATTGATTAATTCATGTGTTAGATGAATTATGGTGATTATTTGGGTTTGATTTGTGTTGGTTGGGTTCGAATTATTGAAGGTGTTCTTGAGCAATTTTTCGATATGTTGCATTCGTTTTCCCTCCCTGCATGTACCCTGCCCCGGGTCTTTTAGATGTTTAATTGTCGTGTGTCGACAATATTTTGAGGGTTATGGATGTGCTTGAGCATGGGTTACATGTTCGTAAATAATTGTGAATTATTTATCGTGTTAGCACATCGTTCCTCGGGGCATGGAACTCGAGCAAGGTTTGGCTCGGACTTCGAGGATTTAAGGTACGTTTAGCGTACGAGCATAGCTTAAATGATGTTTTACAAGTATGATGCATGATTTAAAATACATGAAATGCTTTACTATGATGGCACCGTGACTTGGTTACGTTATGTTGAATCACATGGTGAAATGCTTGGTGCCGCTATGAAGCGAGCAAATGATGGGTGTGGTCGCTACGGAGCGAACACCAGTAGTATGACGCTACTTTGAAGTAAGAAATGAAAATGTGGTGTTGATTAGATATCTAGGATATCTGTGTTTTATTCCCTATTGGTAATGAATAGGAACAGAGACGTAGTTAATCAGAGAAGTGATTAACTAGTATCGGAAGTTAAGGAAGTCTCAATATGATATCTAGAATTATGATAATTGCTAGATAAAGAAAGATGTTATGAAATGTTGTTAATTCAAAACTGGTTAGGGTTAACCAATATGATGATTAACTGCATATTCAAGATTTGATGATTTATCTGTTTTGAGAACAGGGTTATTACAGGGGTACGCTAGGATGAGGATGATACCATCCAGGAAGTGTCACATATGTTCCACAATATTTACATTTTCGTAAATTATGTATTATGTCATTATGATTATGAAATTGTGGAATTGGTATGCCCACCCCGTTGGGGGCTGTCTCTGTTGGGACAGGTGAACAGGTACATCGATGGCTTTGGAGATGAGCTCGAGCTGTTGATTGGATGTACTCTCAGGATCGTGGTACCAGGGCTTGATGGAGCACGGTATCGTATAGAGTACCTATATATATATATACCCATGATGGTTATACACATATTTGTGATGCTCGCATGTGAGCACGATTATACTTGTTTATGGGTTGTATATAAAGGCATGAGCCTTTCTCTCTTTCCTTTCTATGTTGCATGCAATTAGAGGTAGAATTGCTAAAGGTTATGAGAGTCACTGGTGTATTGTGGGTGTTGAAACCCACTTTTGTTGCCATATGTGTGGTGTCTTCCCTGGCTGGGAATTTACTTGATATTGCTGCATTCTGATGAGTATTATGTTTTCCCTGGCCGTGAATTATATTATGTGTTGTGCTTTTATTTCGGGATAGCTCTATTTATGGGGAGACTCTGCCCAAATTTTTATAAAAGTCCACAATGCAAAGAGTGATGTAATGGGTGAACTCGATGAGTCTCTTGTTATTAGGAAGATGAACTTATAACATTGTATGTTAAAGAAAACTTTGCAATTGCCATTCCATGGTAAAGTATCATCTGAGTTTCCCGAATGATTTTATGGAAAGCATGTGCCACACATAATGATTAATACACTAATCAAGGGTTAAGTATTTGGGGTCCTTACAGGTACTTTGCATATTTTAACATCTCCCCTTTCAACGATTTCTCGAATGAAATGGAAACGCCTAAGTATTTGCTTGGATCTTTGGTGAGATCTTGGTTCCTTAGCCAATGCGATCGCTCCATTGTTGTCACAATAGAGTTCTATCGGATCTTTAATGCTAGGCACCACTCCAAGTTCAGAAATGAACTTCCTCATCCAAACAGCTTCCTTTGCTGCATCCGAGGCAGCAATATACTCAGCTTCCGTTGTAGAATCGGCTACTGTTTCTTGCTTTGAACTCTTCCAGCTCACAGCACCTCCATTTAGGCAATACACATATCCAGATTGCGATCGAAAATCATTTTTGTCGGTTTGGAAGCTTGCATCAGTGTAACCCATTACATTGAGCTCTTCCTCACCTCCATAAATCAAGAATGTATCCTTAGTTCTTCTCAAGTACTTCAGGATATTCTTGACAGCAATCCAGTGACCTTCACCTGGATCAACTTGATATCTGCTCGTCATGCTCAAAGCATACGATACATCGGGACGAGTACATATCATGGCATATATGATAGATCCAATAGCTGACGCATATGGAATCTTACTCATGCGTTGTCTCTCATCTGGTGTTGAAGGACACTGTTCCTTCGAGAGATAAATGCCATGCGTCATAGGCACGAATCCATTCTTTGATTCTTGCATGCTAAACCTTTTAAGCACTTTGTCTATGTATGTACTTTGACTCAGACCAAGAAGCCTTCTTGATCTATCTCTATAGATCTTGATTCCTAATACATAGGTGGCTTCTCCCAAGTCTTTCATCGAAAAGCAATTCCCTAGCCAAATCTTTACAGATTGTAAGGCAGGGATATCATTTCCAATGAGAAGTATGTCATCTACATACAACACTAGGAAAATGATTACGCTCCCACTGACCTTCTTGTAGACACAAGGTTCATCTTCGTTTTTGATAAAACCAAACTCTTTGATTACATCATCAAAACGGAGATTCCAACTCCGAGAAGCTTGCTTCAATCCATAAATGGATCGTTGTAGCTTGCATATCTTTCCAGCATCCTTTGGATCGACAAAACCCTCGGGCTGTGTCATGTACACATCCTCGAGCAGATTTCCATTAAGGAAAGCTGTTTTGACATCCATCTGCCAGATTTCATAATCATGAAATGCAGCTATTGCAAGTAAGATCCTTATGGATTTAACCATGGCCACTGGTGAAAAGGTTTCATCATAGTCAATACCATGAATTTGTTTGAATCCTTTTGCAACCAGGCGACCTTTATAGGTTTGTACATTACCATCCATATCGGTCTTTTTCTTGAAAATCCATTTGCACCCTATGGGTCGTACCCCTTCAGGTGGATCAACCAAAGTCCATACTTGGTTTGCATACATGGATTCCATCTCAGATTTCATGGCCTCTTGCCATTTCTCAGAATCATTGCCCATTATAGCTTGTTGATAAGATGACGGCTCATCCTCATCAATAAGTAGTAAGTCACTTTGTTGAGTCACAAGAAATCCATATCTCTGTGGCTCCCGGTGTTCTCTTACAGACCTACGCTGGGCTTGTGTCTCTTGAGCAGGTGCTTCTTCCACAACAGCTTGAGGTGCCTGCTCTGTTTCCATCTCAATCTCAGGTTCAGTGTTTTCTTGTGGTTGAACTTCACTAAGTTCTATTTTTCTCCCACTGGTTTTTCTAGAAATAAATTCTCTTTCAAGAAATACACCTGTAAGGCCCCGATACTAATTAATCCGGATTAACGATGATTAAGAAAACCCGGATAATTAAAAGTGCAAACTTTAAATTAAGGTGTCCCGACTACGATGAGTCAACCAACTAGTGGAACATGTTTTAGTGCATGAGCATGTGCATGATCACATGGCACTTGGAGAACACATGCCACTAATTAATTTAACTCATGTTTAATACATGATTTTGGACCATTGTTCTTGCAAGATAATGATGTATTGACATGTGGATTCCAACATGCATCAAATAAATTAAAAAACATGCCCAAATGGCATAGGAAGCCACGCCTACCATGCAAGATTCAGATTTGGGGGTTGCTTTTTAGCTAGCACTTCCTCTCTCTAATTCATAAAAAGTTTCCTCTTCCTTCTCTCATCCCCATTTTCGAAAATGCAGCCTTTCTTTCACCCCAAATTTCTTTTAAGTTTGTGAATGCATGTCACATGCAATCATAGAATTGAAGAGGCCTTGAGGTGGGAAGCTAGAAACCTCAAGAAATTGTGGGAGTGGAGGCTTGGATTGATCTTTGGTGGAAGTTTTGGGTCTACAAGGGTATGGACTTGTCCTTATTTATTTTTAGTTGGATTTATGGACTTTGGGTCGAAAAATATAGGGAGAACCACAAAAATGTTGGTGTCTTTTTATTAAAACCAGAATCTGCAGAAATGTTGTTGCATGCAGTAGGTAGCTCCGAAATTTCGATTTACCTAACTTCCGATTCTGACTTTGAGCCTCAAACAAAAGTTGTAGATATATGTGTTTTCGTACTGTGGTTAAAATTTGATACGATTTGGACTTAACATGAATGAGTTATGATGTTTTTACCACAAGGTGCACAATCTGGAACATGCATGTAGGCGGGTTGCACATGCAGTGTGTTCTTGGTAAATCTGGGCAAACGGTGCTACGATTTTGACCTTGGTGACTGAATAAAAGTTGTAAAACTTTGAGTTATCTTGCATTATAAACTGGCCTCACATGAGTTGGAGTTTATTTGTGCAAGATATGCACTTTTTACTAAACCTGCTCACTCTGCCAAAACAGAGTGTATAGGTATTTCTAAAACGGCCATACTTTGTTTTGCATGTGCCTCTAGATGAGCGAACTAGCTTCTGTACTTCAAATATGAACTGTAGTACTTTGAGGTTTGGTGATTTTCCCACTAGCCCCAAGTCATTTGGACGTCATATGAATTTATTATGAGTTTTATACAAAAATGGGTCAGGCTGTAATTTGGTAAATTGTCCTGTTTTTCCAGCAGATTGTTCTTGGCCATTTTACCTAGGCTAAATGAACGAATTTGAAGATGCGTTGAACTGATGAAATGTTCATTTTGAGTTAGATTTGAAAATAAATTGGACCCATGTGATTTTATTAAGTATCGGACAAGTTATGAGCCGATCTCTACGGTTGCGCAGGCTGAAATTTAGAGAATTGGTTTTGGGTCTAAGTTTAAGTTTTATTTTGATATATTTAAGGCTAGTATGTGACATTATGTTGTATTTGGAACTGTTATGGCCAGGTTTATTAATCCTAAGATTGAGTCGAGGATCACTTGGTAATTAGCTAACGGTTTGAGGTACGTTGAAATGCGTTTTATCATGACGTCTGGCAAAGACGTGTAATGATGCTAATGTATGGCCTTATATGTCATTATTTGATTTATATGACTTATTTGTCACTATATGATTCTTATGTGACTATATGACATGATGAATGTCTTGGATTACATGATATGTGAAATTACATGATTTGTATATACTTTCACATGAGATTGCATGATATATTGAGTTGCATATGTCATTTGATGCATAAATGATTCATGGGCATATCATATTGATCTATCATTCCTTTGATATCCATGATTTGACTGAGTTGACTTACTCTGAGTGTCGGGTACGACGAGCATGGCGATGACAGGCAGTATAGGTAGTAACTGTAGTCACGTGCAGGTGCGACCGGACCTAGACACGAGGGCTGGATGCAGTAACGTACATAGGATGAGTTTTCCTAGCGCAATGTACGTATACTGTCACCCTCTGCTCGAGCTTTGATGATTTGATGATACCTTCCTTTGGACTCCGATTTTGGTATCTTGATATTCGATTCCTTGTACCCATTCATACATCGCATTCATACATGGTATGGATTGCATGATACTTTGTCATTTGACATGATTGATTTATTTCTCGTACTGGGGTACTGACCCCCTTTGTGGGGGCTGTCATGTCTTTTATTGTTTGGGCATGACAGGCTTTACAGGAGGACATGGTGACGATGCTTACAGCGACGCATCGAGAGATACCAGAGCTCCTTGAGAGCGAGCTCAGGTTTATATTTTATGTTTTGTGTCCCAGTAGTTGTTAGAATATTTTTACTTATGTTTTAAATTACCGGGGTATGCCCCAAGTATCTGTATTTTAATTATTCTACTACTGGTTGATGATATACTTGATATGGATGTTATGCTCAACATGTTAAATTGGAAACTGGAATTACGTATTTTCAGTATCACTATATATGTATCACCTAAAAGCGAAAAACATTTAGGGCCATTTGATAAGACCTTTGAAATAAATCTTCCGCTGTTTACATTTGAAATTAATCATTATGTGGTAATTAAAAACCACATTAGGATCGGGCCCTCACATTATGGTATCAGAGCATATATCTGGGATATGCTCGAACTAGAGTTAGGACACTGAGAATAGACACAAATGAATTGTTTGTGCATGTGTCTGACTATGTGATTTTATATGCTCTTGCCTGCTATGTTTACATGTTCGATAATGAGATTTATACATGTAATGGATTATTAAGCAGGGATAATTAGAGGTTATATCTCTAAATATTTTAATATGCTGATTTGCATATATTGTAGAGAATTTGAATGCTGAGTCGCATATCATCTAGAGATTTTGAATGCTGAGTTGCAGACAATCTAGAGAAATTGAGAATTTTATTTGTCAGCACTGATAGTTGCTGACCGGATGATGATGTAGAATAAGTGATGAGAACATCTCTGACTTGAGATTGTATATGATGTTTTGATTTTATGATGGACAGTTAGTGTTTGGACAGGTAGCAGCGGTACACACTTTAAGAGCTATCTATCGAACCTATAGACACTATAAACTGTTAATTGCACTATAACTTAGTGATAATGTGTCTATTATTGGAAATTGTGTTTATCACTTTGGGACTTATCATTGTGATTAGTGGGATGACACTAGAACTAATTAAAACGCTTTGTGTTGATCGACATCAGTAATTTAAGTCTGATGGACCAAGGTTATACGTATGAGGTTTACGTCAAAACCTGTGTACGCCAAGATGAGAATTTAGAACTTGAGAATATTGGAATTAACGATTTTTCAATTGAAGGATCGAGTATAGTTGTTGTGAGAAACAACAAGAATTGTTTGACTGAGGACTTGGATTGGGGGACTGTCGTAATTCAGTTCTAGTTTATATGTCCAACTTATGAATAAATACTACAATATGAGTATCTAGAGTAATGGAAGTGATGGAAGACGAGTGTTCCCTCTTGTTGACACGGGGAAGAATGTTTACGTGAAAGCCATGCTGATTACATGAAAAATGATAATCGATTATCGTGGACTTGAGAAATGGAAATATCTGCTTAATCTCGATAACTATTCACTAGTGAAGAGATTAGATATCGACTGAAGAATAAGACGCTGATGTGGTGCGAAGTAGTTAAAACTGGATTAAAGATTAATGAAGTGACTATCATTGGGATAATCCAAGTAGTCCTAGAAAAGTTTCAGAAGTATCACTCAAATTTATCAAGCTCCAGTAGTTCTAAAGGGACTATGAGATTGTAGAATACCAAACTTTTCGAGGTCACTGTGGATGTAAATATCTACTGATCTATTTGAAAGAATAATAGGAACTGGTATCGATTGTGGCCAGTCAGAGCATGTCTGTTACTTACTCGGGAACAGATTCAACCATAACAACAAATACCCTGAGCTAGAGGTAGATATCAGAGTGGTTATTTTTTTCGACCACTCAGTTCCAGCAGCAGTTAACTACCTGCAGACTAGAGGTAATACCTGATAGTTATTTATGGTTTCCCAACAGACCAGAGAGTATACCTTGATAGAGGATACGGTTAGAGATGCTTCAATACTAGTGATCACAGATACATGTCATGTATTTGATCACACTGCACAAGTGTTATTGAGACAAAAAGCTTTGTTTTTATACATTGCATCAAATGTACATCAGTTATTATGATTTGGAAAATACACCAGCAATGATAATTATTCTATCCACACTTGTAATAGTGAACTGCATATTACAATTTGTTGATAGTGTTGTGGATTTGAAGTAAATGATGTTGTCGAAATATAGTTTTGATTGTATCAAGTGTATGGATACTCTGATAAATTTTGAGATATAGGAAGTTGATTTTATGGTGTAATGAATTTTCGACTGTTTTGTGACCCCAAAATGAAATATTGATAGCCACGAATAGTAAGCTAAGATACTGATAGTATCAGCTATGGAAATATTGTTGTTGCGGTATTTGGAAAATGAAGGATATTTGATAATAAGCAGTTGATACTCCAGGAAGAGTCGAGGTTGACTGATATCTTAATGGTAAGGAACTTACCGAGATTTTCCTGAGGAAATAATAGAATCTCCACTAAAGAAGGAATTCGATTTTAACTTTTTGTTGATGTCAAAGAATAGATTAAATATCAAAAGCATTGTACGGACTGCCATCAACAGATTTGACAGATGCAGAAGATAATTGCAGAATCTCCTTGATACGAGTACATATGTTTGAGTATGTCACTTGAGGAAACATCAGCATTGTTCTTGAAGAAGAAAAATGATATTATGAAGATGTGTATTGACCAAAAACAGTTGAATCGGGCTACTGTCAAGAATAAATACTCAGTGCCTAAGATCTATAAGTATTTGATCAGTTGTAAGGAACTTCGATGTATAAGAAGAATGATTTTAAATCTGGTTACCATCTGTTTAAGTCAGAAGAGAAAATGTTCTATAGGCAATTGATCAAACCAGATATAGGCATTTTGAATTTTTGGAAATGTCGTGTGGTCTGACAACTATATCGGTAGCGTTATGAATTTGATGAAGAAAATTTTCCGTAACTTTTGTGCGGAAGTGTAATCATATTCATCAGTGGTATACTAGTGTATACGAGATCCGGAAGGAACTACACAGAACACATGTGATTGATTTTTCAGACGCTTCGTGAAGCTCAAAGGGTGTACCAAGTTATTGAAATGTAAATCTTGGTTGAATCAAGTGTTGTTTTGGGATAGGTGATATCATCTCACCAGATACCTGTTGATTTCAGTAAAGTAAAGATAGTACTAATTTGGCCAAGACCAATCATTGTACTCAAGATGAAAAGTTTTATGAATTTTGACAGATACTACAGGCTTTTACGGAAGGATATTCTAGGATAGCCTGTCTTATGAACCAATTGACCAAGAAGAAATTTGAGTTTCATTTGGTCAGATGAATGTGAAAGCGGTTGTCATAATTAAAATGGAAGTGAACTACAGCCCCAATGTCGATGTGGTTAACTGGTTCAGGGAGATATGTAGTTGTTCAAATACGTATGTCAAAGATTTTAAGATATGTTCTAATGTATCATGAAAAGATGATTGCATATTCTTGAGATATAAGCGATGACTGGATTTATTAAAGAATTTGACTTTGATTGTCAATATAAATCAAGGAAAATGAAACTAATAGCAGATGCATTGAACCTAAAAGTGCAAGGTGCAATGGTAGCATCGATGTTTGCTTTGCAGTTTGATAACATCTGATTTTGACGATCGGAAAGACTCGAAGGACAGACCCATACAGATATTGAGTTAAGAAATTGGTTCTGTCTTATCAACCAAGTAAATTTAGTATGCCATTTAGTGGTGGTTGCGAATGAACAAAATCAGTATATAGCATCGAATTTTACTGATTTGAAAGACGTATTACAACAGAAAGCACACTATAGAGAACATAGTGTTATTCTGGGAATGATGAGATGTATCATTCTCGAGATCCTATTTATGATGAGATGGTATAAAGAAAGAAATTTTTGAATTTTGTGGCAAATTGTTTGACATGCCAGCAGGTCAAGATAAAAATACGAGACCTAATGGGATAGTACAGGATTTGTAAGTACCACAATGAATTTGGGAAATTTCTAGTTTTGAGTTTTATAGCTCAAATATTTTACAAACAGAGATTGTGAAAAAGTTGAATCGGAATTGATTGACTATTCAATACAAAATATTGATTTCATATGATAGTCTATATGTCTATGAGAAAACGACATGTTTAAGATGTGGTTTAGTTGCAGTGAGTTTCTGTAACAATTGTATCTGATAGAGATCAAGGATACTATCCAATGAACTATTTGCAGAATGTCATGGGTACTAAGTTAGCAATGAGTATGGCTTAGTATATCCATACTGATGAATAAACTGAGAAAATATCGACTTTGGAAGTTATGTCTCGATTAATAGTGATGAATTTAGTGAGAATTGACAAAAGTCACTATTCACTAGTAGAATTTTCCTATAAATTTAAATTTCAGATAACTTTTGGGATGACATCGGTTGAGGTTTTGTAGAGCCAGAATTGCTGATCGCTGATATGCTGAGATGAAAATGATAAGGAATATATTTTTTGGTATAACTTGAGATTGTTGAGAAAATGCTAGGAACAAAAAAATTTCCGCGAATACAATTGAAATTGGCTTAAGGTGAGCAGATTTGCTACGCCAAAGAGAAATATATCGTTACACTTCGAGTTGAGAATCAGGTAAATATGAAGATATTACCTTTGCGATAATCAATATGATTCGTTAAGTGAGGTATGATGTTGCCTCGATATTTGAACTTTGTGGAATCTTAAGAGAAATTTGATTATGTGGTAGATCGTTGAGATGACCACAGCAGTTGTCATTGATACATGATGATCCTTAAGTATCTATGAATGAGATTGAGACATCTCATATGTTTTGATTTATTGAGTTATACTTGGTTTTGCGATTTCGAGGACGAAATATTTTTAAGAGGGGAAGAAGTGTAAGGCCCCGATACTAATTAATCCGGATTAACGATGATTAAGAAAACCCGGATAATTAAAAGTGCAAACTTTAAATTAAGGTGTCCCGACTACGATGAGTCAACCAACTAGTGGAACATGTTTTAGTGCATGAGCATGTGCATGATCACATGGCACTTGGAGAACACATGCCACTAATTAATTTAACTCATGTTTAATACATGATTTTGGACCATTGTTCTTGCAAGATAATGATGTATTGACATGTGGATTCCAACATGCATCAAATAAATTAAAAAACATGCCCAAATGGCATAGGAAGCCACGCCTACCATGCAAGATTCAGATTTGGGGGTTGCTTTTTAGCTAGCACTTCCTCTCTCTAATTCATAAAAAGTTTCCTCTTCCTTCTCTCATCCCCATTTTCGAAAATGCAGCCTTTCTTTCACCCCAAATTTCTTTTAAGTTTGTGAATGCATGTCACATGCAATCATAGAATTGAAGAGGCCTTGAGGTGGGAAGCTAGAAACCTCAAGAAATTGTGGGAGTGGAGGCTTGGATTGATCTTTGGTGGAGGTTTTGGGTCTACAAGGGTATGGACTTGTCCTTATTTATTTTTAGTTGGATTTATGGACTTTGGGTCGAAAAATATAGGGAGAACCACAAAAATGTTGGTGTCTTTTCATTAAAACCAGAATCTGCAGAAATGTTGTTGCATGCAGTAGGTAGCTCCGAAATTTCGATTTACCTAACTTCCGATTCTGTGATGACCAGGGATTATAGGTGTTAATCCCGTAGTGTTAATAATCCCTAAAGTGGTTTTACGTGGCGATTTGGAGTTTAATCGAGGTGTTGGGCCTTCTGGGCTCGTTTATTTGGGTAGTTGGGATCGTTGGATCCAGAGGTTGAGATTGTATTCTCATTTGGGTGAAAAACCTAAGAGTTGGGTTTTTTTTTATGTGTCTCGGGATCTCGGGTGCTGTGTGAGCACCGGTAGGGGGTTTTGGAGTTAGAGAGAGAGTTTTTGAAAACAGATGTTTTTTAATGAATCACGATGTATTTGTGGGGCTATTTATTTTTCGGGGTATTTTTGCTATAAATACCAATTGAACCCAAAATTTTACATTAAATTTCATTTCAGCCCACTTTTCCCTCTCTCTCCTCGCGTCGCCCCTTTCCCGATCTCCCCTTCCCCCGCCGCTTCAGGTGCTTCGCCGGCCACCGTCCGGTCGCCGTTCGGCGCGTGCGACCTATCACCGGCTTCGTCTCGTCGAGGCGCAGCTATCCCCTCCGTCAATTCGATGTTTCGTCGCGTTTTGAAGTCGGATTTGGCAGGAAGGCGTCGATCCCCAATTTCTAGGGTTCTTCGATTTTCGTCCGATTTCTTCCGATTTTCGATTGGGTAACCTTTCTTACCCCTTTTCCATGCTTGTGAAGTATTCCCCTACTTTTTGTGAGGTTTTGGTTTTAATAATTTTCGAAAATTTGTAGGGTTAATTCGAAAATTGGGGGTTTTTGGCATGGGTGTTGTTTCTTGCAATTGATCGATTATTGCATGTTTTTGATGTATATTGGTGTTTAATTGGGTTCGAATTTGTGAGATTAAGGTTCGATTTTTTGTAGGGTATTCTTGAACAAATTTCGATATTGTCTCATTCGTTCCCCTCCCCGCATGTACCCTGCCCCGGGTCTTTTAAGAGGTTAATTGTCGTGTGTTGACAATATTTTGAGGGTTATGGGTGTGCTTGAGCATGGGTTACATGTTCGTAAATAATTGTGAATTATTTATCGTGTTAGCACATCGTTCCTCGGGGCATGGAACTCGAGCAAGGTTTGGCTCGGACTTCGGAGATTTAAGGTACGTGCGACGTACGAGCATTTCTATATATTAGGGCATTTGTGAATGCATAATGAAATTTGATTTAATTGAATAATCGCGCATGAGGATTATATATATATATGTTGATATAGCCAAGGAATGACCCAAATCTTGATATCGCCGCTTGTAGCGTGCGTGACACTAGAGTAGGATGACTCTTACATGATATCAGGGGTACTGGGTTTATATGTATCTATTGTAAGACATTTGAGATGTCTAGGGTTGTAGAATCATGTATCTATTATAAGACATTTGAGATGTCTAGGTTCGTAGAATCATGTATTCATTATGAGACATTTGAGATGTCTAGGTTCGTAGAATCATGTATTCATTATAAGACATTTGAGATGTCTAGGTATAATGAAGGATTGGTAAAACAAATGCTCGGCATTTGAGCTATCTGTGATTGATAGCGAGGTTGTGAAATCAGTATTAGATATTGAGATATCTATAATTGCATGTTTAATGAATTTACAATCACTATCTGTTGATATTCGAGGATTAGGCATGCGATGAGTTAATCAATGTGTTGATTTACTGATTTTTGAGATTTGATGAGTTTGATGATTGTGAGAACAGGGACAGTACACGGAATCCCGGATGAGGTTACCATCCAGGGAGTATCATTTAAATTCATTAGTATTTACCTTTGTTGTAAATTATGAATTTCATTATTGTGATTATGGGATTTTGTGTATTGGTATGCTCACCCCGTTGGGGGCTGTCTCTGTTGGGACAGGTGAACAGGTACATCGATGGCTGTGGAGCTGAGCTCGAGCTGTTGATTGGAGGTACTCCCAGGATCGTGGTACCAGGGCTTGATGGAGCACGGTATCGTATAGAGTACCTATATATACACCTGAGGATTTTATACATATTCATGATGCTCGCATGTGAGCACGATTATACTTGTATATGGATTGTATATAAAGGCATGAGCCTTTCTCTCTTTCATTTGAGGTTGCATGCAATTAGAGGTTGAATTGCTAAATGATATGAGAGTCATTGGTGTATTATGTGGGTGTTGAAACCCATTTTTGTCGTCATATGTGTGGTGTCTTCCCTGGCTGGGAATTTACTTGTATTTCTGCTTTCTGATGAGTATTATGTGTTCCCTGGCCGGGAATTATGTTATGTGTTGTGCCTTTTTTTTTCGGGATAGCTCTATTTATGGGGAGACTCTGCCCAAATTTTTATAAAAGTTCACAAAGTGAAAAGTGGCACTAAGGGGTTGGTAAAGGGCAAACATATGAGTCTTTTTTGTTAGGACGATGATCTTATAACATTGAGTATTAAAGGAAAGTTTGTAATTGACATTCAATGGTAAAGTATCATCTGAGCTTCCCGATTAACTGGTTATTGAAATCATGTGCCACACATAGTGGCTAATACACTAATCAGGGGTTAAGGGCTAAGGGGGTCCTTACATTAGTGGTATCAGAGCAGTGGTTGCTCATTGGGGCTGTTAAGGGCCTAGAAAGTTATTGATAGCACATATTTATGCATGATGGCATTAATGTTGTATGACATAACAAATTGTTTATGTGCTATTATGATATGAAAAGTGGTATTGCTAACCATTGTGGTTGCAGGAATCGTGTGGAACACGATAGGATGGCATTAATTGGGATGTCTGGCACTCCGTGTGTTATGTGCCAAGGAAGCTGGTTTTAAGAAAATCAGGTAAAGGGATATTTCCGAGGTAACATGTACTTTATGTTGTCTTGTTGACACATGATGAATGCAATGTGGTGCATTAAGGTTATGATACATGTTATTATGCATTGTTTTTGCATATGTATGTTGTGAAATATATGAGGTGTATTTCACGAGTCAAGGTTATCTTAGTAAGGATTTTAATGGCTTACGCTAAGGTCCATTGGAAGCGAGGAAGAATTCCGCTTACATGGAGTAGCAAGAAGCATTAAAATGTACTAATGATAAAGGCTCAGGATTGAAATTCACGAGTCAAGGTTATCTTAGTAAGGATTTTAATTGCTTACGCTAAGGTCCATTGGAAGCGAGGAAGAATTCCGCTTACATGGAGTAGCAAGAAGCATTAAAATGTACTAATGATAAGGGCTCAGGATTGAAATAAGGATTTAAGGAGGAAGGATGTCATGACATTTCTTTGTGAACCATACATTCTTATAATGTGTTTTTATTATGTATTGAATGTTGATGCATAGCGTATATGGCTATTGCTGTTAACCCTAATGGTTGCAGGTTACAGGAAATATGGAGTACAAAAAGGAATGATGATTATACATATGTACGGGCATCCCAAGGGCAACATGTATTATGTGTTTAGTCATTTAACACAAGGTAAATCAAGGTATGCATAAGATAGTGCATTATGATATGATACATGTTGATACGCATCGTTTTGCATATGTATATTGTGAAATATAAAGTGAGGATTTCAATGCTTACACTAAGGTCCATATGAGCGAGGAAGAATTCCGCTTATATGGAGTAGTAAGAAGCATTGAAATGCACTATTGATATTTCACGAGTCCAGGTATATTATAGCGATGGTTCATTCCGCTATATTGATTGGCGATGGTTCATTCCGCCAGGTATATTTATAGCGATGGTTCATTCCGCTATATTGATTGGCGATGGTTCATTCCGCCAGGTGTATTGATAGCGATGCCTCTTTCCGCTCTATGTGGACGATGATTCATGCTCAGGTGTATAGCGAGGTTTCATGCCACTTATTATATGACGAGGTGTCATGCCGTCGATTCTATAGCGAGGGATTTTGCCGCTATGTACTCAGCACAGGATTTTGCCGCCTTCGAGCGATGGGTGCTGATTACGCACTATTATTGAGCGACGGAGACAGGTATGACGCTATATTGTTAGCGATGAGGTATGAGATATTGCTATTTTATTAGCTTTATTGTAGCTGGCATGCATTGATATACATGTTTTATTATGCCTATTTTACTAGCATGATAGTGGATGACATACGCTGATGTACATGTATCGTCACTAGTTGACAATGTCTTAGATGCCATGAGTTGGCATGTGTCGTCACAGGATGACGATGACAATGGTGTAGGAGATGTCTTATTAGACATGCATCATCGTTACGATGATCGATGCATTGAGTATACGTATTCAGTGGTATGCCTTGGGTGCCAGTACCGAGCACAAGGTGGTGTGTGCGGCACCGATTGACGTGACCCTTATACCGAGCGGGTTGCTCGAAGAATGGTTGGATGCGCTGTATATGTAATTGTACCGCAGCTTACGTTTGGGGTGATCATATTACGAGTGGTGATACCCTTGAGGTATGCTCGTTGGAATGGCTTTTGGCCATGTGAGTTGACGACAGGAGTAATCATGGAGGAAAGTACTCGCTTTCTGTCGATGTGACATGTGGTAGACATGGTCACACCACCCTTGAGGGTGTAGGATGGGTCCTAAGGGAGTAGGATCAGGTTATGTTAAGTACATAGGGACATTGGAGTGTCCAGGGTGTATCGGCATTAGAGGAATGTTGGATAAAGACCCACTACTCTATTGAGTTTTCTTTCCATAGTATGATATACCAAGTGGAAACGTCCGTCTTATTGGTAGGTTTGAGGTGAACCTAGAAAGGCAGCGACTAGTTTGTCTGCCGTGTGTGTGCAGCACCATGAGGGGCTTGCTTGATTTGTTTTACTGCTAGTTGGAACCAAGTTTGGCAAATCGTAAGGTGATACGATGTGGATTGTGGTGGACTCTAGTAGTCACCATGTCATTTGAGGTTGAGGCTGAGGTTGTGCATGCCTCACTGAAACGTGTATATGTTTATGTTTAATCTTGGAGACTTGTCTGGGACAGCTCAGGATGTAGGAGTACCAACAAGAGAGTCATCAGGTCGTTATTGACTCAATCTAAGGGAACCCGTGTATTAGGGATACAATGGGTGTTATTGTATCCAGTTTTTCCGAACAGTGGTTCGAGACTAGTGGATCTCGAGTTCGATGGCACTTCCCTTGTGAGGAAGGAGGTAGTATTATACCTATTTGGGAATCTTTGAAAGATTCGGTGAGTTGGTGCTTGTGGTGTTGATTTTGAGAATCACGCCGTGTTATTGATCGTCGATTTTCATTCTCCTTTGGATGGGAATGACTCAGGATTGACGGTTGTGTTTGGGGATTAGGGGTATGTTGCAGATACCCGAGCCAAGTGCATTGAGTATGCATGCGATGTCAATACTTAGGCAGGTATACCGGTGAGTATACGGATGCCAGTTATTGATTTCCTTTCTATCAAGCATAGAGTTATGCTATTTTTAGGATGGTTAAATCTCTGATGAGAGATATGGAACACCTTGAGATTGGGAATCTCCATGACACGATAATTATGAGGGATAATCGTGAAGTTAGTTGACTTCCCTTGAGGAGGAATTATCTTGTGTGGGTTAAGGTATTTCATTGTTGGTATTTTCTTTCGAGTTTTCGATAGCCTTCCCAAGTTTGGATTGTTAAATCCTAGGATTATCAAGGGATGGCAGGAATTCGGATTGGTTGGGTGTCACTGTCGACACAAGCGTTGAGGATGCAATGGGTTTATTGCATGCCCTTTCAGAATTTTAAACTCTGTGGAGTCTCGATTGTTTATTACGACCAGGATGTGGTTCTTGGGATATCCGAAGGTGGACATCTTGTGAGATGTCTTTTGTGTGGATCGGTGGCCGTGAGTTGCCCGATCCGAGTTGCAGAGGGTGCAACTGCTCCTTGGATGGAGGTGGTCTGTATAACGGGAAACCAGGTTTGGTATGTGTACACCGTGGTGTACTAGTGTTTCCCTCGTAACGATGTATGTTAGACATCGTGAGTCTTGGTAAAGATGTCAGTGGATGATATCTACGATAGAATCAGGAGCGATTCGAATCCTTACAGTTTCAGTTGACTAACTGCTTTTGGATTATTAGCGTTGAGCTGTGCTGACGCTCTTTGACGTTATGATGGATTTGGAAGTCTATTCCACCCCAGAGTTTGACACGAGGTCAACGTTCTCACGGTTGAGGTGTCATTCAGGATGCGTTCTTACTAGTTGTATTAGAACTAAGGATGACTGTCCGATCTACAGTCGTAAGTATAGGTGGTTTTGCAGTCATGAGAGACTGACTTTTGGGATGGCCCGCATCGAGGTACGTTTTGCCTCTTAGGTGATATGTTAGTTTTGGTATGTCGCTCTGTTTCAGAGTTTGATGAGAGGTAAGTATCCTCGCGTTTATTAATACGATTCTGATATGGTCAAGAATCGAGGTTATGGTTTCATGTTGTTGTGTAGCCTGGGTGTTACGTGATACACCAGTGCTAATTTCGAGGACGAAATTCTTTTAAGTGGGGGATATTGTGATGACCAGGGATTATAGGTGTTAATCCCGTAGTGTTAATAATCCCTAAAGTGGTTTTACGTGGCGATTTGGAGTTTAATCGAGGTGTTGGGCCTTCTGGGCTCGTTTATTTGGGTAGTTGGGATCGTTGGATCCAGAGGTTGAGATTGTATTCTCATTTGGGTGAAAAACCTAAGAGTTGGGTTTTTTTTTATGTGTCTCGGGATCTCGGGTGCTGTGTGAGCACCGGTAGGGGGTTTTGGAGTTAGAGAGAGAGTTTTTGAAAACAGATGATTTTTAATGAATCACGATGTATTTGTGGGGCTATTTATTTTTCGGGGTATCTTTGCTATAAATACCAATTGAACCCAAAATTTTACATTAAATTTCATTTCAGCCCACTTTTCCCTCTCTCCTCGCGTCGCCCCTTTCACGATCTCCCCTGCCCCCGCCGCTTCAGGCGCTTCGCCCGCCGCCGTTCGGCCGCCATTCGGCGCGTGCGACCTATCACCGGCTTCGTATCGTCGAGGCGCAGCTATCCCCTCCGTCAATTCGAAGTTTCGTCGCGTTTTGAAGTCGGATTTGGCAGGAAGGCGTCGATCCCCAATTTCTAGGGTTCTTCGATTTTCGTCCGATTTCTTCCGATTTTCGATTGGGTAACCTTTCTTACCCCTTTTCCATGCTTGTGAAGTATTCCCCTACTTTTTGTGAGGTTTTGGTTCGAAATAATTTTCGAAAATTTGTAGGGTTAATTCGAAAATTGGGGGTTTTTGGCATGGGTGTTGTTTCTTGCAATTGATCGATTATTGCATGTTTTTGATGTATATTGGTGTTTAATTGGGTTCGAATTTGTGAGATTAAGGTTCGATTTTTTGTAGGGTATTCTTGAACAAATTTCGATATTGTCTCATTCGTTCCCCTCCCAGCATGTACCCTGCCCCGGGTCTTTTAAGAGGTTAATTGTCGTGTGTTGACAATATTTTGAGGGTTATGGGTGTGCTTGAGCATGGGTTACATGTTCGTAAATAATTGTGAATTATTTATCGTGTTAGCACATCGTTGCTCGGGGCATGGAACTCGAGCAAGGTTTGGCTCGGACTTCGGAGATTTAAGGTACGTGCGACGTACGAGCATTTCTATATATTAGGGCATTTGTGAATGCATAATGAAATTTGATTTCATTGAATAATCGCGCATGAGGATTATATATATATGTTGATATAGCCAAGGAATGACCCAAATCTTGATATCGCCGCTTGTAGCGTGCGTGACACTAGAGTAGGATGACTCTTACATGATATAAGGGGTACTGGGTTTATATGTATCTATTACAAGACATTTGAGATGTCTAGGGTTGTAGAATCATGTATCTATTATAAGACATTTGAGATGTCTAGGTTCGTAGAATCATGTATTCATTATGAAACATTTGAGATGTCTAGGTTCGTAGAATCATGTATTCATTATAAGACATTTGAGATGTCTAGGTATAATGAAGGATTGGTAAAACAAATGCTCGGCATTTGAGCTATCTGTGATTGATAGCGAGGTTGTGAAATCAGTATTAGATATTGAGATATCTATAATTGCATGTTTAATGAATTTACAATCACTATCTGTTGATATTCGAGGATTAGGCATGCGATGAGTTAATCAATGTGTTGATTTACTGATTTTTGAGATTTGATGAGTTTGATGATTGTGAGAACAGGGACAGTACACGGAATCCCGGATGAGGTTGCCATCCAGGGAGTATCATTTAAATTCATTAGTATTTACCTTTGTTGTAAATTATGAATTTCATTATTGTGATTATGGGATTTTGTGTATTGGTATGCTCACCCCGTTGGGGGCTGTCTCTGTTGGGACAGGTGAACAGGTACATCGATGGCTGTGGAGCTGAGCTCGAGCTGTTGATTGGAGGTACTCCCAGGATCGTGGTACCAGGGCTTGATGGAGCACGGTATCGTATAGAGTACCTATATATACACCTGAGGATTTTATACATATTCATGATGCTCGCATGTGAGCACGATTATACTTGTATATGGATTGTATATAAAGGCATGAGCCTTTCCCTCTTTCATTTGAGGTTGCATGCAATTAGAGGTTGAATTGCTAAATGATATGAGAGTCATTGGTGTATTATGTGGGTGTTGAAACCCATTTTTGTCGTCATATGTGTGGTGTCTTCCCTGGCTGGGAATTTACTTGTATTTCTGCTTTCTGATGAGTATTATGTGTTCCCTGGCCGGGAATTATGTTATGTGTTGTGCATTTTTTTTTCGGGATAGCTCTATTTATGGGGAGACTCTGCCCAAATTTTTATAAAAGTTCACAAAGTGAAAAGTGGCACTAAGGGGTTGGTAAAGGGCAAACATATGAGTCTTTTTTGTTAGGACGATGATCTTATAACATTGAGTATTAAAGGAAAGTTTGTAATTGACATTCAATGGTAAAGTATCATCTGAGCTTCCCGATTAACTGGTTATTGAAATCATGTGCCACACATAGTGGCTAATACACTAATCAGGGGTTAAGGGCTAAGGGGGGTCCTTACAGATTCTGACTTTGAGCCTCAAACAAAAGTTGTAGATATATGTGTTTTCGTACTGTGGTTAAAATTTGATACGATTTGGAATTAACATGAATGAGTTATGATGTTTTTACCACAAGGTGCACAATCTGGAACATGCATGTAGGCGGGTTGCACATGCAGTGTGTTCTTGGTAAATCTGGGAAAACTGTGCTACGATTTTGACCTTGGTGTCTGAATAAAAGTTGTAAAACTTTGACTTATCTTGCATTATAAACTGGCCTCACATGATTTGGAGTTTATTTGTGCAAGATATACACTTTTTACTAAAACTGCTCACTCTGCCAAAACAGAGTGTATAGGTATTTCTAAAACTGCCATACTTTGTTTTGCATGTGCCTCTAGATGAGCGAACTAGCTTCTGTAAGTCAAATATGAACTGTAGTACTTTGAGGTTTGGTGATTTTCCCACTAGCCCCAAGTCATTTGGACGTCATATGAATTTATTATGATTTTTATACAAAAATGGGTCAGGCTGTAATTTGGTAAATTGTCCTGTTTTTCCAGCAGATTGTTCTTGGCCATTTTACCTAGGCTAAATGAACGAATTTGAAGATGCGTTGAACTGATGAAATGTTCATTTTTGAGTTAGATTTGAAAATAAATTGGATCCATGTGATTTTATTAAGTATCGGACAAGTTATGAGCCGATCTCTACGGTTGCGCAGGCTGAAATTTAGAGAATTGGTTTTGGGTCTAAGTTTAAGTTTTATTTTGATATATTTAAGGCTAGTATGTGACATTATGTTGTATTTGGAACTGTTATGGCCAGGTTTATTAATCCTAAGATTGAGTCGAGGATCACTTGGTAATTAGCTAACGGTTTGAGGTACGTTGAAATGCGTTTTATCATGACGTCTGGCAAAGACGTGTAATGATGCTAATGTATGGCCTTATATGTCATTATTTGATTTATATGACTTATTTGTCACTATATGATTCTTATGTGACTATATGACATGATGAATGTCTTGGATTACATGATATGTGAAATTACATGATTTGTATATACTTTCACATGAGATTGCATGATATATTGAGTTGCATATGTCATTTGATGAATAAATGATTCATGGGCATATCATATTGATCTATCATTCCTTTGATATCCATGATTTGACTGAGTTGACTTACTCTGAGTGTCGGGTACGACGAGCATGGCGATGACAGGCAGTATAGGTAGAACTGTAGTCACGTGTAGGTGCGACCGGACCTAGACACGAGGGCTGGATGCAGTAACGTACATAGGATGAGTTTTCCTAGCGCAATGTAAGTATACTGTCACCCTCTGCTCGAGCTTTGATGATTTGATGATACCTTCCTTTGGACTCCGATTTTGGTATCTTGATATTCGATTCCTTGTACCCATTCATACATCGCATTCATACATGGTATGCATTGCATGATACTTTGTCATTTGACATGATTGATTTATTTCTCGTACTGGGGTACTGACCCCCTTTGTGGGGGCTGTCATGTCTTTTATTGTTTGGGCATGACAGGTTTACAGGAGGACATGGTGACGATGCTTACAGCGACGCATCGAGAGATACCAGAGCTCCTTGAGAGCGAGCTCAGGTTTATATTTTATGTTTTGTGTCCCAGTAGTTGTTAGAATATTTTTACTTATGTTTTAAATTACCGGGGTATGCCCCAAGTATCTGTATTTTAATTATTCTACTACTGGTTGATGATATACTTGATATGGATGTTATGCTCAACATGTTAAATTGGAAACTGGAATTACGTATTTTCAGTATCACTATATATGTATCACCTAAAAGCGAAAAAATTTTAGGGCCATTTGATAAGACCTTTGAAATAAATCTTCCGCTGTTTACATTTGAAATTAATCATTATGTGTTAATTAAACACCGCATTAGGATCGGGCCCTCACAACACCAGTCCGAGCAACAACTACTTTGTTCTCAGTGGGATAATAGAAATAGTATCCTTTCGTTTCCTTAGGATACCCCACAAATAAACACTTATCAGATTTGGGTCCAAGTTTGTTAGTGGCGTGACGTCTAACGAAAGCCTCACAACCCCAAATCTTCATAAAAGACATACTAGGACGCTTCCCATTCCATATCTCATATGGTGTCTTTTCCACTGATTTAGATGGAACACGGTTCAGTAAGAAAATCGCTGTTTCTAGAGCGTGTCCCCAAAACGATATCGGAAGATCTGCATGACTCAACATTGATCTAACCATGTCTAACAAGGTTCGATTTCTCCTCTCGGATACACCATTCCATTGTGGAGTATACGGAGGAGTGAGTTGTGGGACTATCCCACACTCCTTTAAATAGTCATGAAACTCTTGGCTTAAGTATTCACCTCCTCGATCTGATCGAAGGATTTTGATACTTTTGCCAAGTTGGTTTTGTACTTCATTCTTGAAATCTTTGAACTTTTCAAAGGTTTCATGCTTATGTTTCATTAGGTACACATACCCATATCTACTGAGGTCATCAGTAAATGTAACGAAGTATTGAAAACCACCTCTAGCTTGTGTACTTATTGGTCCACATACATCACTATGTATTAGTCCCAATAAAACATTTGCCCTTTCAACATGTCCCTTGAAAGGGGCTTTAGTCATCTTGCCCATTAAACAAGATTCACATGTTTCATATGATTCAAAATCAAATGAATCTAATACTCCATCCTTATGAAGTTTAGATATGTGGTTCTCGTTTATGTGGCCCAAGCGACAGTGCCAGAGATAAGTCGGATTACAATCATTATTTTTAATCCTTTTAGTATTTATGTTATAGATAGGCATATCAAGATTTAATACATAAAGACCATTCACCATTTGTGCACTAGCATAAAACATATCATTTAAATAAATAGAACAACAGTTGTCCTTTATTATAAATGAAAAACCATACCTGTCTAAACAAGAAATAGAAATTATGTTTTTAGTAATAGATTGCACAAAATAACAGTCTTTTAAAATCAATGATAAACCCGAAGGTAAAGCTAAACTATAATCTCCTATAGCTAATGCAGCAACTCTTGCTCCATTTCCAACTCGGAGATCAACTTCACCTTTCGCCAATAATCTACTCTTTTTGAGGTCCTGCACATTTACACAAATGTGAGATCCACATCCAGTATCTAATACCCATGATGAAGAAGTAGATAAATTGACTTCTATAACAAAAATACCTGAAGCGGAAGTCATACTTCCCTTCTTTAGATCCTCCAGATATACTTTGCAGTTTCTTTTCCAATGGCCGGTCTCACCGCAATGGAAACAGTTCCCTTCCTTTGCTATCCCTCCTTTTGGTTTCAGTGCATAAGACTTTGGCTTAGATTTAACAAAGACCTTCTTTGCTTTCTTATTGCCTTTAGCTTTGGCCTTTCCTTTGCCCTTATTCACAATAAGAACATTTGTGGCCTTAGTCTTCTTTGTATTTGCTTCATATGTTCTCAACATACCAAGCAATTGTGGTAGAGTCTTTTCCATGTCAGTCATATTGTAATTTACTACAAATTGGCTGAAGCTCTCAGGCAACGATTGCAAGATCACATCGGTGGCCAACTCTTGGTCCAATGGAAAACCCAGCTTGTCCAGATTCTCAATGTACCCAATCATCTTGAGCACATGAGTTCCAACTAGGCTTCCTTCTACCATCCTGCACTGAAATAACGCCTTAGAGACGTCATACCTCTTTTGTCTTGCTTGCTGTTGGTACAATTGCTTTAAGTGTTCGATCATATCGAACGACTCCATTTCCTCATGTTGCTTCTGAAGCTCTGACCGCTTTATTTTTAAACAAAAGATATTTCAAAGAATGGTGTGAAGCGATTCTACCGCAAGTGCACGGTTATCAAGTTTTAGTATAGTGAAAATTAAGTACGGGTTGTCGAATCCACAGGGACTAACGTATAAGTACCAAATAAGATTAATAAAATTATATTTAGCCTACGATAAAAGAAGTTTGATTAACTAAAGCTAAATTAAACTAATGAATAAAGATTTAAACTAGAAATAATGAATAGGATGGTTCCGGAAATGCAAAGGTAAGTTACTCGAGAAAATTACCGAGCTCGTCGTTCAATTATGTTATCTCTAATGATTCAATGGAATTCTCAAATTATCAACCAATTGATTTTAAAGGTGAAAGGTTCTCGATATTATTCGATACACTCTCTCGAGCTGTAAAGAAACTAACGATAAATAGAATAAGTCACTCTCGTGCACCTATTTACTAATTCAAAGTTGCATGGATTATCAAAACCTTTTAACTCTAAATCTCTCGATTCCAAGTTCTCACGTATGCGATATCATCTCTCGATCTCAATCGTAACATACATCATAAATTAATGGAGCGTGTTACAACGTTATCTCTCGATCTCGGCTGTAACCCTCAAACTCAATCAAAGCTAGCTAGACTTTGATCTACACAAGCAATTAATTTATGAACAATAACAATCAATGCACTCAAATACCAATGAATCAATAATCAACCACAACGAAACTAAAACTCAATAATATAAACTAAATTTAAATCAAATCAAATACATACGAGTTTTATTGTCTCTCGACCTCAAAAACATCAAATGTAATTGAAAATCAAATAAACTACGATAAACGGTGGATGAATCCGTGCGTTGCACCGTGATTTCTTCTCTTGTTCCTTCCTTGCACTCCGGAATAGATTGGCTCGACCTTGGACGAAGAACAGAGATTGGATCTCCTTTTCCGGCTTTGGGCGGCGGCTTGGGCGGCTCTCCTTGACCTAAAAATCGTCTGAAATGGTCTGATATTGTGCTCTGTTCTCGTGTATCCTTGAAATGAATCAAGATTCCCGCTTAAAACCCCCCACAATCACGATAAAAAAGGAAAATAAAATCTTCAGGATTTTGCGTCTCGATCGATCGGAAGGTTTTCTCGATCGATCGGCGCACTGTTCATGCCAGCTTTTGAAACTCACTATCTCGCTCGATCGATCGAGATTTTCCACCGATCGATCGAGACTTTAATAAAATTTGCTCTGGAGTCACTGCCTCGCTCGATCGATCGGAAATTTGTACCGATCGATCGAGACTTGAATTTCTTTGATACTCAACTCTCTGCCTGGCTCGATCGATCGAGAGTAAATCTCGATCGATCGAGATTCCGAAAATCTCATTTCCTCAATTTTTGTTCTTTCAAGCCTCGATTTCGCCCGTTATCTTCATATAAGCTCATTTCTTCCACTTCTGATCTATTTTCCTGAAACAAACGAATAAACACAAAAAAGCATAATATCATCCGGGAAAAAGAACGGAAAGTAGGAAGAATTTACAGTTAAAAACACTCAAAATCTAAGCCTATCAACTCCCCCAAACTTAGACTTGATCGTCCTCGAGCAAGCAATAAGCTCAAAAAGAAAAGTTAAACTCGATACTAAGCATGAATCATCTTTACAACATACGTAAAATCTCAGAAATCCTACTTACACATCAATAGAAGTCCTTCAACACTTAACAAGAAGCAATTTCTCCTAAGTTAAACATCGCAACATCGGAACGTGCGTGTGTGCTATTGTCAAACATGAGATACATACATATCTTTAAGATCAACATGTGCCATATCAACTCCTAGTCAAGATTACTTTGAACTACTCTACAAATTTACTATCCAGCACTTCTCCACTAATGTAATTATTCCCTAGACTTGGATCAACAGGACTTTAAAAGCTTTTAACGTTAGGCCTTTTGGTGTCGGCTTCAAAGAAAAGGTAGGATGAATTCAAAGAAGAGAGTATAACAGAATCAGTTCAAAATCTTCTCACATAATCATTGAGCTCTCTTCACATTTTCTAGCCTTGGCCACTTTGGGTCTTATTTAACTTTTCTTTTCAAGGCTTTTTCTCTACATCTTTTCTTTTTCTTTGCTCATTCTTTTGTTCATTTCATTTCTTTCACAATGAACTTCTCAACATATAACAATTTACTGCAATGAATGAGATTCATTATACTCTCCTAGGGATGGATGAAATTGTTCTTTTAGGCTCAAACCAAGGTGGGTATAATGAGTTTGCCAAGAATGCCGAATGGGGGTCTAATCATATGCAATGCATATTCCATTCTTTTCAATAAGGCTCAAAAGGGGACACTAAGGAATAATGTATACAAGGTAGGCTTGAAAGGCACAAACGGTCCAAAGATTCCCTAAATCATCTCCAAGTCTAGTTCCTAATTATAAATTTCGCCTCAAAGTGCTTTCACTAAACTGTAGAGTTATCTAAGATACTCAAAACTCATCATAGTTAACACAAGTTTTCAATTTAATCAATACATACTTCACTCAATCATGACTCAATAAGTGCTCAAATTATTCCTCAGTTTTGACATGTAGTTAACAAAGGATATATACAAACAAGTTAAGCATTTCCATGACTCCTATCTAGATGAGGATTAATTTCATCATGTATTACCGTTGCAATTCCAACTCATCAATTCTCAAGAATAACTCAATCACTAAAAAAAATTTTTGTTGGTAATGCTCAAGGACGAATTAGTCTCAATATCATGCAGTCATGCTAGGAAAAGAAACAAGACAAGGAGCAATATGTGCAAAAGCAAGATATATACAAATACTCAAAAACCCCCCCAAACTTAGCATGTGAATTGCCCTCAATGAACAAGAAAAATAAATGCAAAGGCAAAGACACATACCATGACGACGATCGTCACTGATCGTCATCCTCATCATGCTCCGGAGGGGGGACTGGGTAGTGGTGCTCCTCGACACACATGGATTCATACTGCAAAACAAAAGTAAACAAAATAACAAAATCAATAAAACTAAACTAAAGAAAAGAAAAAGAAACAAAGGGAATAAAAAAGAGTTCTTGATTTATAGTCCCAAGCTGGACTGTCATCTCCTCTCTCTTAGTCGTCAAGATAGACTATAGAGGTAACCGTTTGGACTTCATTGCTCATGTGGTAATGCTTTAAGCGCTGCCCATTCACTGTAAATGTTCCCCTGCTAGGATCAGTAACTTCAATTGCACCAGAGGGATAGATTTTTGCAATGGTGAATGGTCCGGACCAACGAGAGCGTAGTTTGCCTGGGAAGAGTTGCAATCTGGAGTTGAACAAGAGTACAACATCTCCTACCTTGAATTCCCTTTGTTGTATACGCGAATCATGCCACTTCTTAGTTTTCTCTTTGTAAATCTTGGCATTCTCATATGCTTGATTCCTGAATTCTTCCATCTCATTCAATTGTAGAAGACGCTTCTCACCTACAGCCTGACAGTCAAAGTTCAACCATTTAATAGCACAATATGCTTTATGTTCAAGTTCAACAGGGAGGTGACATGCCTTACCAA
Source organism: Haberlea rhodopensis (assembly GCA_907163345.1). Classification (NCBI taxonomy): domain Eukaryota; kingdom Viridiplantae; phylum Streptophyta; class Magnoliopsida; order Lamiales; family Gesneriaceae; genus Haberlea; species Haberlea rhodopensis. The sequence goes on from CAJQUN010000406.1 coordinate 189,709, forward strand.
ATACCAACTTATAAGGTGATGTGCCAATGGGTGTCTTAAAAGCAGTTCTATACGCCCATAGTGCATCATCTAAGCGTAAGGACCAATCCTTTCGGCTTAGAGTCACTGTATTTTCTAAGATCCTCTTCAACTCTCGATTTGAAACCTCCACTTGCCCACTGGTTTGTGGATGATAAGGTGAAGACACTTTGTGGGTGACACCATATTTACTCAAAAGTTTTTCAAATTGTTTGTTACGAAAATGGGTGCCACCATCACTAATGATTGCTCGAGGGGTGCCAAAACGAGTAAAAATTTTTCTTTTCAAAAATTGCACAACCACTCGAGCATCATTAGTGCGCAAAGCTTCCGCCTCTACCCACTTTGACACATAATCTACTGCAACAAGTATGTATTTATTTGAACAAGAGCTTGGGAAAGGTCCCATGAAATCTATTCCCCACACATAAAAAATTTCACATTCAAGCATATTCATCAATGGTAATTCATTCCTCCTAGAAATATTTCCGACCCTCTGACATCTATCACATGAAGAGACATACCTGAATGTATCCTTATTCAGCGTTGGCCAATAAAATCCAGAAGCAAGTACCTTAGCCGCTGTTTTAGTAGCTCCAAAATGTCCACCAGCATCCCCATCATGACATTTCTGCAAAATATCCTGTATCTCCTCCTTGGGGACACAACGCCTTATGATGTTGTCTGCACAGACTTTAAACAAGTCTGGTTCCTCCCACAACAGATGTTTAACCTCAGAAAAGAATTTTTTCTTTTGATATACCACTAACAATATAGTTTGCATACTGTGCATACCAAGGTAACAATTCAGCACTAAATAATTGCTCATCAGGGAAATTCTCATTAATCTCAACTACCTCATTGTCAATTGTATCAGTCATGTTCTCAATTCGCGATAAATGATCTGCAACCACATTTTCAACACCTTTCTTATCTCTTATCTCTAAGTCAAATTCTTGCAATAATAAAATCCACCTAATCAAGCGTGGTTTGGCATCTTTCTTTGCAAGTAAGTACTTAAGTGCAGCGTGGTCAGTGTACACAATAACTTTAGCAAGACATAGGTAGGAGTGAAATTTATCAAAAGCAAAAACTATGGCTAGAAGCTCTTTTTCAGTGGTGGCATAGTTAAGTTGTGCTTCATTCAAAGTGCGACTAGCATAGTAAATTGTATGAAATACCTTGTTCCTCCTTTGACCTAAGACTGCTCCTACCGCAGTGTCACTGGCGTCACACATTAGTTCAAAAGGTAACTCCCAATCAGGTGCGACCAATACTGGTGCAGTTACCAATTTCTCTTTGAGTGCCTCGAACGCCTGCATACAATCAGAATCGAATTCATAAGATGCATCTTTAGTTAACAAATGAGATAAAGGTTTAGAAATTTTTGAAAAGTCCTTAATGAAACGTCGATAAAATCCTGCATGTCCTAAAAAACTTCGGATTCCTTTCACTGTTGTCGGCGGTGGTAATTGTTGTATCACTTGAATTTTAGCCCGATCCACTTCAATACCCTTTTCAGATATCTTGTGTCCCAAGACTATTCCTTCTTGGACCATAAAGTGACACTTCTCCCAATTTAGTACAAGATTTGTTTCTTCACACCTAGCCAATACCAAAGTCAAGTTAGCTAAACATATATCAAAAGTAGAACCAAACACAGAAAAATCATCCATGAATACTTCTAGGAACTTCTCTATCATGTCATGAAATATAGCCACCATACATCTTTGAAAGGTAGCAGGTGCATTACATAATCCAAATGGCATTCGTCGGAATGCAAATGTGCCATAAGGACAAGTGAAGGTGGTCTTCTCTTGATCCTCAGGCGTAATAGCAATTTGGTTATATCCCGAATATCCATCTAGAAAGCAATAAAAATCATACCCTGCTAACCTTTCTACCATCTGATCAATGAAGGGAAGGGGGAAATGGTCTTTACGAGTGGAATCATTTAACCTCCTATAATCAATACACACTCTCCACCCTGTGACTGTTCTTGTGGGTATTAACTCATTATTCTCATTAGGGACAACAGTAATACCTCCCTTCTTTGGTACACATTGAATAGGACTTACCCATGAGCTATCAGAAATAGGATAGATAATACCTGCGTCCATAAGCTTAATCACCTCAGCTTTGACTACCTCTTGCATTTTTGGATTAAGACGACGTTGAGGTTGAACCACGGCCTTGAATGTGTCCTCCATAAGAATTTTATGCATGCATACCGATGGGCTAATTCCTTTGATATATGATATCTTCCATCCAAATGCTTTCTTGTGCTCCTGAAGGACTTTCAGAAGCTTTTCCTCATTATCACCTGTCAAAGACGAAGAAATAATGATTGGTAAAGATTTTTCATCATCTAGGAAAATATACTTAAGATGTGATGGAAGAGGTTTGAGTTCACGATTAGGTGACTCTTCAATTGATGGCTTTTGAGGTTTAATATCTCTTTTTCCCAACTCTCCAAGATTCTCAGTGGCTCGCTTCATGTATGGGATGGTGTTGTTCATAAAAGCAATACTCTCAATGTCTTCTTTGCAATGTTGCTCATCAGCTTCTCCTAAACATGCTTCCATGTTATCCTTGAATGTATCTTGCAGCAAATCATCTGTCAAAATATCAATAATATCTATACTGAAACACATGTTTTCGTCGTGTGGATGTTTAAGCGCTTTGAAAACATTAAAAGTAACTTGATCCTCCCCTACTCGGAGGACCAACTTCCCTTGTTGTACATCGATTATTGCTTTTCCCGTTGCTAAGAATGGTCGACCCAAAATCAATGGTGTCTCTGAATCTGCTTCCATATCAAGTACCAGAAAATCAACGGGAAAGATGAATTTATCCACTTTGACCAAAACGTCTTCGATGATACCCCTGGGGTATGTGATGGATCGATCTGCTAATTGTAGTGAAACCTTAGTAGGTTTTGGCTCTCCTAGCCCCAACTTCCTGAAAATAGAAAATGGCATTAAATTTATGCTAGCCCCAAAATCACACAATGACTTTGTAAAAGATACTGATCCTATAGTGCACGGTATAGTAAAACTCCCTGGGTCTTTTAACTTTGGAGGCATTTTATTTTGCACAATTGCTGAGCACTCCTCCGTCAAACTTACCGTCTCATATTCGCCCAACTTTCGCTTATTCGACAAGATTTCCTTCAAAAACTTAGCATAACTAGGCATTTGAAGTAAAGCATCAGCAAATGGAATATTAATATGTAATTTCTTAAAAACTTCAAGAAATTTACCAAATTCTGCGTCCATCTTAGCTTTTTTCAATGTTGCGGGAAATGGGGGAGGAATTACTATCCTATCAATGTGTGTGATCGGTGTAGTGTTAGAATTCTTACCTTTCTCTGTTGCCTTTTTCTCAGTCATATCCTTGCCTTCAGATGTCTCTCCATGACTCTCTTCAGCTTCAGCTTGCGGTCTTAGCTCCTTTCCACTTCTTAACTCAATGGCCTTTGCTTGCTCATTTTGATTCTTCACTGTTCCAATTGAGATTGTGCCCTGCGTTTTTCCTGAAATTAATGATGCGAGCTTACCCACTTGCACTTCCAAGTTCTTTATTGCTGCATCCTGGGTTGTCATCCTGGATTCAGTTGATGCTATGAACTTGGCTATTAACTCTTCCATACTCAGCTTATTTGATCCTCCCGGTTGTAGCTGTGGAGTTAACACTTTCTCTTTGTTGGACCACCTAAAATTGTTATGATTTCTCCACCCCGGGTTGTATGAGTTTGAGTACGGACTGTTGGGTGGCCTGTTACCTACAAAATTCACCACTTCATTAGTTTGCAAGAATGGGTTACCTGCCTGGCACTCGATGCTAGGATGACCGCCTCCACACAGCTCACAGAAGATCGCTTGAGCTTGCATTGCTGCTGCTCCCATGCTGTCAATCTTCCGGTTCATGGCTTCTAATTGAGCCGAAAGAGCAGTGATCTCGTCCACTTGATGGACTCCCATTGGTTTCTGTGGCGTGCTCCTCTCTGATTGCCACTGGTAACTGTTGCACGCCATTTCCTCCAACAAGCTATATGCCTCTTCCGGCGTCTTTCTCATTATGCATCAATCATGGAACGGTTAGCAGAAAATAAACCGTTATAGAACGTTTGTACCTGCAGCCATATGGGTAGACCATGGTGTGGGCATCTCCTCAACAACTCCTTAAAACGATCCCACGCTTCATACAACGTCTCGGGGTCAAACTGCCCAAAAGTCGTGATATCGTTCCGCATCTTCGCCGTCTTGGAAGGGGGAAAGTACTTTGACAAAAACGCCTTTGTCATCCCCTCACATGTTGTTATAGAACCTGCAGGTAGTGAATTCAACCATGCCTTAGCTTTGTCTCGTAATGAAAAGGGAAAAAGTCTTAACCTGATGGCGTCGTCAGAGACGCCATTGTGTTTGAATGTGTCACAAATCTCCAAAAAGTTGGAGATGTGATTATTCGGATCATTCGTAGCTGCTCCCCCGAACATAACTGAGTGCTGAATCATTTGTATGATTGCCGGCTTGATCTCAAAATTGTTTGCTTGAATCGTCGGCCTTGTAATACTGGACAACGATCCATGAAATGCTGGTTGTGCAAAGTCCATCATCGATCTAGGGTGCTGTGCTTCGTTATTATCAGCCATCACTCGAGCTTCTCGTAATCGCCTAAGTAAAGTTCTTTCTATCTCCGGATCGAAAGGCTCGAGAATGGGCTCATCTCTTCTGAGCATGCACTAAAGAAACGGTTCCTGTACAAAATAGACAAAAGGAGACAACAAAATACACAAAGTTATTAACAAAATCAACAAAAGAAAACAAAGAAAAGAAAAAACAAAACGCAATAATAAAAGAATTGGCTAAATTACAATTAACTAATCTCGTATGATATTATACAGATTAGTCCCCGGCAACGGCGCCAAAAACTTGACCGCTTTATTTTTAAACAAAAGATATTTCAAAGAATGGTGTGAAGTGATCCTACCGCAAGTGCACGATTGTCAAGTTTTAGTATAGTGAAAATTAAGTACGGGTTGTCGAATCCACATGGACTAACGTATAAGTACCAAATAAGATTAATAAAATTATATTTAGCCTACGATAAAAGAAGTTTGATTAACTAAAGCTAAATTAAACTAAAGAATAAAGATTTAAACTAGAAATAATGAATAGGATGGTTCCGGAAATGCAAAGGTAAGTTACTCGAGAAAATTACCGAGCTCGTCGTTCAATTATGTTATCTCTAATGATTCAATGGAATTCTCAAATTATCAACCAATTGATTTTAAAGGTGAAAGGTTCTCGATATTATTCGATACACTCTCTCGAGCTGTAAAGAAACTAACGATAAATTAGAATAAGTCACTCTCGTGCACCTATTTACTAATTCAAAGTTGCATGGATTATCAAAACCTTTTAACTCTAAATCTCTCGATTCCAAGTTCTCACGTATGCGATATCATCTCTCGATCTCAATCGTAACATACATCATAAATTAATGGAGCGTGTTACAACGTTATCTCTCGATCTCGGCTGTAACCCTCAAATTCAATCAAAGCTAGCTAGACTTTGATCTACACAAGCAATTAATTTATGAACAATAACAATCAATGCACTCAAATACCAATGAATCAATAATCAACCACAACGAAACTAAAACTCAATAATATAAACTAAATTTAATTCAAATCAAATACATACGAGTTTTATTGTCTCTCGACCTCAAAAACATCAAATGGAATTGAAAATCAAATAAACTAAAGTTTAGAAATACGATAAACGGTGGATGAATCCGTGCGTTGCACCGTGATTTCTTCTCTTGTTCCTTCCTTGCACTCCGGAATAGATTGGCTCGACCTTGGACGAAGAACGGAGATTGGATCTCCTTTTCCGGCTTTGGGCGGCGGCTTGGGCGGCTCTCCTTGACCTAAAAATCGTCTGAAATGGTCTGATATTGTGCTCTGTTCTCGTGTATCCTTGAAATGAATCAAGATTCCCGCTTAAAACCCCCACAATCACGATAAAAAAGGAAAATAAAATCTTCAGGATTTTGCGTCTCGATCGATCGGAAGGTTTTCTCGATCGATCGGCACACTGTTCATGCCAGCTTTTGAAACTCACTGTCTCGCTCGATCGATCGAGATTTTCCACCGATCGATCGAGACTTTAATAAAATTTGCTCTGGAGTCACTGCCTCGCTCGATCGATCGGAAATTTGTACCGATCGATCGAGACTTGAATTTCTTTGATACTCAACTCTCTGCCTGGATCGATCGATCGAGAGTAAATCTCGATCGATCGAGATTCCGAAAATCTCATTTCCTCAATTTTTGTTCTTTCACGCCTCGATTTCGCCCGTTATCTTCATATAAGCTCATTTCTTCCACTTCCGATCTATTTTCCTGAAACAAACGAATAAACACCAAAAAGCATAATATCATCCAGGAAAAAGAACGGAAAGTAGGAAGAATTTACAGTTAAAAACACTCAAAATCTAAGCCTATCACGCTCGGAGTTCATGGTGGCAAGCATAAGGCACCCAACATCAAGTGCGTCACTCTGATGCTTCTTGTAAGCATCTTTATCAGCTCTTGTAGCTGTTAGGGGAGGTTCCTCAGCGGGCAAGGGTTCCTCTAGGACATAGTGTTTCTTTTCTTGTTTGAGGACTATCCTCAAGTTCCTATGCCAGTCTAGGAAATTTGTCCCATTTAGTTTGTCCTTCTCAAGGACCGATCGCAGTGATAATGTGTTTGATACGTTGTTAGTTGCCATGGATATCTACAATATAAATATGCAAAATAAGTTTATGATTTAATCATTTAACATGGTCTTACATTAAATGATGCTCCCACTATTTTGTTTAAAAAATATCAACCCTCAAAACCTTTAGTGGGCCAAGATCCATATTCGCCTAATCTTGAGTTAGCTTTGGCTAATCGCCCAAGACTCGGTTATTTAGGTAGACAACACTTTGTCAATTACATCACATGTAATTCTTGGATAATTGGACGAACAACACTTTGTTCAATTCATCAAATGAATTATAATCCAACCCATGCCTCTAAGTTCCCAATCCTATTGAGATAACTTAGTTAAGTCGTACCCAATTTAAAGTATAACGGATATCACTTTTATCCTTTCGCGCCTTACTAAGATTGCCACGGTGCTTTGCTTTGGCAAACCCACACATGTACAATCGAAGTTATTGACGAGTACTTTTAATTTTGGAAGGCATCTAAAACTTAATATTTTAGAGGGGTTTATTGATCTCATGATTAGTTTGATAATTTAAAATATGTCCACTACATATAGTTGTATACATATCTACATATATGTGTAATACAATTATCAATCTAAAACATAAGATAAATCATGCATCAACATACATAATTAAACGTGACATGGTTATAGCCCCTACTAACGATTCTCTCAAGCCAATGAGAAAATCCTAAGAGTCAACCTTAGGTAACTACACAAGCACCTTCCTTTGGCTCCAATTTGTGAATGGCCTCCTCATCCCGGCACGATGCTCCATCTTCATTGATCACCATCAATAAAATAAACTACACTATTTATAAGATATAAAATTCCTCGATTCACATTCGAGGGGAACATAGGGGATGGATTACATTTAGAATGAAACAGAGAAGGCACGACACGCAGGTCATATTATATATTACAAACATCCACAAATCCTATCTAATAGATCAAAGGGCTATAACCACGCACCATGCTCAAACAACACATAAAGCATGCATTAACATTTAATTAATTAAATTCTAAACATTTTAAATTTAATTCTAATTAAAACTGTAAAATAATTTTTGAAAAATTATCGTACGCTCGGGACATCACATGCCACGAACTTAAGCGACTAAGACACGAACCACCATGGTTCGAACCACAAAAGCCCACGGCTGGACCAATAATGGGCCTAGGGTTCGAAACCCTAGCCCATGGCCGAGCCAAGCTCGAGCGGCGGCGGCGCTAGGGTTCCAAACCCTAGCCGCCACGCACCACCTTGGGTTTTCATTGAGCCATCTTGTTCGAAACGCCGGAATTTGTTAGTCACGAGTCACGGTCAGGCCATGCACGGGGTTGGCTCAACCATCTCGAGCTAAGGGTTCGAAAAACCTTGCTCATGTGGTAAAGCTACTAATCCATGCATGCGTGAACCATTATCGAGCCAAAGAGTTCAAAACTCATCCACGTCTCAAAACCTTAGCATAAGAGGCGATGATGGCCGAGCCCATGCACGGCTACTAGGGTTCGAAACCCTAGCCGTCATGAGCTAGCCGTCACGAGCCAATGGGTTCTAAACCCTAATCAATTTTTGACACTTCCATGCACAATTATTAGCCACAACGACTAAGCCATCTCGAGCCAAGGGTTCAAAAACCGTAGCCCTCATGTGGCTAGCCGTGGTGTCATTTGTGATGGTTATGGCCGAAAATATTGCCCAATAAATTTGATTATACGCCAATTATATCAAATACAATTTTACGATGATTTTCACAAACTAAATATTAACATATCATATATGTTCATACAGTTTTAAATAGCATGCAATATTAATTCTAATATGATTAAACTATTTAACCACATAAATCCGATATGAGCCTTGTACACGGCTCTGATACCACTGTAAGTAATCCTTAGAGCATACAACGCAGCGGAATAAAAAAAATTGGATTACTAGAACAATGGATCTATACATAGGATATCATATCGGATAAAGGTTTACAAAATTCTCACCCTTGTAGCGTGTTTGAGCAGATTCCACGGAGCTGCACCACGTCCAACGCCTCCTCCGAGTCACTAGCAAAACTTGTCTAGTTTTGCCTCAACGGTATCCACACGATCAAATCGGGTGAAGGGATAGTTTAATAACAAGTTGCTAGACAAGTTATTAAACCGGAACAAGAAGCACACTCGATTCTAAATCGAAAAGGATGGCACAACACACCAAGAACCACACGGCTATGAAAGCCGAGAGCTCAAGTTGATAGGCGGCCGTGTGCCTCTTGTGGTTTTTAGGTTGAATGATATGAATTGTGTTAATCTAATTAATCACCATGCAATCCCTTTATATATCATTTAATTAAAGGCTTTCATAAAGCCTCATGGGCTTAAGCCCATGATTTAATTTAATGATAATTAATTAAGACTCCTCTTAATTATTTAATTCATCCCATGAATATAATTTCCCTTCTTGATTTAATCTTTTGTGCGACCCGATAGGATCTTGTAATGTTGGCAGTGACATAAAATCTCATTTTATGTCGCAAGCAAGGAGCGGTGTCTAGCAACACATCGAGGCTACCCAAATTACAAGAATGTCAATGACTCGACATAACCTTTAGAACTTGTGATAATATTAACCATGTAACTTAATCCCTTTGTCCTTTGTGTTTTGTGATGACCTGGGATTGGAGATGTTAATCCCGGAGTGTTAATAACCCCTAAAGATGTTTTACGTAGCGATTTGGAGTTTAATCGCGATGTTGGGCCTTCTGGGCTCGTTTATTTGGGTAGTTGGGATCGTTGGATCCCGAGGATGAGATTGTATTCACATTACGGTGTAAAACCTAAGAGTTGGGTTTTAATGTGTCTCGGAATCTCGGGTGCTTGTGTGAGCACCGGTAGGGGGTTTTGGGGTTAGAGAGAGAGTTTATGAAAACAGATGATTTTTAATGAATCACGATGTATTTGTGGGGCTATTAGTATTTTGGGGTATTTTGCTATAAATACAAGTTGAACCCGAGATTTTTATTAAAAATTGCATTTCAGCCCCACCTTCCCTTCTTCTCTCTCCCCGCCGAATCCCGCCTGCTACAGTTCCCCTGCGCACGAAAACGCCGCGCCTGCCGCCGTTCGGCGCGTGCGACCTATCACCGGCTTCGTCTCGTCGAGACGCAGCTATCCCCTCCATCAATTCGAAGTTTCGTCGCGTGTGGAAGTCGGATTTCGCTGGAATGCGCCGATCCCCAATTTCTAGGGTTCTTCGATTTTGGTCCGATTTCTTCCGATTTTCGATTGGGTAACCTCCCTTGCCCCTTTTTTTGTCGTTGTTGTGTAATTACCTACCATTTTTGTGTTCGATTTGTTCGAATTATTGCTGTTGGTGGGATTGGTTCGAATTTATGCATTTTTCGTGGGTTTAGGTTCGAATATTGTGATTTTTGGCATGAGGATGATGATTCTTGTTGTTATTCGATTTATTCATGTTTAAATGAATTATGATGCTTATTTGGGTTCGAATCGAGATGTTATGGTTCGAATTTTGCCCTAATTTGGTGAGGGTTTGATTTCGAATTTTGAGGGTTATGGATGTGCTTGAGCATGGGTTACATGTTCGTAAGTAATTGTGAATTATTTATCGTTTTAGCACATCGTTCCACGGGGCATGGAACTCGAGCAAGGTTTGGCTCGGACTTAGAGGATTTAAGGTACGTTTAGCGTACGAGCATAGCTTAAATGATGTTTTACAAGTATGATGCATGATTTAAAATACATGAAATGCTTTACTATGATGGCACCGTGACTTGGTTACGTTATGTTGAATCACATGGTGAAATGCTTGGTGCCGCTATGAAGCGAGCAAATGATGGGTGTGGTCGCTACGGAGCGAACACCAGTAGTATGACGCTACTTTGAAGTAAGAAATGAAAATGTGGTGTTGATTAGATATCTAGGATATCTGTATTTCATTCCCTATTGGTAATGAATAGGAACAGAGACGTAGTTAATCAGAGAAGTGATTAACTAGTATCGGAAGTTAAGGAAGTCTCAAAATGATATCTAGAATTATGATAATTGCTAGATAAAGAAAGATGTTATGAAATGTTGTTAATTCGAAACTGGTTAGGGTTAACCAATATGATGATTAACTGCATATTCAAGATTTGATGATTTATCTGTTTTGAGAACAGGGTTATTACAGGGGTACGCTAGGATGAGGATGATACCATCCACGAAGTGTCACATATGTTCCACAATATTTATATTTTCGTAAATTATGTATTATGTCATTATGATTATGAAATTGTGGAATTGGTATGCTCACCCCGTTGGGGGCTGTCTCTGTTGGGACAGGTGAACAGGTACATCGATGGCTTTGGAGATGAGCTCGAGCTGTTGATTGGATGTACTCTCAGGATCGTGGTACCAGGGCTTGATGGAGCACGGTATCGTATAGAGTACCTATATATATATATACCCATGATGGTTATACACATATTTGTGATGCTCGCATGTGAGCACGATTATACTTGTTTATGGGTTGTATATAAAGGCATGAGCCTTTCTCTCTTTCCTTTCTATGTTGCATGCAATTAGAGGTAGAATGCTAAAGGTTATGAGAGTCACTGGTGTATTGTGGGTGTTGAAACCCACTTTTGTTGCCATATGTGTGGTGTCTTCCCTGGCTGGGAATTTACTTGATATTGCTGCATTTTGATGAGTATTATGTTTTCCCTGGCCGGGAATTATATTATGTGTTGTACTTTTATTTCGGGATAGCTCTATTTATGGGGAGACTCTGCCCAAATTTTTATAAAAGTCCACAATGCAAAAAGTGATGTAATGGGCGAACTCTATGAGTCTCTTGTTATTAGGAAGATGAACTTATAACTTTGTATGTTAAAGAAAACTTTGCAATTGCCATTCCATGGTAAAGTATCATCTGAGTTTCCCGAATGATTTTATGGAAAGCATGTGCCACACATAATGATTAATACACTAATCAAGGGTTAAGTATATGGGGTCCTTACATGTTTAGATTGAACACGAGTCATGGAATAGTCATACTCGTATATTCAATCTCTATTTCTTGATCCCCAAGTAGAACTAGAATAAACGAATAAGCTCGATATCTCATATCGACTCATTCGAGCATGGCCATGCATTTTAGTTCTCACTTGATCAAGGGCCAAACACATCTCCTGTTATATAGGAGGGACAGATCCTATCTCGATCAGTCAACATCCCTCTACATAATTCGTAGTGTATCCAATAGTCGCCTTTATAGATTACCCTGTTACGGGTAACGTTTGACGATATCAAGATACATAACTCCTCATGTTGGGATCTCTGATGATCACAAGTCGTAAGGATTACGTACATTATTATCACTATGAGAATTGCATATGACGATCATATAACTATCCATGTTGCATTCTCATGGTGGGTCTGTCCAGTACATCGTTCTCTAACATGTACCCATGTGTTGATTTGATATCTCATATCAATGAACAATTCATCGATCAACATATACTAGTCTCTACGAATTATCATTATCCCTATTCATGATAATACTTGACTAGGGACATCTTTAAGAATAATACAATATTATTCTAAGGACATTAACATATATATTAATTCACATTGCACAGTTAAAAGAATAATATATAATAATGAATTGCCATTCATAAAATCATAAACATTGTATGTCAAAACAATCATCTAATGATTTGTCTTAGGGTATATCCCAACATATATCACATATAATATTGCGATAATTCCCACAAAATTGATTAATACATATCATATATGAATTAAACAATTTTAAAGCATGCAAAAGATTCAAAACATGATTAAACAATTAATCACATAAATCCGATATGAACTTTGTACACGGCTCTGATACCACTGTTAGGAATCAAACAAGCAATACGCAGCGGAAAATAAAACTTGATTCCTACCACTGGACCTATACAAAGTTAATCATACCGAGATTGATTAAGAATCGTACCCTTGTAGCGTGTTTGTAGCAGAATCCTCGTTGCAAGACCACGAGTCACGAACAAAGATTTGCACCTTCGTCTCTACGGTATCCACACGATCAAATCGAAAGGGTGTTCAAGAACAAGTTGCTAGACTCGTTCTTAAACCAAAACAAGACTCACGGTTCAAAACCCATCAACGACGGCTGTTCAAAACTCCACTACACCACGGCGGCGGTGGCGGCGTGTAGGGGCAAGAAGGCGGCGGCCGAGAGTGAGCTTGTGGAGGCTATTAGGTTTGATAAAATTGATTAACCCTTAATCAACCTTGTTATCATATTATATAATGCATATTAGATTTAATTAAAGGCTTTCTCAAAGCCTCATTGGCCCATACCCAATATATTAATTAAATCCATACATCTAATACTTATAATTAAGACTCTTCTTAATTAATTAATTCATCCAATGAATTATATCTCCCTTTATCGATTTAATCTTTTGTGTGACCCGATAGGATCTTGCAATGTTGGCAGCGACATAAAATCTAATTTTATGTCACAAGCAATGAGTGGTATCTAGCAACACTTCAAGGCTACCCAAATTACAAGAATGTCACTGACTCGACATAACCTACGGACTGTGATATTATTAACCATGTAACTTAATCCCTTTGTCCAATGTGTTTAGATTGAACACGAGTCATGGAATAGTCATACTCATATATTCAATCTTTTATTTCTTGATCCCCACGTAGAACTAGAATAAACGAATAAGCTCGATATCACATATCGACTCATTCGAGCACGACCATGCATTTTAGTCTTACTTGATCAAGGGCCCAAACACTTCTCCTGTTATATAGGAGGGACAAATCCTTTCTTGATCACTCAACATCCCTCTACATAATTCGTGGTGTATCCAATGATTGTCTTTATAGTTTACCCTGTTACAGGTAACATTTGACAATATCAAGATACATGACTCCTTATGTTGGGATCTCTGGTGATCTCAAGTCGTAAAGATTACACATTATTATCACTATGAGAATTGCTTATGACGTTCATATAACTATCCATGTAGCATTCTCATGGTGGGTCTGTCCAGTACATCGTTCTCTAACATGTACCCATGTGTTGATTTGATATCTTATATCTATGAACTATTGATCAATCAAAACATACTAGTCTCAATGCATTTCATTATCCTGATTCATGATAATACTTGACTAGGGACAATCTTTAAGAACAATACAATATTATTCTAAGGACATTAACTTATATATTAATTAATATTACACAGATACTCGAATAATATATAATAATGAATTGCCATTTACAAAATCATAATACATTGTATGTCATAAATAATCATCTAATGAGTTGTCTTAGGGCATATCCCAAAAGACACTACTATATTGATTGTATCTCTTGGAGAGATTTGGAGCATACTGTCATGGAGATAGCTGGTGTTGATCGAGGGTTTATTGTGAATCAGCCATGGTAAGCATTACTAGTGTTGGACTGAGTGATGGCTTTATTTTTCGGTGAGACGTACGAGGAGAAGTCTCTCGGGAGATGCTCGAGAATGTGGAGTACTATGGTATTAGTACAGAGCATCATTAGAATGGGTATATGCCGTATATACGTATTTCGATTTGGTATTAGTAGCAAGGATGCACTATTCTGAACCATATGTTTATTTATTGATTCCGGGATACATTTTGGTATAAATATATCCAGGTTTTCAGAACGGTGGTTCAAGGTTGGAGGGTCATGGGTTCATGACACTTTCCTTGTGAGGAAGGCGGTGTTGATATACCTATTGGGAATCTTTGAGAGATTCGATGTTTCGGTACGCGTGGTGTTGATGTAGAGTTCACACCATTAGCAGTTGGTTCGTCAATTAATATTCTCCACGGGGTGAGAATAACTAGAGATTGCTAGTTGTATTTGGGGCTTATGGGTATGATTGGAGATACCCGAGCCGAGTGCATTAAGTATGCATGTGGTGTTGGTGCTTAGGCATGTATACCGGTGTGTGTATACGAATGCCAACATATTGGTACATGTTGAGCATCGGATTAGTATGCTTGGATGAATGAATCTCTGGTGAGAGATTGTGGCACCTTGAGATTGGTAATCTCAATGGAACGATTGATTCCGAGGAATGATCGTGAGGTCCAATTGACTTCCTCTGAGGAGGGATGGTCGTATTGGGGCCATGGTAGTTCATTGCTGGGTAATTCGATAGCATCCTATGTTAGGATTGTTGAATCCTTGGGTAAACGAGGGATGGCCAGGATTGGAGTTATTGGTTGTCATTGTCGACACAGGTGGCGAGAATGCAATCGATTTTTCTTGCATGCCCTCTAGGAAACTTGAGGCATTGTGGAGTTTCGATGGTGTGTTTGGACCGAGACATGATTTCTTGGAACACACGGATGTAGACATCTTCGGAGATGTGTTTGTGTTGGTCGGTGGCCGTGAGTTGCCCGATCCGAGTTGCAAATGGTGCAACTACTCCCTCGACGAAGATGGATTTGGAGAGCGGAAACCGGGTTCAGTGTGTGTATACTGTTGTATACTAGTGGTTTCCTTCGCAACGATGTGTGTTGGACATCGTAGTTTAAGTTGTGGAGATATCATGGAAGTGATATCTTTGTTGGAATCAGGGACGATTCGAATAGCTAACAGTTACGGTTGACTGGCTGCTTTTGGGTGGTTAGCATTGAGGCATGCTGACATCCTTTTGAGATTGTGATGGTTTGGGAGGTTTACTCCATTCCATAGATTGGTGCGAGGTGGGTGTCCTCGCAGTGGGTGTGTCGTTCATGATTCGACGATGCGGATCCGGATTGGATTATGTGGCCTTTGCAGTACGTGGGGTACGCCTGTGCAAATTTCGAGGATGAAATTTTATTGGTGGGGGATAATTGTGATGCTCGGGAATTAATGGTGAAAATCCCGGTGTGGTAATGATCCTTACTGGATTTTAATTGTGGAAATTATGAATTAATTGCGGTGTTGGGACTCCCGAGGATTTTAAATCCGGTATTTGGGGTCGTTGGATCCAAGGGTTGAGATCGTATTCTCATCTTCGTGATAAACCTTGGAGTTGGGTTTTTGGTGGGATCTGGGGTCTGGGTGCTTTGTATTGGGGTTGGTAGTGGAACGTTGAGATTGAGAGGTAATTATTGAACACAGATGATTTTTAATGAGTCATGATGTATTTGTGGAGGACTCGGGATTTTTGACCCTTGGTACTATATATACCAAGCGGACTCGGTGTTCAATCAGTTGGTGTTTCATTCTCTCTCTCCCTCACGTTTTATCTCTCCCCCAACCATTTTCCCCTCTTTTATCCTTGGAGCAAAATCGAGCAAGGCTCGATCTCGGAGCAAGGTTTCTTGAAGATAATTTGGTATTCTTCTTCCCCTCGCATTTACCTTCGTTTTGATTGTAGTATTGTAGAGTTTGGGCATGTGTAGTGTTGGGTTTGAGTTTTTGAAATTTTAAAGATTTTTGGGTTGTTGTGTTTGGGAAGGATTTATGGTGTTTATGTTGAGGAATATTGGTTTAATGGGTGGTGAGTTTGTTTTTTTGGGGGTTTTAAACCATAAAACGCAATTTTTGGGCTGTTGCAGGGCTCACCGATCGATCGGCAAGAGGGCTCGATCGATCGCGCGTAATTTGTAAAATTGGAAGACGATGAACAGTACGCTCGATCGATCGAGCAAAGCTACCAATCGATGGAGATGGTCGGTCGATCGATCGAGGCTTATGCTCAATCGATCGAGTAAGGAAGATTTTTGGGGATAATTTTGCTGGAGCTCTCGATCGATCGAGCACATTTGGCCGATCGATCGAGATACTCTGTTTTGTGGTTTTTATTGTTGGTTGTTGCGGAATCGATGCATGCTTCGCCCCGGTTCTTTTAAAATGGTTAATCGTCGTGGATTGACGATATAATTGGAGGTTGTGAACGTGCTTGGGCACGTGATTGCATGCTTGTAACTAATCGTGAATTGTGAAATATGTTTAGCACATAATTCATTGGATCATGGGACGAAGGCAAGGTTTGTTTCGGACTACGGAATTATAAGGTTTGTATACCGTACGAGCATAACTATATATCTTATCGCAATTGTTGAATGCATGGTATATTGTAATTGCAATAAATGGGCATGTATGGTGAAATATATGGTGCCACTATGGAGCGAGCAATGGTTGAGATGTTGTCGCTATGGAGCGAACATCGGTTATGAATGCTGATGCTACTGAGCAAGCGATGAATTGAGACTATGGAACTATTGTTTAGATACGTGATATCTATAAACATTGTAAATGATTGGATTTTATTAAATGTGGAAATTGGCAATTAGTGAACGGATTTAGTTAATCAATGAAATGATAACTGGCCATTGGGAATTTGACGGCTTCGGTTATTTTGAGAACAGGAACAGCACCGGGGATCCCGTATGAGGATGATACCATCCAGGGAGTATCTTTTAAAATTCATGTCTTTACATTCTGTAAATTACGAACTGTGATATTGTGATTATTGGATCGGTGGTATTTGTATGCTCACCCCGTGTGGGGGCTGTCTCTGTTGGAGTAGGTGGAACAGGTACAACAGTAGCTCCGGAGTTGAGATCGAGCCATGGATTGGAGGTGCTTCCAGGATCGAAGTACCAGTGCCGGTATTGAGTAGGGTACTTTATACATTAAATACACATTCACTCATTTGATGCTCGCATGTGAGCACTGCTATATGTGTATATGGGTTGTATAAAGGGCATGTGCCTTTCTCTTTCCATTTATGGGTTGCATGAAATTAATTAAGGAATTGCCAAATGAATTGAGAACATGTTAGTGTGTTATGAGGTGTATGTTATACTAGTGGGATGGTATTGGGAATTGAACATTATGTGGATTAATGTAAAAAAAGTTTTATAGATGGCATATATGAGGATTCCCTAATGATATAAAAGCATGCACCATTATTGTATTAACACACTAATAGCAGGTAAGGGCGCGAGGTCCTTACAGTTGTGGTTGGCGGAGTTCCAACTGGCGAAGAAATTGCTGCATTCAAAGACTTTAAAGTCTATCAGATTGACATTAAGATAGCTTTCTTCATGGTAAACTCCAGGAAGAAGTTTATGTTGAACAACCTCCTGGGTTTGAAAGCCATCAACACCCTTCCTCTATGTATAAACTGAACAAAGCTTTGTATGGTTTGAAAAAAGCTCCCCAAGCATGGTATAAAACTTTGTCAAAGTACTTGACTGAGCATGACTTTACCATTGGCACGGTGGACAAGACCCTTTTTAAATTCAAAAAGGGTGACCATACCTTATTGGTTCAGATTTATATTGATGATATTACTTTTTGTAGTACTAACCCAAAGCTTTGCGAGAGATTTTCAAAATCATGCAGGATCAGTTCGAGATGAGCATGATGGGAGAATTATCATTTTGCCTAGGATTGCAAGTCAAGCAGTCTAATGAAGGAATCATGATCAACCAGTCGAAGTACACCAAAGAGCTATTAAAGAAATACAGAATGAGCACTAGTTCAGCAACAGTCACTCCTATGAGTTCTTCTGCTAAACTAGATTTGGATGAAGCAGGCATACCAGTCAAACAATGTATCGTGGTATTATCGGATCTTTACTATATTTGATAGCCAGCAGACCTGGCATTATGTTTGATGTATGTATGTGTGCTCGCTTCCAATCTAATCCTAAACAATCCCACTTCACTGCTACTAATAGGATTCTTAAGTATCTAAATGGAACTGAGAATGTTGGCCTCTGGTATCCCAAGGATTCAACGTTTAACTTAGTTTGGTATTCAGATGCTGACTACGCATGATGCAAGATTGATATGAAAAGTACAAGTGGATACTGTCAATTCCTAGGGGATAGATTAATTTCATGGGGTTGTAAGAAGCAGACATCCATCGAAAGGTATCCTGCAGAGGCAGAATACCTTTCTGCTGGAAGCTGCTGTGTTCAACTGTTATGGATTCAACAAGAACTAAGAGATTATGGAATTTAGTCCACCGAGGCACCAATATTTTGTCATAATACCTCTGCCATAGCTATCACCTATAATCCAGTTCTTCATTCTCGGACCAAGCATATTGACATTCGTCATCACTTCATCCGAGATCACGTAATGAAGAAGGAAATTCAATTGGAGTACCTACCACCAAGCAGCAGATATCTTCCCAAAAACGCCTACCGGACGCTAAGTTTCCCTATTTTTGCAATATACATGATTTAATTGATACAACTAAGTGATCTTATTTGCTTAAATTTCTTCTTTATGATAAATTAAGGGGGAATTACATTTTAGACATTGCATGAATTTAGGAGGAATATTCATTAAGGGGGGAGTTTGCGTGTTTTTTGCAGGTCTAATGATGCTTAGCTGGTAAAACAATTGCCTGCTGTAGTAGAGGCTACTTCACCAGTGTACTCTACATACCATTGGACATTACCATATATGCTTTGCTGTTAATAACCTTCGTTAATTATAAACCAATTGGAACATCGGATTTCAAACTTAATTTTCATTAATATTGAATTATTTCGATCCTGCTTTAATCGTGTCCGTTGCAGTATATTTCAAAAAAATTCCTTGGATAGATGATCGACATATGTCCATGTGTCCGCTCATCTACAGTACGACGTTACACAACCCTTCTTTTTAACAGTCATTAACTTTTTCAATTTTCACGTTTACCATTTCCAAATTACTGTACTAACAATTTGTTCGAAGCAATTTTCTCTCAGACTTCACAGTTTCTTAGCACTTCAGAAATCAAAATGTCGAAAACTAGCCAGCCAAGTTTTGTTACCAATGCCGTCCATGTCGATTTCAACTCAGTCTACACCAGCGCCGATGAGGAGATGACTAGCACTTTCCAATATTTGGAAAACTCCGGTCTGCTGGTTATGCTGAACCTCACGCCAATGTTCTATAGAGAAACTCTTCAAGAGTTTTATACTATAGCGAAGGTGGTTAACAACACCATGGTGTCCTCCATCTCCAGCCAATCTTTCACTATCACTCAAGAGGACTTTACCATTCAATTAAGCCTTCCCACTACTAGGCTCACGGATCTTTCTACCATCTCCATCTCCGTGCGAGATGAGATGCGTACAATATTCTAAGAATCTGGCCTACGACTGCGAAGTCCTCTGTTCAAGAAGATGAAGAACCATTCCGATTCCTCGTAAACATCATTGCCAATGGTATGCTGTTCAAAGCTGGGTCGTTCGATATCATCACCCCAGAAAAATTTGAAGTAATGTGTGTTGTTGTTAAGGGGATAGATGTCAACTGGTCCGTAGTACTTTTTCAAGTACTGATTGGCCTAATTGAATCTGCCAAGGTCCATTCTGGATTTGCCTTCCCGCTCAGTCGAATCCTAGAGAGAAAGAATGTACCAGTGGGGGCTATCTTCACTCTCCACCCAACAAGGCTCCTGAACGCCAAATACCTACATATTCACATGAAGCCAGCTAGTGGATAAGGTGGTCCCTCCAAAGCCATTCCCACCAAGAGGAGGAAGCCTCAAGTGGTCAGTGATTCTGACCAGACAATTACAGAGTCTGTTGAGTCATCACCTTCTCCCCCATCAAAGAAGCCACGAACCAAGAAAGGGAACCCTGTTGTCTCTAAGATCCCTGTTGCTGCCACTGAAGTCCCTGCAGAGGTAACAGTTGTTGATCCGGACATCACCTCAGAAATTATTCCAACTTAGGAAGTAGTTGAAATTGCTTCAACAATGGACATCATCCCTGCTGTTCCATCACCTACTGCTCCCACTACCACCGACTTATCACTAAGTTCTCACTGAGGGACAGGCTCATTTACCCTCACCTTAAGACCATCAAAGATCGGCTGCTCCATCTGCCATCCTCCTTACACCCCTGAAGGACAAGAGAAAGCTGCTATGGAATGTGTCTCCACTCCAGTGGCAACTGAAATAGCCTGGTGCTTGAAGAGGTCGAAGCTCAGCTTCAACCACACATGGTGATATTCGAAAGATGGGTGAAAGCTCGTCTGAAAATCAGATTCAATGAATTCATCCAGGTTATTAAGCAGGCCAGGATTGACAAAAATATAATCCTTGAGTATCTTCAGACCCAGGATGTTGAACAGGGTCTGAAACTGAGAGAGGTCTTCCGGCTGATGAAGTATGTCAGTGGACTTCACACTCTTGTATAATCCAAACATAAGGAGTTTAAGTCATACTCGGGTACTGCTAATCATGATATTTCTGTTCTCCACGCATTGGAAGAAAAACTTTCCTTAGCTGAGAGGACATTGCATGATCTAAAAATTTCCATGGGATTGCACTCATGCTCTGCCCAACTGGAATTAGCTCCACCAGTGACTAATGAACAAAGAATGGTTGTGGTGGCCCCAGCAGAGGTCTCCCTGGTCAACATCTCTTCCGAGGATGATGAATCTACTGAGTCCACTCCTCCCTCACCAAATGCCCTAGCCATAATACCCTCTCCTCCTCAAACCACAAAAACCAAACTGCCATTAAACCCACTGCTACAGCCCCACTGATCAAAACGTGAACCACCATTCCCATTGACTTCACCAATCTTCCAATGCTCACAACTAACCTACCCCCTCTGCCCTCTATCCTAGAGATACCTGCTGGGGCAATCGTACCAATTTGCATGGCTGCTGTGTTGACGGTATCTACTATGTTTGATCCATCTGTTAATAAATCTGTCAAGGTATCTGCTGAGGTTGCCACCCTTGTTATTCTGACTGCTGATGTATCTGCTGAAGTTACTATACCTATGGTTGTATCTATTGCGGATGCTGACCTTGCTGCTGACCATGCTGCTTCATCTGCCAAGGTATCTGCTGAGGTCGCTCCGCCTGCTGCTCTCACTATTGATGCTTTATCTGCTGGTGGATCTGCTTCTCTTACTAATCCAGTAAATACTGCTGAGAAAATTGATAGAGCTGGTCCTTCAACTTTTACACAGGCTCTAGCAAGTGATCCACCTGAAGATCTCTTTTATTTTCCTGAACTTCATGGTGAAGAGTTGCCTCTGACTATTGTTGATTTAGCTGAATCAGTTGCCTGCTGTTATTTCCAACCTTGCTAGTGAAGTCCAAAATTTAAAGATGAAGAAAAAGACGCAAGTACCAAAATTGGAAACTTAAGGCGACATACTGATTCCCAGTTCGAGGAAATCTATCGAGATGCAATCACTTGACTGAGAATGTCACAAGATTCCAAAAATTTGTCTTAGATGCCTTCTCAGACTCCTTCTCCAAGCTTGGCCAAGCTAAGCTCGAATTGATCCAGCATTATGAATCCCTTCATGCTGCTACTTCACTCGAGATCGGAGGAAAGATTGATGACATTCATCAAAAGTTCTCAACGCAGATGTCCGATATGCAAGAAGCTTTTGCCACACAGCTACAAGATTTAAGCAACAGTCTCCCAACTGTTACTCGCACTGTTCGAAAGCTACCGTAGCACAA
Source organism: Haberlea rhodopensis (assembly GCA_907163345.1). NCBI lineage: Eukaryota > Viridiplantae > Streptophyta > Magnoliopsida > Lamiales > Gesneriaceae > Haberlea > Haberlea rhodopensis. The sequence goes on from CAJQUN010000406.1 coordinate 211,992, forward strand.
CAGACCTCAAGAGCCAAGCAGAAGAGAACCAGTCTAGGAAAGGCGATCATCTACTTGCAGTGGAGAAGCAAGTCAGTCGAGACCTTCCTCCTAGCAGAGGACACAAAGTTCAAGGCAACCACCTACTGACACTCCTCCTTCAGCTTGTGACTACTCCAAACATTGGTTGGGATGCCCATAGTAACGTATCTTGTCTTAATATGGTACATTTTGTCTTTATTGCAATAAAATAACTTTTCTTTTATTCAATACTTATCTTCTTCAATTTCATTTAATTCAGGATTGAATGCCACAAACTGATGTGTCATATCAATCACAGTAGTGAACCTTGCCAATTTTTTGCTATAAATAGCTTATTCACTGCCTCAACACATCACACACTACAACATGTTTTTCTTAAAATTTAACTTACCTTTCTTGCAACTTTTCTGCAATTCTATTTCACGGGTTTATTACTTATCTATATCAACCCAACGATCGATCGCCAGCAGCCAAATTTTGGGTAAATGATTTTTACGGGCATCGGACAGTAAAACGTATTTTTACGCATTGAATTGGTTATGCATTATGGTTGCACACATGTAATTGATTATGCGTTATGGTTGCATACATGGTCTTGGTTATGCATCATGGTTGCATACATGGGTTGAATATGCATTATGGTTTCATGTGTATATTGGATGCATTGGTGCATGTGATTGTGAGTCGAGGTTATATTACAGTGATGAAGAATACTTGCCGCCTTCATGTCGAAGCGATGATAGAATACTTGCCATTGTCATATTATAGCGATGAAGAATATTTGCCGCAAATATGTCGAAGCGAAGGATAATTCCGCTGTCATATTACAATTGCGAGGGATATTATGCCGCTAATATGTCGAAGCGAGGGGTATTAAATGTTGGGATATGCCCTAAGACAAGTCATTAGATGATTGTTTAAGACATACAATGTTTATGGATTTATGAATGGCAATTCATTATTATATATTATTCTTTTAACTGTGCATTGTGAATTAATATATATGTTAATGTCCTTAGAATAATATTGTATTATTCTTAAAGATGTCCCTAGTCAAGTATTATCATGAATAGGGATAATGATAATACGTAGAGACTAGTATATGTTGATCGATGAATTGTTCATTGATATGAGATATCAAATCAACATATGGGTACATGTTAGAGAACGATGTACTGGACAGACCCACCATGAGAATGCAACATGGATAGTTATATGATCGTCATATGCAATTCTCATAGTGATAATAATGTATACAATCCTTACGACTTGTGATCATCAGAGATCCCAACATAAGGAGTTATGTATCTTGATATCGTCAAACGTTACCCGTAACAGGGTATACTATAAGGCGACTATTGGATACACTACGAATTATGTAGAGGGATGTTGACTGATCGAGATAGGATTTGTCCCTCCTATATAACAGGAGATGTGTTTGGCGCTTGATCAAGTGAGAACTAAAATGTATGGCCATGCTCGAATGAGTCGATATGAGATATCGAGCTTATTCGTTTATTCTAGTTCTACTTGGGGATCAAGAAATAAAGATTGGATATACGAGTATGACTATTCCATGACTCGTGTTCAATCTAAACACAAAGGACAAAGGGATTAAGTTACATGATTAATATTATCACAAGTTCTAAAGGTTATGTCGAGTCATTGACATTCTCGTAATTTGGGTAGCATCGATGTGTTGCTAGATACCGCTCAATGCTTGCGACATAAAATGAGATTTTATGTCACTGCCAACATTACGAGATCCTATCGGGTCGCACAAAAGATTAAATCGAGAAGGGAAATTAAATTCATGGGATGAATTAAATAATTAAGAGGAGTCTTAATTAATAATCATAAGGATTAATTAAATCATGGGCTTAAGCCCATGAAGCTTTGAGAAAGCCTTTAATTAATTATATAAAAGTGATTACAAGGTGTTTAATTGTAAGACACAATTCATAACATAAAACCTAGCACAAAAGAATCACTCTCGGCCGCTACCATCATCTTGAACTTTCGGCCACTTCATAGCCGAGTAGTTCTTGGCGATTTTGTGCCAATTTGATTGTGAATCAAAGTGTGGTTTTTGGTTCCGGTTTAATATCTTGTCTAGCAACTTGATATTAAACTATCCCTTCACTCGATTTGATCGTGTGGATACCGTTGAGGCAAAACCAATCGAGTTTTGCTTAGTGACTCGGAGAAGGCGTAGGACGTGGTGCAGCTCCGTGGATTCGGCCTCAAACACGCTACAAGGGTAAGACTCTTATGTAATTCTCTAATCCGATATGATTCCCTATGTATAGATCGCTGGTTTGTAATCCCAAATTTTATTCCGCTGCGTTGCTCATGGGGTTGCTTACAGTGGCATCAGAGCCGTGTACAAGGCTCATATCGGATTTTATGTGGTTAAATAGTTTAATCATGTTAGAATTTATATTGCATGCTATTTAAAACTGTATTTTCATATATGATATGGAAAAATCGATTTTGTGAAAATCATCGTATGATAATATATATGATATAATTGACGGATCGAAATATATGATAATTCGTGATCAAAAACCGGAACATTGGCTCGTGTAGGCTCACGGCCGACGCCACCTAGGTGCTAGGGTTTCGAACCCTAGTCACCATGGCTCGGCCGCCGCATCAAAGAGGCTAGGGTTTTTGAACCCTAGTCAAATAAGCCTCTCGGCCGCCGCTTAAGGGCTAGGGTTCGGACCCTGGCTCGAGCATGGGTCAAGCCGTCACACTATCTAGGGTTTTGAACTCTATTGGCTCGATAAAGTATTGAGAAGGTGCAAGTTGGCTCGATAGAATCAACATGGTGCAAGGCGGCTAGGGTTTGGAACCCTAGCAGCGCCGCACCCAAGCCGCCGCATGGACCATGGCTCGGCCATGGGCTAGGGTTTCACCCTAGGCCCACTATTGGTCCAGCCGTGGGTTTTGGTTCGAACCATGGTGGTTCGTGTTTTAGTCGCTTTAGTTCGTGGCATGTGATGTCCCGAGCGTACGATAATTTTTCAAAAATTATATTACAGTTTTAATTAAAATTAAATTTAAAATGTTTAGAATTTAATTAATTAAATGTTAATGCATGCTTTATGTGTTGTTTGAGCATGGTGCGTGGTTATAGCCCTTTGACCTATTAGATAGGATTTGTGAATGATTGTAATTTATAATACGTCCTGCGAGTCGTGCCTTTCTCTATTTTATTCTAAATGTAATCCCTCCCCTATGTTCCCCTCGAATGTGAATCGAGGAATTCTATATCTTGTAAATAGTATAGTTTATTTTATTGATGGTGATCAATGAAGATGGAGCATCGTGCCGGGATGAGGAGGCCATTCACAAATTGGAGCCAAAGGAAGGAGCTTATGAAGTTACCTTAGGTTGACTCATAGGAGTTTCTCATTGGCTTGAGAAACTCATTAGTAGGGGCTATAACCATGTCACGTTTTAATTATGTATGTTGATGCATGATTTATCTTATGTTTTAGTTTGATAATAGTATTACACATATATGTAGATATGTATACAACTATATGTAGTGGACATATTTTAAATTATCAAATTAATCATGAGATCAATAAATCCCTCTAAAATATTAAGTTTTAGATGCCTTCCAAATAAAAGTACTCGTCAATAACTTCGATTGTACATGTGTGGGTTTGCCAAAGCAAAGCACCGTGGCAATCTTAGTAAGGCGCGAAAGGATAAAAGTGATATCCGTTATACTTTAATTGGGTACGACTTAACTAGGTTATCTCAATAGGATTGGGAACCTAGAGGCATGGGTTGGATTTTAATTCATTCGATGAATTGAACAAAGCGTTGTTCGTCCAACTATCCAAGAATTATATGTGATATAATTGACAAAGTGTTGTCTACCTAAATAACCGAGTCTTGGGCGATTAGCCAAAGCTAACTCAAGATTAAGTGAAATATGGATCTTGGCCCACTAAAGGTTTCGAGGGTTGATATTTTTCAAACAAAATAGTGGGAGTATCATTTAATATAAGACCATGTTAAATGATTTAAATCATAAACTTATTTTGCATATTTATATTGTAGATATCCATGGCAACTAACAACGTTACTAGCACTTTATCACTGCGATCGGTCCTTGAGAAGGACAAACTAAATGGGACGAATTTCCTAGACTGGCATAGGAACTTGAGGATAGTCCTCAAACAAGAAAAGAAACAATATGTCCTAGAGGAACCCTTGCCCGCTGAGGAACCTCCCCTAACGGCTACAAGAACCGAAAAGGATGCTTACAAGAAGCATCAGAGTGACGCGCTTGATGTTGGGTGCCTCATGCTTGCCACCATGAACTCTGAGCTTCAGAAGCAACATGAGGAAATGGAGGCGTTCGATATGATCGAATACTTAAAGCAGTTGTACCAACAGCAAGCTAGACAAGAGAGGTATGACGTCTCTAAAGCGTTATTCCAGTGCAGGATGGTAGAGGGAAGCTTAGTTGGAACTCATGTGCTCAAGATGATTGGGTACATTGAGAATCTGGACAAGCTAGGTTTTCCATTGGACCAAGAGTTGGCCACCGATGTGATCTTGCAATCGTTGCCTGAGAGCTTCAGTCAATTTGTAGTAAATTACAACATGACTGACATGGAAAAGACTTTATCACAGTTGCTTGGTATGTTGAGAACATATGAAGCAAATACTAAGAAGACTAAGGCCACAAATGTCCTTATTGTGAATAAGGGCAAAGGAAGGGCCAAAGCTAAAGGCAACAAGAAAGCAAAGAAAGTCTTTGCTAAATCTAAGCCAAAGTCTTCTGCACTGAAGCCAAAGGGAGGGATAGCAAAGGAAGGGAACTGTTTCCATTGCGGTGAGACCGGCCATTGGAAAAGAAACTGCAAAGTATATCTGGAGGATCTAAAGAAAGGAAGTGTGACTTCCGCTTCAGGTATTTTTGTTATAGAAGTCAATTTATCTACTTCTTCATCATGGTTATTAGATACTGGATGTGGATCTCACATTTGTGTAAATGTGCAGGATCTCAAAAGGAGTAGGACATTGGCAAAAGGTGAAGTTGATCTCCGAGTTGGAAATGGAGCAAGAGTTGCTGCATTAGCTATAGGAGATTATCATTTAGCTTTACCTTCTGGTTTATCATTGATTTTGAAAGACTGTTATTTTGTGCCTTCAATTACTAAAAACATTATTTCTATTTCTTGTTTAGACAAGTATGGTTTTTCATTTATAATAAAGGACAATTGTTGTTCTATTTATTTAAATGATATGTTTTATGCTAGTGCACAAATGGTGAATGGTCTTTATGTATTAAATCTTGATATGCCTATCTATAACATAAATACTAAAAGGATTAAAAATAATGATTGTAATCCGACTTATCTCTGGCACTGTCGCTTGGGCCACATAAACGAGAACCGCATATCTAAACTTCATAAGGATGGAGTATTAGATTCATTTGATTTTGAATCATATGAAACATGCGAATCTTGTTTAATGGGCAAGATGACTAAAGCCCCTTTCAAGGGACATGTTGAAAGGGCAAATGTTTTATTGGGACTAATACATAGTGATGTATGTGGACCAATAAGTACGCAAGCTAGAGGTGGTTTTCAATACTTCGTTACATTTACTGATGACCTCAGTAGATATGGGTATGTGTACCTAATGAAACATAAACATGAATTGAAAAGTTCAAAGATTTCAAGAATGAAGTACAAAACCAACTTGGCAAAAGTATCAAAATCCTTCGATCAGATCGAGGAGGTGAATACTTAAGCCAAGAGTTTCATGACTATCTAAAGGAGTGTGGGATAGTCCCACAACTCACTCCTCCGTATACTCCACAATGGAATGGTGTATCCGAGAGGAGAAATCGAACCTTGTTAGACATGGTTAGATCAATGATGAGTCATGCAGATCTTCCGATATCATTTTGGGGACACGCTCTAGAAACAGCAATTTTCTTACTGAACCGTGTTCCATCTAAATCAGTGGAAAAGACACCATATGAGATATGGACTGGGAAGCGTCCTAGTATGTCTTTTATGAAGATTTGGGGTTGTGAGGCTTTCGTTAGACGTCACGCCACTAACAAACTTGGACCCAAATCTGATAAGTGTTTATTTGTGGGGTATCCTAAGGAAACGAAAGGGTACTATTTCTATTATCCCACCGAGAACAAAGTAGTTGTTGATCGGACTGGTATATTTCTTGAAAGAGAATTTATTTCTAGAAAAACCAGTGGGAGAAAAATAGAACTTAGTGAAGTTCAACCACAAGAAAACACTGAACCTGAAATTGAGATGGAAACAGAGCAGGCACCACAAGCTGTTGTGGAAGAAGCACCTGCTCAAGAGACACAAGCCCAGCGTAGGTCTGTAAGAGAACACCGGGAGCCACAGAGATATGGATTTCTTGTGACTCAACAAGGTGACTTACTACTTATTGATGAGGATGAGCCGTCATCTTATCAACAAGCTATTATGGGCAATGATTCTGAGAAATGGCAAGAGGCCATGAAATCTGAGATGGAATCCATGTATGCAAACCAAGTATGGACTTTGGTTGATCCACCTGAAGGGGTACGACCCATAGGGTGCAAATGGATTTTCAAGAAAAAGACCGATATGGATGGTAACGTACAAACCTATAAAGGTCGGCTGGTTGCAAAAGGATTCAAACAAATTCATGGTATTGACTATGATGAAACCTTTTCACCAGTGGCCATGGTTAAATCCATAAGGATCTTACTTGCAATAGCTGCATTTCATGATTATGAAATCTGGCAGATGGATGTCAAAACAGCTTTCCTTAATGGACATCTGCTCGAGGATGTGTACATGACACAGCCGAGGGTTTTGTCGATCCAAAGGATGCTGGAAAGATATGCAAGCTACAACGATCCATTTTGGGATTGAAGCAAGCTTCTCGGAGTTGGAATCTTCGTTTTGATGATGCAATCAAAGAGTTTGGTTTTATAAAAAATGAAGATGAACCTTGTGTCTACAAGAAGGTCAGTGGGAGCGTAATCATTTTCTTAGTGTTGTATGTAGATGACATACTTCTTATTGGAAATGATATCCCTGCCTTGCAATCTGTAAAGATTTGGCTAGGGAATTGTTTTTCGATGAAAGACTTAGGAGAAGCCACCTATGTGTTAGGAATCAAGATCTATAGAGATAGATCGAGAAGGCTTCTTGGTCTAAGTCAAAGTACATACATAGACAAGGTGCTTAAAAGGTTTAGCATGCAAGAATCCAAGAAAGGATTCGTGCCTATGACACATGGTATTTATCTCTTGAAGGAACAGTGTCCTTCAACACCAGATGAGAGACAACGCATGAGTAAGATTCCATACGCATCAGCTATTGGATCTATCATGTATGCCATGATATGTACTCGTCCCGATGTATCGTATGCTTTGAGCATGACGAGCAGATATCAAGTTGATCCAGGTGAAGGTCACTGGATTGCTGTCAAGAATATCCTAAAGTACTTGAGAAGGACTAAGGATACATTCTTGATTTATGGAGGTGAGGAAGAGCTCAATGTAATGGGTTACACTGATGCAAGCTTCCAAACCGACAAAGATGATTTTCGATCGCAATCTGGATATGTGTATTGCCTGAATGGAGGTGCTGTGAGCTGGAAGAGTTCAAAGCAAGAAACAGTAGCCGATTCTACAACGGAAGCTGAGTATATTGCTGCCTCGGATGCAGCAAAGGAAGCTGTTTGGATGAGGAAGTTCATTTCTGAACTTGGAGTGGTGCCTAGCATTAAAGATCCGATAGAACTCTATTGTGACAACAATGGAGCGATCGCATTGGCTAAGGAACCAAGATCTCACCAAAGATCCAAGCACATACTTAGGCGTTTCCATTTCATTCGAGAAATCGTTGAAAGGGGAGATGTTAAAATATGCAAAGTACCAACAGATGATAATGTATCTGACCCATTGACGAAGCCACTGTCACAGCAGAAGCATGATCGTCATACTAGATCTCTAGGCATTAGGTATATGTCTGAGTGGTCTTAGTGCAAGTGGGAGATTTGTTGGGATATGCCCTAAGACAAGTCATTAGATGATTGTTTAAGACATACAATGTTTATGGATTTATGAATGGCAATTCATTATTATATATTATTCTTTTAACTGTGCATTGTGAATTAATATATATGTTAATGTCCTTAGAATAATATTGTATTATTCTTAAAGATGTCCCTAGTCAAGTATTATCTTGAATAGGGATAATGATAATACGTAGAGACTAGTATATGTTGATCGATGAATTGTTCATTGATATGAGATATCAAATCAACATATGGGTACATGTTAGAGAACGATGTACTGGACAGACCCACCATGAGAATGCAACATGGATAGTTATATGATCGTCATATGCAATTCTCATAGTGATAATAATGTATACAATCCTTACGACTTGTGATCATCAGAGATCCCAACATAAGGAGTTATGTATCTTGATATCGTCAAACGTTACCCGTAACAGGGTATACTATAAAGGCGACTATTGGATACACTACGAATTATGTAGAGGGATGTTGACTGATCGAGATAGGATTTGTCCCTCCTATATAACAGGAGATGTGTTTGGCCCTTGATCAAGTGAGAACTAAAATGCATGGCCATGCTCGAATGAGTCGATATGAGATATCGAGCTTATTCGTTTATTCTAGTTCTACTTGGGGATCAAGAAATAAAGATTGGATATACGAGTATGACTATTCCATGACTCGTGTTCAATCTAAACACAAAGGACAAAGGGATTAAGTTACATGATTAATATTATCACAAGTTCTAAAGGTTATGTCGAGTCATTGACATTCTCGTAATTTGGGTAGCATCGATGTGTTGCTAGATACCGCTCAATGCTTGCGACATAAAATGAGATTTTATGTCACTGCCAACATTACGAGATCCTATCGGGTCGCACAAAAGATTAAATCGAGAAGGGAAATTAAATTCATGGGATGAATTAAATAATTAAGAGGAGTCTTAATTAATAATCATAAGGATTAATTAAATCATGGGCTTAAGCCCATGAAGCTTTGAGAAAGCCTTTAATTAATTATATAAAAGTGATTACAAGGTGTTTAATTGTAAGACACAATTCATAACATAAAACCTAGCACAAAAGAATCACTCTCGGCCGCTACCATCATCTTGAACTTTCGGCCACTTCATAGCCGAGTAGTTCTTGGCGATTTTGTGCCAATTTGATTGTGAATCAAAGTGTGGTTTTTGGTTCCGGTTTAATATCTTGTCTAGCAACTTGATATTAAACTATCCCTTCACTCGATTTGATCGTGTGGATACCGTTGAGGCAAAACCAATCGAGTTTTGCTTAGTGACTCGGAGAAGGCGTAGGACGTGGTGCAGCTCCGTGGATTCGGCCTCAAACACGCTACAAGGGTAAGACTCTTATGTAATTCTCTAATCCGATATGATTCCCTATGTATAGATCGCTGGTTTGTAATCCCAAATTTTATTCCGCTGCGTTGTATGCTCATGGGGTTGCTTACATTAAAGTCGCTGTCATGTAAACGCGATGGGTATTATGCCACTGATATAATAAGACTGGAAATGGCCATTGGTATACATGGAATGGATGCATGTCATGACATACATTATTGGCATTATAATCTATTGATTATGATTGTGGCACAGGGACAACCAAAGGGAGCATTAAATGTATTAAATACAGGAAGTATTCGTATTTATGATTTATGCATTTTTAAATTACAATCATATTATTGTGAATATGGTTTGTTGCATGCTCATGGTTTTGGGGTTGTCCTTGTAGGTACATTTTGGCATGAAAAGGGGCTAAGGACGGGTTGAGGAGGTGAGCTTGTGAAGAGCGCTTTGATAAGGAAGGACGGGATTATTTTTGTATAGTGTCTACTCTAGGAGTAGTGTAAAGCTATAGTGACTAACATTCATTTGATAGAGAATGTAATTAATCCATTTGAAAGTCCTTAACTTGGCATGTAATTCTTAAGGCTCAAGGTCTCAACATGAACTTTTATACTCTGATAATGCATGTTAACTCTAATTATGCCTTTAATCCGTTAAGGAACTAGGGTCCTTACATTAGTGGTATCAGAGCAGTGGTTAGAGAACCCGGGATTGAGTGAAGGGTAGCCTTAACAACTGGTTGGCTAGGTGTTTATATTTGGGCATGTTTATGCATGTTGTGCATATTGGTGTATAAAATCTTTATACTAACATTCATGTTATCTGACGGTGTGGGCGTGGAACCGGTAGCTCAGTTGTTATTGCCTAGGGAGCTTAGTCTGACTCAATTTCTGACCTTCCATCCGCCCAGATTTGAGGGCACAGAGAAAGGGGAAGAAGCCGAGGAGTGGCTAGAGAGATTGTAGCATATATTTGTGTCTGCGCCTTGTGCTAGGACAGCATGGTTGAGGCTGGCAGAATTCCAACTGGCAAAGAAATCTTCCATGTGGTGGAAGACGATATGATGGAGTTGAGGGCTCAGGGTATGTTGATTGACTGGACTTTATTCCGGACCCAATTTCTGAATCGGTATTTTTCTGCTGCTGCGAGACAGATGAAGGAGGATGAGTTCACTAATCTGAAGCAAGGGGGCATGACTGTATCGGACTATGCCATGCAATATTCTTCACTGTTGAGGTATGTTCCTCATATCGCAACAAATGGATTACGACCGGAACTGTTTGACCGGGTTATTACCAACAACCCAACGTCTTTTGATGATGCTCTTACTAGAGCAGAACTAGCATAGATAAGAGTGGTGCTTATCCTGATGCCGTACCCCCACAAGTTCCATCTCAAAGATCTTCTTCTGATAAACTGAAGCCTCGGGGAGGATCTTTTAAGTCACGTGGGACTTCTTCTTTTTCCCGGTTAAGTGGAAAGCGGCCGGATAGCCGGAAGCAAGGAGACCGGAGGGGTGGTGCATCTACCTTTGGGGGACCAACTCAAACGAGTAGAGTTGGGGAAGTAAAGTGTCACTTCTGCGGAGGGTCACATTTGATGCATGATTGTTCTGCGTGCTATAGGTGTGGCAAGCCGGGCCACATTGCTCGACGTTGTCCCAATTGTGAAGGACAGATGGACCTTAGGGAAGGTCGAGGGAGGTTTTCTAGCGGGACAGTGTAGCAGAGTCAACCGATGGTGCCCCGACAGATGGGAGGACAGGCGATGGGGCCATCTCAGGGACAGGTTTATGCACTGACTAGGGAGCATGCCGATGCAGCTCCAGAGGAGGTGATAGCTGGTACGTGCCTTTTATTTACATATTCTGCATTTATTTTGATAGACACAGGTGCTTCACACTCCTTTGTGTCTGCGGACTTTGTGGAGAGACGTCATATGTGCACGTCTCCGTTACCCACGTCTATATTGGTATCGACACCCACTGGAAGAAATGTTGTTGCTGATCAGTTCTTACGGACTGCCTCATTTATTTTGAGGGCAATGAATTGAAGGCAGATTTGATTGTATTGGGTATGTCAGATTTTGATTGCATTGTGGGCATCGACATACTGAACAGATATCAGGCAGTAGTAGATTGTCGTCAGAGTACAGTTCGGTTCAGATCTGATATGGGGATTCAGTGGACTTTTTATGGGAACGGTTCTCGTGCGAAGATTCCGTTGATTTCGGCGATCAAAATGTCCCAATTATTGGAACGTGGACACACGGGCTATCTTATCTATGCCGTGGACACGAAGGGAAAGAATAAAGAGCTGAGGGTTGAGGATGTGCCTATGGTAGCAGAATTTGCTGATACTTTCCTATGATCCCTGGGAATTATTGGTGGTAATCCCGGTGTGGTAATAATCCTAATGGATTTTAATTGTGGCAATTGCGTATTAATTGCGGTTTTGGGACTCCCGGGGATTTTAAATCCGGTTTTTGGAGTCGTCGGATCCAAGGGATGAAATCGTATTCTCATCGTGGTGATAACCTTGGAATTTAGTTTTTTGGTGGAATCCGGGGTCCGTAGTACTTTTTACTGGGGCTGATAATGGGAATTGAGGTTAGAGAGATGTTTTTTTTGAAAACAGATGATATATAATGAATCATGATGTATTTGTGGAGGAGTCGGTATTTTGGAGCTTTGGAGCTATATATACCAAATAGACTCGGTATTCCGTCATTATACGGAATCACTTCCCTCTCTCATCTCCCTCACGCCTCTCTCACCCCAAACCCTTCCCTCTTCTCCTCTTGGAAGAAAAATCGTTGGGGCTCGTCTTGGGAGCCCGATTTCTTGAAGAAATGCTGGTAATCTTCTTCTCCTCACCTTTAGCTTCGATTTGATTATAGTTTTGTGCTAAATGGTTGAGTTTTGGGTTGGATTTGTGATTTGGGGGTTTTGGTTAAAAATCTAAAATGTTGATTTTAGTGTTTTTATTGAGTTTAAATGGTGTATTGGTGGTGTTGAGGAAGTTAGGGGTGTTGGTTTTGAGTTTGGCAATCGATCGCGGATGGCAGTGTTGCGGGCAGTGGACTCGCGCGATCGATTGCGCCTGAAGGGCGATCGATCGCGGCCCTGTTTGGCTTGTTTTTTTTGGAATTTTGGAAAATGTCGGGATTTTGGAATCGAGGTTTAATTAACCTGTAAGGACCCCCGTGCCCTTAACCCGTAATTAGTGCATTAAGCCATACCATGAGTGCATATAATCATACCATCAGGGGGAAAAACCCTATGCAAGTGCAACACCGTAGGCTACCCAGAAAATTTCTTGCATTCAATTCCCAATATTCATATTCCCCCTACTATTATTATTCACATAACATGCACCCACATAATACACTAATAGGCTCTTAGTTCATTTAGCAATTCCATAATTAATTGCATGCAACCATAATGAACAGAAAGAGGCCATAGCCCATTTATACATCCCATATACACGTAAGGTGTACTCACATAAGAGCACTCAATGAATAAGCGTGTATTTGATGCATAAAAACTATACCGGATACCGCTACTGGTACTTCAATCCTGGAAGCACCTTCCAAGCACAACTCGATCTCAACACTGGATCTGCGCACTTCTTTGACCAGCTCTGGTACCTCGATCCCGGAAGTACCCCAATCAACAGCCCGAGCTCAACTCCATAGCCGCTACACCTGTGTTACCTGCCCCAACAGAGACAGCCCCCACACGGGGTGAGCATACCAATACCACCAATCCAAAATAATAATATCGCAATTCATAATTTACAGAATGTAAATGCCATAATTAAATGATACTCCCTGGATGGTAACATCCTCATCCGGGATCCCATGTATTGTCCCTGTTCTCAACACAACCAAACTCATCAAATTCCCAAAGCCAGTTAATCGCCATATAGATTAACTAATATAGTTCTAGCATGCCAGTTCCCTAATCAATGTGTAAAATCAGCATATATATAGGCCATAGATTTCACATACATTTAACCATTCCATGTTCCCATAACATTGCTCGCTCCACAATAGCGGCATTCTAAACCCAGCGCACGCTCAACAATAGCGGCGTCATGACCGATGGTCGCTCAACGGCGACAACACCCAATCGTTGCTCGCTCTAAAGCGGCACCCTATGATTTCCAATGTATGTCTATTTATCACAGTTACCATATACCATGCATTCCACAAACCAATCATTGCAAGTACCATGAATCATGCATTTCGACACCCATCTATTTCCAATACCATACCCCATGCATTTCAATACCCATTTATTGTAAATGCCACACACCATGCATTTCAATGTCCATTTATTACAATTACCATATATCATGCTTTTCACTATTGCAACATTATAAAAGGCTATGCTCGTACGTTATACGTACCTTAAATTTCCGAAGTCCGAGCCAAACCTTGCTCGAGTTCCATGCCCCGAAGAACGATGTGCTAACACGATAAATAATTCACAATTATTTACAAGCATGCAACCCATGCTCAAGCACACCCATTACCCTTATACAAAAATATATTGTCAACACACGACAATTTACCATATAAAAGACCCGGGGCAGGGCATATACAGGGAGGGAAATCGAATGAGACAATATCGAAAATTGCTCAAGGACCACCTCTAAATTTCGAACACCAACAACACAAATCAAACCCAAATAATCACCATAATTCATTTAAAACATGAATTAAGCTATCCAAGCAAGAAACAACACCCCTTGCCAAAAACCCCCCAATTTTCGAATTCAATACCCTTAAATTCGAACCCAAACAAGCCCTTAAATTCGAACCCTTATAATTCTTCGAATTCGAACACAATCAAGCATCATAATGCATCTACAACATGAATTAATCAATTACCAACAAGAATAAACATCCCCAAGTCAAAACTCCAAATTTTCGAACCCTAACCCACAAAATTGAGCTGAAATTCGAACCAAAATGCAACCAAAATTTCGAACCAAAAAGTCTGAAATGTTCGCCCCAAAAACACCATAAAAACGCCCCAAAAACACCAGAAAAATCGTGCCAAAAACATACCAAAATCGAGGCCCAAAAATCGGATGAACTGCAGTGACGAACCCTAGCGTTTCCAGCAGAAATCCGAGCTCCATTCGCGACCAAACCTCAAATTGATGGTACGGGAAGGAGCGCCTGGTCGAGACGAACACGGCGGCGGGTCGGACGCGCCGAACGGCGGCCGCACGGCGGCGGGCGCACGCCTGGAAGCGGCGTGGGTCAAAAGGGGATCGAGAATCGCGGTTACGGGGAGAGAGATGGAGGGGGAAGAAAATGGTTCCGATAATTAAAATCCCGGGTTCAAATGGTATTTATAGCAAAAATACCCCAAAATATTAATAGCCCCACAAATACATCATGATTCATTAAAAATCATCTGTTTTCAAAAATTCTCTCTCTAACTCAAAAACCCCCTACCGGTGCCCACACAAAGCACCCGAGATTCCGAGTCACACTAAAAACCCAACTCGCAGGTTTTCACCGGAATGAGAATACGATCTCAACCTCGGGATCCAACGATCCCAAATAATCAATTAGACGAGCCCAGAAGGCCCGATTTACCAACCTCGGGAGATGCCGAACCGCAATTAATTCCTAATTGCCACAATTAAAAATCCATCCAGGATTAATACTACACCGGGATTAACACCATTAATTCCCGGACATCACAATTATCCCCTACTAATAAAATTTCGTCCCCGAAATTGCACCGGTGTACTCCACGTAACACCAGGACTACACCAACAAAACAAAGCCAAGACCCTGATTCTGAACCACCTTAGAATCAAATTAACAACTGCGAGAATACCAGTCTCGCACCAAGCCCTTAAATAGCGCAACGCCAAAACCAATACAAACCCGAAAGATAACAACATACCTCGACGTGAATCGTCCCACAAGTCAGTTCACCAAAACTGCAAACCAACCAAATCTCCATTGGTTCTGACAAAGATATCATCCCGTGATATTCACCACCTGCCCACGATGCTTGACACGCATCGTCAAAATGGGGACCACTAGCATACAACAGTATACTCACAAAAAGAAACCAGTTTTCGCTTCCCAGCCCATCTCCTCCAAAGGAGTAGTTGCACCACTTGCAACCCGGACCGGGTTACCCACGGTCACTGATCCACACAAAAATACATCACCGAGGATGTTTACACCGGTGTGTTCCAAGAAATCATATCTTGGTCCCGACACACCATCAAGACTCCACCAAGTCTCAAGTTCCATAGGGGACATGCAAGGCAACCAAATGCATTCCTACACACGTGTTAACCATGACACTAAACAAATCTGAATCTCGGCCATCCCTCATTTATCCTTGGGTCCAACAATCCTAAAATAGGAAGGCTATCGAATTGTCCAACAAAACCACCATGATTCCAAAACACGTCGATCCCTCCTCGGGGGAATCAAACAACCCTCACGATCATTCATCAGAATGCATCGTGCCATTCGAGATTACCGATCTCGAGGTTCCTCAATCTCACACCGGAGATCCACTAAACCAAGTATACACACTCGACGTTCAACAATGAACAAAAAAAAATAGAGTTGGCATTCGTATACACACACGGCATACATGCCCATACACCACACAACATGCATACGCAATGCAATAGACTCGGGTATCTCCAATCATACCCACATCCCAAAACCAACTGTCAAACCCCGATTATTCTCGCCCCACGGAGAATGATGGTTGACAAACCAAACCAAAGGGTGTGATTTCAACATCACCACCACACGAACCAAAATAACGAATCTCCCCAAAAGATTCAACCGGTAGGAATCACAATACCGTCTGCCTCTCAAGGAAGAAGTCATGAATCCATGATCCTCCAATCCTCGAATTACCGTTCGGAAAACCTGGTATATTAATACCAAAACATATCCCGGAACCCAGAAATATACAATTGGTTAGAGTAGTGCATCAATACTACCATTACCCGATCCAAAAATCCGTATACGCCATGTATACACCTTCCAACGATGTTCTGTACTAATACCATAGTACTCCAAAATCGAGCATCTCCCCGAAGACGTCTCCTCAAACGTCTCACCGAGGTAAGAAATCCATTACTCGGTCCAACATCAGTAATGCTTACCATGGCTGACTTACAATCAAACCACGACCGATGCAAGCTGTCTCCAAGACAGTACAATCCAAATCTCTCCAAGAGATAAAAAAATCAATATAGTAGTGTCACCCCACTAACTATATCTCACAAACCATTGTGACTCCCATTGCATGCCATATGCAAGGATGCTCAACTAGAGCTAACCACGACTTGTTGACACTCACGTTGGTAATACCAACAAACTTGAGCTGTCCCAGCACAAGTCCCTCAAAACAATGACGTATAACGTCCCCGTGAGGTATTCCCTACCTCAAACACCATGCCACATAGAGACTACAAGAGTCTACCATAACCCTCATCGTATCACCATACGATTCACCAAACTCGAATCCAACGAGCATTATAATAGCTACCACAAGCATACTAAAGCACTGCAACAATACCTGGCTAGTGATTCGCTGGTCCCATAGGCTTATACCAACCTATTAACGCGACACACATTCCATCCCGGTATACGATACCGCCCAAACCATTAGAGTTGTGGGTCATTGCCCAACATATCTCTAAAACACCAAAGCACACTGGACAACCCGGCGTCCACGCTCAATTATCATGCAATCCTAATCCATTAGGACTTCTTCCACGCCCTTAGGGTGGGTGTAACCATGTTTACTCCTCATCACAATAACAAGCGAGTAGTTTCCTCAATGACTACTCTTACCACCCTTCACTTGGCCTTAGCCATCCCAGCGAGCATACCCAAGGGTATCATTGCTCGTCAATAATATACCTCCATAATACGATGCGTACTCTCACCGGTACAATGCATCAATGATCCATCGAGCAAACCTGCTCGGCAAAAGGTCTCGTCAACTAAATACCCAGACCCTACCATGTGCCCACCATCGGCACTCAAACCATACAACCATATACATAAACATGAATGTATAAATCACCAAAATGACGCCAAGCGTCCACATAGTTATCCCAAATAACATCGTCGAACATATGACGGTACCTGTCGATACACGACATCCATAATCTCATCGTCAAACATATGACGGTAAATAATAATACACCATACTCACCATACTGATAACAAAAGTAATATGCCATACCTCATCGCTATCGAGATAGCGGAATACCTGTATCCATCGTCCACCAGCGGTACATAAGCAGCACCCATCGCTCGTAGGCGGCATAATCCAGTGCTACACACATAGCGGTATAACCCATCGCTATCGAATCAGCGGCATGATCCCTCGCCATGGAGTCAGCGGCATAAAATGTCGCTATAGATATCCGGCGGTATAAACCATCGCCAATAGAATACCCGGCGTAACCGTCGCCAATAAAATACCCGGCGTAACCATCGCCAACAAAATACCCGGCGTAACCATCGCCAACAAAATACCCGGCGTAACCATCGCCAATAAAATACCCGGCGTAACCATCGCCAATAAAATACCCGGCGTAACCATCGCCAATAAAATACCCGGCGTAACCATCGCCAATAAAATACCCGGCGGAACCATCGCCAATAAAATACCCGGCGGAACCATCGCCAATAAAATACCCGGATAATCGCGGACTCAAGAGGTACTCACACTCATGTAGTACTTTGTTCCCGATCACATCGCTACGTCATGACAACGGCATCATCGCTTCGACGTGACAGCGGCATTTACCATCGCTTCGACACGACAGCGGCATCATCGCTTCGACGTGCATGCAACCGTAATGCATAACCTGTATTCCCATAAACATCGCCATGAGTGTATTTTTAATGCACCTCGCTCCAACATATAGCGGCAAAGCATCAAAATCATCACTCCGATGTATATCTATGCAACCGTAATGCATAGTCCATGTCTCATAAGACCCTGCAACCACCATGGTTAGCAACACATATTCCAATTATGAACGCATATCATAAACGCACATAAGCAATCATGAATAAGTATGTGCTTCTCATTCCCAATAACATGTTCCTAGGCCCTCAACAGCCCCAAAGAGCTAACCACTGCTCTGATACCACTAATGTAAGGACCCCCGTGCCCTTAACCCGTAATTAGTGCATTAAGCCATACCATGAGTGCATATAATCATACCATCAGGGGGAAAAACCCTATGCAAGTGCAACACCGTAGGCTACCCAGAAAATTTCTTGCATTCAATTCCCAATATTCATATTCCCCCTACTATTATTATTCACATAACATGCACCCACATAATACACTAATAGGCTCTTAGTTCATTTAGCAATTCCATAATTAATTGCATGCAACCATAATGAACAGAAAGAGGCCATAGCCCATTTATACATCCCATATACACGTAAGGTGTACTCACATAAGAGCACTCAATGAATAAGCGTGTATTTGATGCATAAAAACTATACCGGATACCGCTACTGGTACTTCAATCCTGGAAGCACCTTCCAAGCACAACTCGATCTCAACACTGGATCTGCGCACTTCTTTGACCAGCTCTGGTACCTCGATCCCGGAAGTACCCCAATCAACAGCCCGAGCTCAACTCCATAGCCGCTACACCTGTGTTACCTGCCCCAACAGAGACAGCCCCCACACGGGGTGAGCATACCAATACCACCAATCCAAAATAATAATATCGCAATTCATAATTTACAGAATGTAAATGCCATAATTAAATGATACTCCCTGGATGGTAACATCCTCATCCGGGATCCCATGTATTGTCCCTGTTCTCAACACAACCAAACTCATCAAATTCCCAAAGCCAGTTAATCGCCATATAGATTAACTAATATAGTTCTAGCATGCCAGTTCCCTAATCAATGTGTAAAATCAGCATATATATATAGGCCATAGATTTCACATACATTTAACCATTCCATGTTCCCATAACATTGCTCGCTCCACAATAGCGGCATTCTAAACCCAGCGCACGCTCAACAATAGCGGCGTCATGACCGATGGTCGCTCAACGGCGACAACACCCAATCGTTGCTCGCTCTAAAGCGGCACCCTATGATTTCCAATGTATGTCTATTTATCACAGTTACCATATACCATGCATTCCACAAACCAATCATTGCAAGTACCATGAATCATGCATTTCGACACCCATCTATTTCCAATACCATACCCCATGCATTTCAATACCCATTTATTGTAAATGCCACACACCATGCATTTCAATGTCCATTTATTACAATTACCATATATCATGCTTTTCACTATTGCAACATTATAAAAGGCTATGCTCGTACGTTATACGTACCTTAAATTTCCGAAGTCCGAGCCAAACCTTGCTCGAGTTCCATGCCCCGAAGAACGATGTGCTAACACGATAAATAATTCACAATTATTTACAAGCATGCAACCCATGCTCAAGCACACCCATTACCCTTATACAAAAATATATTGTCAACACACGACAATTTACCATATAAAAGACCCGGGGCAGGGCATATACAGGGAGGGAAATCGAATGAGACAATATCGAAAATTGCTCAAGGACCACCTCTAAATTTCGAACACCAACAACACAAATCAAACCCAAATAATCACCATAATTCATTTAAAACATGAATTAAGCTATCCAAGCAAGAAACAACACCCCTTGCCAAAAACCCCCCCAATTTTCGAATTCAATACCCTTAAATTCGAACCCAAACAAGCCCTTAAATTCGAACCCTTATAATTCTTCGAATTCGAACACAATCAAGCATCATAATGCATCTACAACATGAATTAATCAATTACCAACAAGAATAAACATCCCCAAGTCAAAACTCCAAATTTTCGAACCCTAACCCACAAAATTGAGCTGAAATTCGAACCAAAATGCAACCAAAATTTCGAACCAAAAAGTCTGAAATGTTCGACCCAAAAACACCATAAAAACGCCCCAAAAACACCAGAAAAATCGTGCCAAAAACATACCAAAATCGAGGCCCAAAAATCGGATGAACTGCAGTGACGAACCCTAGCGTTTCCAGCAGAAATCCGAGCTCCATTCGCGACCAAACCTCAAATTGATTGTAAGGACCCCCGTGCCCTTAACCCGTAATTAGCGCTAAATCCCACAAACATGTACATGTAACCATATATGTTGGAAAATAACCATATGCTAGATTAGCGTAATATACCGATAATAAAATTCTTCCGTTTAATCCAATACATACCATTTCCATTTTTCCAACTAAACCATTTAGCATGTCATGTACCCCCGAGATACACTAATTACTTCTCAATTCATCTAGCAATTCCCAATTAATTGCATATCACAATATAGATGAAAAGAAAGACATTTGCCTTTTATACAACCCATGCACACATATACGTCGCTCACAGACGAGCACCAAATAATCGTATGTGTACATAAAGTATAAAATACCATACTTCCAGCTGTCGTTACCGGTGCCTCAATCCTGGAAGCACCTCCCAAGCGCAACTCGATCTCAACTCTGGATCTGAGCGTCTATCCAGCCAGCTCTGGTACCTCTATCCTGGAAGTACCTCTAACCAACAGCTCGAGCTCGACTCCAAAGTCGCTGCTACACCTGTAATACCTGCCCCAACAGAGACAGCCCCCACACGGGGTGAGCATACCAATACCACCAATCACAAAATAATAATATTGCAATTCATAATTTACAGAATGTAAATGCCATAATTTAAATGATACTCCCTGGATGGTAACACCCTCATCCGGGATCCCATGCATTGTCCCTGTTCTCAAAATAACCAAACTCATCAAATTCCCAAAGCCAGTTAATCACCATATAGATTAACTAATACAGTTCTATCATGTCAACTCCATAATCAATATGTAAAATCATTATACATAGGCCATAGATTTCACATATATTTAACCAAGGATTCCATGTTCCCGTAACATTGCTCGCTCCACAATAGCGGCATTCTAAACCCAGCGCATGCTCAACAATAGCGGCGTCATAACCGGTGGTCGCTCAACGGCGACAACACCCAATCGTTGCTCGCTCTAAAGCGGCACCCTATGATTTCCAATGTATGTCTATTTATCACAGTTACCATATACCATGCATATCATTATCCATTTGAAGTAAATATAATGCACCATGCATTTCAATACTTACCAAATGCCAGATATTGCAATGTCCATATAATACAATTACCATACACCATGTATTCCAATGCCCATTTAATACCATTATCACAAACCATGCATATTACAGTTGCAATACTATAATAGGTTATGCTCGTACGTCCCACGTACCTTAGTATTCCGTAGTCCATATCAAGCCTGGCTTGAGTTCCATGCCCCGAGAAACATGTGCTAAAACACATAAATATTCACAATTAATTACGAACATGCAACCCATGCTCAAGCACAACCATAACCCTCAACATATTGTCAACCCACGACAATTTACCATTTACAAGACCCGGGGCAGGGCATATACAGGGAGGGGAAACGAATGAGACAATATCAAAAATTGCTCAAGAACCACTCCTAAAATTCGAACCCCAACCACACAAATCAAATCCAAAAATCACCATAATTCATTTAAAACATGAATTAATCAATCAACAACATGAATAATCGCCCCACATGCGAAACCCCCAAAATTCGAATTTAAAGCCCTAAATTCGAATCCAATTCCTCAATTCGAACCCAATAAGCATCTAAACCATAAATTAATTAATTAACAACAAGAATCAACATCCCCAAACCAAAACCCCCAAATTCGAACATAAACCCCCCTAAAATCGAACATAACTCCACGCACACAGCATACAAAATCGAACCATTAAGCAACAATTTTTCGAACCATGAAAGTGTGAAATAATCGACCCAAACCAAGCACCAAAACGCCCCAAAAACACCTGAAAGAAAGCCCCAAAATCGTACCAAAAATCGAGCCCCAAATCGAAGAAATTCCAGTTTCGAACCCTAGCGTTTCCAGCAGAAATTCGAGCTCAAATCGCGACCAAACTTCAAATTGTTGGTATGGATAGGACCGCCTGGAAGAGACGAACGCGGCGGCGGGTGGGACGCGCCGAACGGCGGCCGGACGGCGGCGGGCGCAAGCCTTTTACGCGCGGGGGTCAAAAGGGGATCGGGAATCGCGGCTACGGGGAGAGAGAAGGAGGGGGAAGAAAATGGTTCCGATAATTAAAATCCCGGGTTTAATTGGTATTTATAGCAAAATACCCCGAAATACTAATAGCCCCACAAATACATCATGATTCATTAAAAATCATCTGTTTTCAAAAACTCTCTCTCTAACTCAAAAACCCCCTACCGGTGCCCACACCAAGCACCCGAGATTCCGAGTCACACTAAAAACCCAACTCGCAGGTTTTCACCGGAATGAGAATACGATCTCAACCTCGGGATCCAACGATCCCAAATGCCCGATTTACCAACCTCGGGAACCTCAGGATCCAACGATCCCAAATGCCCGATTTACCAACCTCGGGAGATGCCAAACCGCAATTAATTCCTAATTGCCACAATTAAAAATCCATCAAGGATTAATACAACACCGGGATTACCACCATAATTCCCGGACATCACAATTATCCCCTACTAATAAAATTTCGTCCCCGAAATTGCACCGGTGTACTCCACGTAACACCAGGACTACACCAACAAAACAAAGCCAAGACCCTGATTCTGAACCACCTTAGAATCAAATTAACAACTGCGAGAATACCAGTCTCGCACCAAACCCTAAAATAGCGCAACACCAAAACCAATACAAACCCGAAAGATAACAACATACCTCGACGTGAATCGTCCCACAAGTCAGTTCACCAAAACTGCAACCCAACCAAATCTCCATTGGTTCTGACAAAGATATCATCCCGTGATATTCACCACCTGCCCACGATGCTTGACACGCATCGTCAAGATGGGGACCACTAGCATACAACAGTATACTCACAAAAGAAACCAGTCTTCGTTTCCCAGTCCATCTCCTCCAAAGGAGTAGTTGCACCACTTGCAACCCGGACCGGGTTACCCACGGTCACTGATCCACACAAAATGCATCACCGAGGATGTTTACACCGGTGTGTTCCAAAAATCATATCTTGGTCCCGACACACCATCAAGACTCCACAAGGTCTCGAGTTCCACAGGGGACATGCAAGGCAACCAAATGCATTCCTACACACGTGTCAACCATGACACTAAACAAATCCGAATCTCGGCCATCCCTCATTTATCCTTGGATCCAACAATCCTAAAATAGTAAGGCTGTCGAATTATCCAACAAGAACCACCATGGTTCCAAAACACGACAATTCCTCCTCAGGGGAAGTCAAACGACCCTCACGATCATTCATCAAGAATGCATCGTGCCATCGAGATCACCGATCTCAAAGTCCCACAATCTCGCACCGGAGATTCACCATCCCAAGCAAATTAAACCAATGTTCAACAATGAACAAAAAAATAGAGTTGGCATTCGTATACACACACGGCATACATGCCCATACACCACACAACATGCATACGCAATGCAATAGACTCGGGTATCCAATCATACCCACATCCCAAAGCCAACTGTCAAACCTCGATTATTCTCACCCCACGGAGAATGATGGTTGACAAACCAAAATCAAAGGGTGTGATTTCAACATCACCACAACACGAACCAAAATAACGAATCTCCACAAAAGATTCAACCGGTAGGAATCATAATACCGTCTTCCTCTCAAGGAAGAAGTCATGAATCCATGATCCTCCAATCCTCGAACCACCGTTCGGAGAACCTGGGTATATTTATACCAAAACATATCCTGGAACCCAGAAATACACAATTGGTTAGAGTAGTGCATCAATACTACCATTACCCGATCCAAAATCCGTATACGCCATGTATACTCATCCCAACGATGCTCTGTACTAATACCATAGTACTCCACAATCGAGCATCTCCCGAAGACGTCTCCTCAAACGTCTCACCGAGGTAAGAAATCCATTACCCGGTCCAACACCAGTAATACGTACCATGACTGATTTACAATCAGTCCACGACCGATGCAAGCTGTCTCCAAGACAGTACAATCCAAATCTCTCCAAGAGATAAGGTCAAAATAGTAGTGCCACCTCACTAACCATATCTCACAAACCACTGTGACTCCCATTGCATGCCACATGCAAGGGTGCTCAACCAGAGCTAACCACGACTTGACGACACTCACGTTGGCATTCCAAACAGAATTGAGCTGTCCCAAAACAAGTCTCTCAAAACAATGACGTATAAACGTCCCCGTGAGGTATTCCCTACCTCAAATACCATGCCACATAGAGACTACAAGAGTCTACCATAACCCTCATCGTATCACCATACGATTCACCAAACTCGAGTCCAACGAGCATTATAATAGCTAACACAAGCACCCCAAAGTACTGCAACAATACCTGGCTAGTGATTCGCTGGTCCCATAGGCTTATACCAACCTATCAACGTGACACACATACCATCCCGGTATACCATACCGCACAAACCATTAGAGTTGTGGGTCCTCGCCCAACATATCTCTAAAACACCAAAGCATACTAGACAACCCAGCGTCCATGCTCAATTATCATGCAATCCTAATCCATTAGGACTTATTCCTCGCCCTTAGGGTGGGTGTAACCATGGCTACACCACATCACAACAACAAGCGAGTAGTTTCCTCAATGACTACTCTTACCACCAATCACTTGGCCTTAGTCATCCCAGCGAGCATACCCAAGGGTATCATTGCTCGACAAATATTTACCTCTACAATATGATGCGGTACACTCACCGGTACAACGCATCAATGCTCCATCGAGCAAACCTGCTCGGCAAAAGGTCTCGTCGACCAATGACCCAGACTCTACCATGTGCTCACCATCGGCACCCAAACCATACTACCAAATACATAAACATGAATGCATTAACCACCAAAATGATGCCACGCGTCCACATAGACATCCCAAATAACATCGTCAAACACATGACGGCTCATGTCGATATACGACATCCATAATCTCATCGTCAAACACATGACGGTAAACAACAATATACCATAATCCCAATACTGATAACAAAAGTAATATGCCATACCTCATCGCTATCGAGATAGCGGAATACCTGTATCCATCGTCCACTAGCGGTACATAAGCATCACCCATCGCTCGTAGGCGGCATAACCCAGTGCTACACACATAGCGGTATAACCCATCGCTATAGAATCAGCGGCATGATCCCTCGCCATAGAGTCAGCGGTATAAAACGTCGCTATAGATACCCGGCGGTATGAACCATCGCCATAGATGTAGCGGAATGTGCCCTCGCTGTATGATACCTGGTGGCAAGAACCATCGCCAATAGAATAGCGGAATAAACCATCGCTAAGAATACCCGGCGGCATAAACCATCGCCAATAGAATAGCGGAATGAACCATCGCTAAGAATACCCGGCGGCATAAACCATCGCCAATAGAATAGCGGAATGAACAATCGCTAATAAAATACCCGGCGAAACCATCGCCAATAAAATACCCGGATAATCGCGGACTCAAGAGGTACTCACACTCATGTAGTACTTTGTTCCCGATCACATCGCTACGTCATGACAACGGCATCATCGCTTCGACGTGACAGCGGCATGTATCATCGCTTCGACACGACAGCGGTATCATCGTTTCGACATGACGGTGGTACCATCGCTTCGACGTGACAGCGGCATTTACCATCGCTTCGACACGACAGCGGCATTTACCATCATCCCGGCATGACAGCGGAAACACCCCTCGCTTCGACATATTAGCGGCATAATATCCCTCGCAATAGTAATATGACAGCGGCATTATCCTTCGCTTCGACATAGTTGCGGCAAATATTCTTCATCGCTATAATATGACAGCGGCAAGTATTCACATTGCTACGCCATGCATGCAACCGTAATGCATAACCCGTATTTCAATAATTGTTTCGGCACGACAGCGGCATCATCGCTTCGACGTGACAGCGGCATTTACCATCGCTTCGACACGACAGCGGCATCATCGCTTCGACGTGCATGCAACCGTAATGCATAACCTGTATTCCCATAAACATCGCCATGAGTGTATTTTAATGCACCTCGCTCCAACATGTAGCGGCAAAGCATTAAAATCATCACTCCGATGTATACCTATGCAACCGTAATGCATAGTCCATGTCTCATAAGACCCTACAACCACCATGGTTAGCAATAGCATATTCCAATTATGAACACATATCATAAATGCACATAAGCAATATAGTCGTGCCACGCAACGCTAACTACCATCATGCATAAATATGTGCTTATCATTCCCATTAACATGTTCCTAGGCCCTCAACAGCCCCAAAGAGCTAACCACTGCTCTGATACCACTAATGTAAGGACCCCCGTGCCCTTAACCCGTAATTAGCGCTAAATCCCACAAACATGTACATGTAACCATATATGTTGGAAAATAACCATATGCTAGATTAGCGTAATATACCGATAATAAAATTCTTCCGTTTAATCCAATACATACCATTTCCATTTTTCCAACTAAACCATTTAGCATGTCATGTACCCCCGAGATACACTAATTACTTCTCAATTCATCTAGCAATTCCCAATTAATTGCATATCACAATATAGATGAAAAGAAAGACATTTGCCTTTTATACAACCCATGCACACATATACGTCGCTCACAGACGAGCACCAAATAATCGTATGTGTACATAAAGTATAAAATACCATACTTCCAGCTGTCGTTACCGGTGCCTCAATCCTGGAAGCACCTCCCAAGCGCAACTCGATCTCAACTCTGGATCTGAGCGTCTATCCAGCCAGCTCTGGTACCTCTATCCTGGAAGTACCTCTAACCAACAGCTCGAGCTCGACTCCAAAGTCGCTGCTACACCTGTAATACCTGCCCCAACAGAGACAGCCCCCACACGGGGTGAGCATACCAATACCACCAATCACAAAATAATAATATTGCAATTCATAATTTACAGAATGTAAATGCCATAATTTAAATGATACTCCCTGGATGGTAACACCCTCATCCGGGATCCCATGCATTGTCCCTGTTCTCAAAATAACCAAACTCATCAAATTCCCAAAGCCAGTTAATCACCATATAGATTAACTAATACAGTTCTATCATGTCAACTCCATAATCAATATGTAAAATCATTATACATAGGCCATAGATTTCACATATATTTAACCAAGGATTCCATGTTCCCGTAACATTGCTCGCTCCACAATAGCGGCATTCTAAACCCAGCGCACGCTCAACAATAGCGGCGTCATAACCGGTGGTCGCTCAACGGCGACAACACCCAATCGTTGCTCGCTCTAAAGCGGCACCCTATGATTTCCAATGTATGTCTATTTATCACAGTTACCATATACCATGCATATCATTATCCATTTGAAGTAAATATAATGCACCATGCATTTCAATACTTACCAAATGCCAGATATTGCAATGTCCATATAATACAATTACCATACACCATGTATTCCAATGCCCATTTAATACCATTATCACAAACCATGCATATTACAGTTGCAATACTATAATAGGTTATGCTCGTACGTCCCACGTACCTTAGTATTCCGTAGTCCATATCAAGCCTGGCTTGAGTTCCATGCCCCGAGAAACATGTGCTAAAACACATAAATATTCACAATTAATTACGAACATGCAACCCATGCTCAAGCACACCCATAACCCTCAACATATTGTCAACCCACGACAATTTACCATTTACAAGACCCGGGGCAGGGCATATACAGGGAGGGGAAACGAATGAGACAATATCAAAAATTGCTCAAGAACCACTCCTAAAATTCGAACCCCAACCACACAAATCAAATCCAAAAATCACCATAATTCATTTAAAACATGAATTAATCAATCAACAACATGAATAATCGCCCCACATGCGAAACCCCCAAAATTCGAATTTAAAGCCCTAAATTCGAATCCAATTCCTCAATTCGAACCCAATAAGCATCTAAACCATTAATTAATTAATTAACAACAAGAATCAACATCCCCAAACCAAAACCCCCAAATTCGAACATAAACCCCCCTAAAATCGAACATAACTCCACGCACACAGCATACAAAATCGAACCATTAAGCAACAATTTTTTGAACCATGAAAGTGTGAAATAATCGACCCAAACCAAGCACCAAAACGCCCCCAAAAACACCTGAAAGAAAGCCCCAAAATCGTACCAAAAATCGAGCCCCAAATCGAAGAAATTCCAGTTTCGAACCCTAGCGTTTCCAGCAGAAATTCGAGCTCAAATCGCGACCAAACTTCAAATTGTTGGTATGGATAGGACCGCCTGGAAGAGACGAACGCGGCGGCGGGTCGGACGCGCCGAACGGCGGCCGGACGGCGGCGGGCGCAAGCCTTTTACGCGCGGGGGTCAAAAGGGGATCGGGAATCGCGGCTACGGGGAGAGAGAAGGAGGGGGAAGAAAATGGTTCCGATAATTAAAATCCCGGGTTTAATTGGTATTTATAGCAAAATACCCCGAAATACTAATAGCCCCACAAATACATCATGATTCATTAAAAATCATCTGTTTTCAAAAACTCTCTCTCTAACTCAAAAACCCCCTACCGGTGCCCACACCAAGCACCCGAGATTCCGAGTCACACTAAAAACCCAACTCGCAGGTTTTCACCGGAATGAGAATACGATCTCAACCTCGGGATCCAACGATCCCAAATGCCCGATTTACCAACCTCGGGAACCTCAGGATCCAACGATCCCAAATGCCCGATTTACCAACCTCGGGAGATGCCAAACCGCAATTAATTCCTAATTGCCACAATTAAAAATCCATCAAGGATTAATACAACACCGGGATTACCACCATAATTCCCGGACATCACATTGATGGTACGGGAAGGAGCGCCTGGTCGAGACGAACACGGCGGCGGGTCGGACGCGCCGAACGGCGGCCGCACGGCGGCGGGCGCACGCCTGGAAGCGGCGTGGGTCAAAAGGGGATCGAGAATCGCGGTTACGGGGAGAGAGAAGGAGGGGGAAGAAAATGGTTCCGATAATTAAAATCCCGGGTTCAAATGGTATTTATAGCAAAAATACCCCAAAATATTAATAGCCCCACAAATACATCATGATTCATTAAAAATCATCTGTTTTCAAAAATTCTCTCTCTAACTCAAAAACCCCCTACCGGTGCCCACACAAAGCACCCGAGATTCCGAGTCACACTAAAAACCCAACTCGCAGGTTTTCACCGGAATGAGAATACGATCTCAACCTCGGGATCCAACGATCCCAAATAATCAATTAGACGAGCCCAGAAGGCCCGATTTACCAACCTCGGGAGATGCCGAACCGCAATTAATTCCTAATTGCCACAATTAAAAATCCATCCAGGATTAATACTACACCGGGATTAACACCATTAATTCCCGGACATCACATAACCAATTTCCGGGGCAATGTCTACATTCCATTGGGAATGCCATACTTTTAAAATGAATTGGTTGGAGCCAAAATTTAATATAACGGATTTCTCGATTGAGTTTTCGGCTATCTTTTAAACGTATAAATTGGTATATTTTGGGTATTATGCATGCTTAGCCGGAGGGCTTTTATTTTGGTAATCGTCATGGATGGATGATAGGTTTGGAAATTGTGGACGTGCTTGGGCACGTGATTACATGCCTATGTTTAATTGACAGTTATTTGCATGTTAGCACTTAACTCATCGGGTCGTGGAACTCAGGCAAGGTCACACTCAAACTACGAAATTATAATGTACGTATGACGTACGAGCATAGCCCCTTAATATATTTGCAATTGTTGAATGCTTGGTACATTGTATTACGATGAATGTATGTGAAAAGGCATGGTTTATGGTATTTGCTACAAATGTACATATATGCATTGGAAATCATGTGGTGCCGCTTTTGAGCGAGCAATGATGGGATGTTGTCGCCTTTGAGAGAACATCGGTAATGACGCCACTGCTGTTGAGCATGCGTGAGAATGAAATGCCGCTATTGTAGAGCGAGCAATGGAATAGAAATATGGAACCATGAGTGAGGTACATGGAATATTTGTAATCATTGTTGATACCATCCAGGGAGCAATTTTATATTTCATAGCATTTACATTTTTGTAAATTATGAATTGTATCATTATGCTTATAGGATTTGGGATATTGGTATGCTCACCCCGTGTGGGGGCTGTCTCTGTTGGGGCAGGTGATTAGGTACATCGATGGCTTTGGAGATGAGCTCGAGCTATGGATTGGAGGTGCTTCCAGGGATCGAAATACCAGTGACGGTATTGAGCACCATATTTTATACATTTGATACACACATACCTATTTGATGCTCGTCTGTGAGCACTATTATGTGTATATGGCATGTATAAAAAGGCAAGGGCCTTTCTCTCTTCATTTATGAGTTGCACACAATTATTTATTGAATTGCTAAATGAACTGAGAACATGTTAGTGTATTATAATGGTGCATGATATGTATGTGGACTTGATTGGGTAAAAACTAGACATTATATGGAATAATGTAAAGAATTTTATTAATGGCATGAATTAGTATGGCGATAAGTGGTTTCTCCCCTATATGTTTGATTAAATGCACTAATTGCTTGGATTAATACACTAATAACGGGTTAAGGGCACGTGGGTCCTTACATTGTATCAGAGCAGTGGTTTGGTCTTTGTGGCTGAGGGCCTGGAACATACTGATAGGAATTGGTAGCACATATTTATGCATGATAGTAGTTAGTGTTGTGTGGCACAACTATTTTGCTTATGTGCATTTATGATATGTGATCATAGTGGAACAATTATATGTCATGACACCTATGGAATCATAATATAATATGTTGATTATGATTGTGAGTTGTGGCACAGGGACAACCAAATGGAGCATTTTGAAATGCATGGGATACATGAAGCACTTTGTACTCATGATTTATGCATTTACTCGTTATAATCATATTGTGGTGAATATGGATTATTATATGCTCATGGTTTGGGATTGTTACTGTAGGGACACTATGACATGAAGGGCTAAGGCCAGGGTTGAAAGACACAAACGGTAACCTTCATTTTATATACAACATGGATTATGCATTGTGGTTGTATATATATTGGAGTGATGATTTTAGTGCTTTGCCGCCAAATGTTGAAGCGAGGGTGTTGCCGCATGTCGCATTTGAGCGAGGTGCATTAAAATAGACTCATTGTGGTTGTATATATTGGAGTGATGATTTTAATGCTTTGCCGCCAAATGTTGAAGCGAGGGTGTTGCCGCATGTCGCATTTGAGCGAGGTGCATTAAAATACACCCATGGTGATGTATATTGGGATATGGAATATGCATTGTGTTGCAGGTATAGATGGAATGCTTGGTGAATATCCCATGAGTCGTTGTTATGGATGAGTGATGATTTTGAATGCTTTGCCGCTGTCACTTGATGTGATGATAGAATACTTGCCGCTGTCATATCGTAGCGAGGAAAGAATATTTGCCGCCAAATGTTGAAGCGAGGATTTTGCCGCATGTCGCATTTGAGCAAGGTTATTCTATGCCGCTGATATGTCGAAGCGAGGGGTATTAGTGCCGCGGTCATGACAAGCGAGGTGCATTAAAATACACTACCGTAACAAGACTAGGGATCCGCTATTCTATTGGCGATGGTTTATCCCACCGGGTATTCATAGCGATGCTTCATTCCGCTATTCTATTGGCGATTGTTTATGCCGCCGGATATTCATAGCGATGCTTCATTCCGCTATTCTATTGGCGATGGTTTATGCCGCCGGGTATTTGACCGCTTTATTTTTAAACAAAAGATATTTCAAAGTGTAGTGTGAAGCGATTCTACCGCAAGTGCACGGTTGTCAAGTTTTAGTATAGTTTAATTGAAAGTAAGGGTTGTCGAATCCACAGGGACTAACGTATAAGTACCAAATAAGATAAAAAAATTATATTTAGCCTACGATTAAAGAAGGTGATTAACTAAAGCAAACTTAAACTATGGAATGAAAATTAAACAAGAAACAATAAAATGAATGGTTCCGGATATGCAAAGGTAAGTTGCTCGAGAAATTTATCAAGCCCTTTGTTCAACTGTGTTATCTTTAATGATTCATTTGAATAAGCAAATTATCAACCAATTGATTCTAAAGGTGAAAGGTTTTCGCTATTATTCAATACACTCTCTCGAGCTGTAAAGAAACTAATATCAAACTAGAATAAGTCACTCTCGTGCACCTATTTACTAATTCAATATTGCATAAATTATCAAAACCTCGTTACTCTAAATCTCTTGATTCAAAGTTCTCACGTATGCGATATCATCTCTCGATCTCAATCTTGAACATACTTCATGAATTAATAGAGCGTGTTACAACGTTATCTCTCGATCTCGATTATGACTCTCAGAATCAATCAAAGTTAGCTAGGCTTTGATCTTAACAGGCAATTAATTCATGAACAATAGACATCAATACACTCAAACACAATTGAATCAATATATCAAACACAATGATACTATTCTCAATAAAATAAACTAGAATTATTTCAAATCAAATACAAAAGAAGTTTAATCGTCTCTCGACCTCAAAAACATCAATTGAAAATTAATATGAAATAGATCAGAGTCTAGAAATACGATAATCAGCGGAATGAATCCGTGCGTAGCACCGAAATCTCTTCTCTTGCTCCTTCCTTGCACTCCGGAATTGAATGGCTTTGGCTCGGACGAAGAACCGGAAGAACGGATCTCCTTGGCGGTGGCTAGGCGGCGGCTAGGGTTCTTCTTTTCGTCCTCCAATATTGTCTGATATGATGTCCCTTGAGATATGGAAGAGATCCCCCTTAAATCACCGAAAATCAATTCAAAAATGGAAGATAGGATTTTTCCGGATTTGCGTATCGATCGATCGAGATTTTCCATCGATCGATCGGTACACTGTTCACTTCAGTCTTTGAAACTCACTGCCTCGCTCGATCGATCGAGAATAATTCTCGATCGATCGACTCTTCGATAAAATTGGCTCTGAAGTTTCTGTCTGGGTCGATCGATCGAGAATTATTTTTGATCGATCGAGACTTCGATTCATTTTCTGCTCAGCACACTGCCTGGCTCGATCGATCGAGAAATATTCTCGATCGATCGAGAATCCGAAAATCCAACTTCTTCATTTTGGTCTCTTTTTCGCATCGGTTTCGCCCGTTTTCTTCATTTTAGCTCATTTCTTCCACTTCCGACCTATTTTCCTGAAACAATCAAATATTCTCGATCGATCGAGAATCCGAAAATCCAACTTCTTCATTTTGGTCTCTTTTTCGCCTCGGTTCGCCCGTTTTCTTCATTTTAGCTCATTTCTTCCACTTCCGACTAATTTTCCTGAAACAATCAAATAAACACCAAAAAGCATAATATCATCCAGGGAAAAGTACGAAAAATGGGAAGAAATTACAGATAAAAACACTCAAAATCTAAGCCTATCAGTATTCATAGCGATGGTTCATTCCGCTATTCTATTGGCGATGGTTTATGCCGCCGGGTATTCATAGCTATGGTTCATTCTGCTATTCTATTGGCGATGATTTATGCCGTCAGGTATTCATAGCAATGGTTCATTCCGCTATTCTATTGGCCTTGGTTTATGCCGCCGGGTATTCATAGCGATGGTTCATTCCTCTATTCTATTGGCGATGGTTTATGCCGCCGGGTATTCATAGCGATGGTTTATTCCGCTATTCTATGGCAATGGTTCATGCCGATGGATATTATATAGAGATGGTACATTCCGCTACATTTATGGCGATGGTTCATACCGCCGGGTATTATATAGCGATGGGTCATTCCGCTACCTCTTGGGTGATGGTTCATACCTCCGTATATTCATAGCGAAGTTTTGTGCCGCTGACTCTATGGCAAGAAATCATGCCGCTGATTCTATAGCGATGAGTTATATCGCTGTGTACGTAGCACTGGATTATGCCGCCTACGAGCGATGGGTGCTGATTGCATGCCACTGTTGGACGATGGAGACAAGTATGCCGCTATCTTGTTAGCGATGAAGTATGGCATATTACTGTTTTATTAGCATTATTGTAGATGATATGCGTTGACATACATATACCATCATGTGTTTGACGATGAGGCTATGGATGCCGTGTTTCGATATGTACCGTCACGAGTTGACGAAGTTATTTTGAATGTCATATGTTGATAGGTACCGTCACGAGATGACGATGACGTAGTGGATGTCTATGTAGACACGTAGCGTCGTTTCTATGAATAATACATTTATGTATATGTATTTAGTCGTATGGTTTGAGTGCCAATGGTGAGCACATGGTAGTGTCTCGGTCACTAGTTGACGAGACCATTATGCCGAGCATCTTGCTCAATGAATTATTGGGTGTGCCGTACAGGAAGTGTACCCCAGCACATATGTGAAGTATATATATTTTACGAGTAGTGGTACCTTGGGTATACTCGTTGGAATGGCTATGGCCATGTGACTGGTAATAGGAGTAGTTATTGAGGAAACTACTGCTTATATCAATGTGACATGTGGGGATATGATTACACCACCCTTGAGGGTGTTGAATTAATCCTACGGGATTAGGATTGCTTTGTGGTTGAGCAAGGACACCGAGATGTCCTTTGTGCATTGGTATTAGAGAAATATTGGGTGATGACCCGCTACTCTAATGGATGTTACGGTATGGTGTACCGGGATGGAGCGTATGATACGTTGGTAGGCTTGGTATAAGCATATAGAGGCAGCGTTTTGCTAGCCAGGTATTGTAGCCATGTTATAGTGTGCTTGTTGTGGCAATTGTACTGCACGTTGGGACCGATTTTGGTGAATTGTATGATGATACGATGAGGACTTGTGGTAGACTCTTGCAGTCTCTATGTGGCATGATGATTGAGGCAGGGAATACCTCACGGGAACGTTTATACGTCTATTGTTTTGCGGGACTTGTACTTGGACAGCTCAATTTTGTTGGTGGTACCAACACGAGTGTCAACAAGTCGTTGTTAGCTCTAGTTGAACATCCTTGCATATGGAATGCAACGGGGGTCACAATTGGATTTGTGGGATATAGCTAGTGAGGTGGCGCTACTATATTGATTTTATCTCGTGGAGAGATTTGGATTGTACTGTCATGGAGACAGCTGGTATTGGTTGAGGGTTGATTGTGAATCAACCGGGGGAAGCCCTACTAGTGTTGGACTAGGTGATGGCTTCGTACTTCCAGTGAGACGTTCGAGGAGACGTCTCCGGGGTAATGCTAGAGTTTGTGGAGTACTATGGCATTAGTACAGGGCATCGTTAGTTTGAGTATACATGGCGTATACAGGTTTCGATTTGGTAATAGTGGTTTGATGCACTATTCTGAACCAATTGCGTATTTTTGGTTCTGGAATATGTTTTGGGCATAAATATATCCAGTTTTTCCGAACGACGGTTCGAGGTTGGAGGGTCATGAGTCCTTGACGTTTTTCCTTGTGAGGAAGGTAGTATTTATCTAGCGATTGGGAATCTTTGGGAGATTCAATGTGTCGTTTTCTGAGGTGTTGATGTTGGAATCACGCCATTGACCGTTTGTCTGTCAATCATCATTCTCTGCCAGGTGAGAATAGCTGGGGATTGACAGTTGATTTTGGGACTTTGGGTATGATTGGAGATACCCATGCCTATTGCGTTGAGTATGCATGTTGTGTAGGTACTTAGGCATGTATGTGTGTACGAATGCCCGCGTTTCGGTACTTGTTGAGTATCGGATTAGTATGCTTGGTTTGGTGAATCTCTGTGAGAGATTGTGGCACCTTGAGATTGGTAATCTCGATGGCACGATGTATTCTGAGGAATAATCGTGAGGTCCGGTTGACTTCCCCTGAGGAGGGATTGTCGGGTTTGGGGACCATGGTAATTCTTGCTGGTCAATTCGATAGCCTCCCTGTTTTAGGATTGTTGAATCTCAGGATGAACGAGGGATGACCAGGATTCAGATTTGTTTAGTGTCGTGATTGACACGTGTGGCGGGAATGCAATCGATTATTCTTGCATGTCCTTTCGAGAACGTGAGACCTTGTGGAGTCTCGATAGTGTGTTCGGACCGAGATATGATTTCTTGGAACACGCGGTTGTAGACATCTTTGGAGATGTGTTTCGTATTGATCGGGGTCATGTTGTGGCCCAACCTGTGTTGCAATGTGGTGCAACTATTCCTTCGATGGAGATGGATTTGGAGAGCGGAAGCCGGATGTGGTATAAGTACATTATAGTGTACTGGTGGTTTCCTTGGTAACGATGTGTGGTTAACATCATAGGCTAAATCACAAAGATATCATCGAGGCGATATCTATTTTGGAATCACGAATGATTCATTTGATTTGCAGTTAGGGATGGCTGACTGCTTTTGAAATGGTTGGCAGAGCGGAATGCTGACGTCTTTCTTTGAGTTGTGATGGTTTGAGAGGTTTACTCCATTCCAGATTTTGGTGTGAAGTCGCTGTCCTCGTGGTTGGAATGTCGTTCATGATATATTCATGATTCGACGATGTAGATCCGTTTGGATTAAGTGGTTTCGGCAATACGTGGAGTACGCCGTGCAATTTCGGGGACGAAATTTTATTAGTGGGGGATAATTGTGATACCCGGGAATTATTGGTGTTAATCCCGGTGTGGTAATAATCCTTAATGGATTT
The DNA here is from genome assembly GCA_907163345.1 of Haberlea rhodopensis. Lineage (NCBI taxonomy): Eukaryota > Viridiplantae > Streptophyta > Magnoliopsida > Lamiales > Gesneriaceae > Haberlea > Haberlea rhodopensis. The sequence goes on from CAJQUN010000406.1 coordinate 249,360, forward strand.
TAATTGTGGCAATTGCGTATTAATTGCGGTTTTGGGACTCCCGGAGATTTTAAATCCAGCTTTTGGAGTCGTCGGATCCAAGGGATGAGATCGTATTCTCATCGTGGTGATAACCTTGGAATTTAGTTTTTGGTGGAATCTGGGGTCCGGAGTACTTTGTAATGGGGCTGATAATGGGAATTGAGGTTAGAGAGATGATTTTTTGAAAACAGATGATATTTAATGAATCATGATGTATTTGTGGAGGAGTCGGTATTTTGGAGCTATATATACCAAATAGACTCGGTATCCGTCATTATACGGAATCACTTCCCTCTCTCATCTCCCTCACGCCTCTCTCACCCCAAACCCTTCCCTCTTCTCCTCTTGGAAGCAAAATCGTTGGGGGCTAGTCTTGGGAGCCCGATTTCTTGAAGAAAGGCTGGTAATCTTCTTTTCCTCACCTTTAGCTTCGATTTGATTATAGTTTTGTGCTAAATGGTTGAGTTTTGGGTTGGATTTGTGATTTGGGGGTTTTGGTTAAAAATCTAAAATGTTGATTTTAGTGTTTTTATTGAGTTTAAATGGTGTATTGGTGGAGTTGAGGAAGTTAGGGGTGTTGGTTTTGAGTTTGGGTGTGAAAAACACCATTAAATCTTGAATTTTCGGAAACCCGTTGGTCGCGATCGATCGCCACTTGGAGCCGATCGATCGCGACATGTTGCTGATTTTGGGAAGGCGATGAATAGTCTCGGCGATCCATCGTGAAGAATAGGCAATCGATCGCGAGGGTCTTGGCGATCGATCGCGTGGTTTGGCGATCGATCGCGGATGGCAGTGTTGCTGGCAGTGGACTCGCGCGATCGATCGCGCCTGAAGGGGGGTCGATCGGGCCCTGTTTGGCTTGTTTTTTTTTGAAATTTTGGAAAATGTCGGGATTTTGGAATCGAGGTTTAATTAACCAATTTTCGGGGCAATCTCTACATTCCATTGGGAATGCCATACTTTTCAAATGAATTGGTTGGAGCCAAAATTTAATATAACGGATTTCTCGATTGAGTTTTCGGCTATCTTTTAAACATGTAAAATGGTATATTTTGGGTATTATGCATGCTTAGCCGGTGGGCTTTTATTTTGGTAATCATCATGGATGGACGATAGGTTTGGAAATTGTGGACGTGCTTGGGCACGTGATTGCATGCCTATGTTTAATTGACAGTTATTTGCATGTTAGCACTTAACTCATCGGGTCGTGGAACTCAGGCAAGGTTGGACTCGAACTACGGAATTATAATGTACGTATGACGTACGAGCATAGCCCCTTAAAATATTTGCAATTGTTGAATGCTTGGTACATTGTATTACGATGAATGTGGGGTCTACCCACCTTAACAGTGTTATAGTGACATAAGAAGGACTAATCATGCATTAAATAACATCTTAAGGTTCCGGTTGTTACATGAGCAAACAGGATTACAGGCCAAAATACAAAACTTCAAAAATAATTCATTACATTCCCAAAAGAATGTCAACATTTAGGTATACACTACTCCAAGAGTAGATACTAGTCATGACTTGAATCCTATACATTCCTGTGTTCCTCGTAGCTCACTGCCTCAACCCGACCCTTGGTCCTTTAGTCCAAAAGTGTACCTACAAGGACAACACATCATGAGCATATACAATCTTACTTAACATTATAAAAACATTACAGTAAATGCATGCAATCTTGGTTAAGTAAATATGCTGGTTGTTTCATTAACTTCTTTTTGTTGTCCCTGATTCATATTCATGCATATGGGCATCTTACCCTGTGGCATCTTACCACATAATAACATCGTATGGCCTCTTACCATATGGGCTCTTACCCCGTGGCATCTTACCACATAATAACATCGTATGACCTCTTACCATATGGGCATCTTACCCCGTGGCATCTTACCACATAATAACATCGTATAATTATATGAAAACATCTTATAGCGTCATTATTTCATCATAAATACTCATACGATAAAAGCATAGTCGTAATGTAGAGATATGTTTTACCGTCCGATGCCCGTACGCCTCTTACGTACCTTTTCAAAAGGAGGAGGAGTCAACAGACTTTATCTCCTTGACTGTGCTGGTACCTGGGATGGTTCTACATAACCACAACATACCATATTAGATACCATATCATGAATCATTGTCAAAATAAAATAATTAAAAACTTTTGCCAAGATTCTGCCTCTCTTGATCGATCGTAACCCATGTCTCGATCGATCGAGAAAGCATAAAAATAGTGCCCAACTTCTGCCTCTATCGATCGATCGAAATATTTTACCGATCGATCGAGGAGCTTCACCGATCGATCGGAAAATCCTTCGATCGATCGGAACCTGAAATTCAAACCATGCTTAAAAGCTTCTGCCTCGCTCGATCGATCGGTACAAGAATCTCGATCGATCGAGCACTCTGAAAATCGGGATTTTTCCAGATTTTCGAGGACCTCATTTCATATCATCAAATCCACTCCATTACACATCATACTTGCTCAAACAAACATGATAGGAACGTCATAAACTTCATGTGGGTACTTAAATCAAAGGTTTAACAAAACCTAAGCTAACATGCATCATAACATCATCAAAATCTTCAACCTCATCCAACTTTTACAGAAAACAGAGTATGCATCTCTTTACCCAGATTTTCGAGCATATACTTTCATAACTAGAAATCTACCACATAAAACATGTAATATGCTCGAGGAAACATGCTAGTAGTTACATAATACTTCCATGTAAGCATTCATACCAAGGTTTCACCTAAACCCATACTAGCATATCATTACCACCAAAATCAAACCCAAACAAAACTCTGAAAAACAGAGTATTAAAACTTTACCCCTCTTCTTGGTAAGCTTTTGTACAATAAATCACAAGCTAACCCTCCTCTTTTCTACAGCTTCCAGGGACGAGAATGAGAGGGAGAAAGAGGTGGAGGAGAATTGATTGGAGGTGGAGTGATGGATGGAGAAGGAGGCATGGGTTGGTAGCAAGTGGGGGTAGGGGTTGAACAAGTGGGGGAGGGGTGAGGTGGCCGATATTATGGGGGGTGGGGTGGTGTGGTTGGGGTGCCATGTGGTGTTTAATTGTGTCCCGGTATTTAGTACGATGTATTAAAATATCCTCACTCGATATTTTATAACTTCATTTAATTAATACATCCTTTTAAAACTCCCAACATGCCCCCTAAAACATATCATCATATCCTAAAATAATCCCCCAATTGAAATACACCACAACCCTTAAACATATCATAAATCATCATCATAGTACATAATCAAATAACATTTCGGGGGTATTACATTACTCCCCTACTTATAAGATTTCGTCCTCGAAATCTACACGCATCACCATATCGAAACTAAACATAAAACATACCAGAGAATAGTTCCGGATAGTGCTACACCATATGCCGTTCCGTCTCCCACGTAGCCTCGTCGACACCCCGACGATCCCACTGAACTTTGACCATCGGTATAACTTTGCTCCGTAGTCTGCGATCCTCTCGATCCAGAATCCTGATAGGTCGTTCTATGTAGGACACATCTGAGTCTAACTGTACTTCAGTAGGCTGTAAGACATGAGACGGGTCTGGCTCATACTTCCGTAACATAGAAACGTGGAAAATATCGTGTATGCCAGACAGGGATGGCGTTAGTGCCAAACGGTAGGCAAAAGTACCGATACGCTGCAAAACTTCATATGGCCCAACATACCTCGGAGATAACTTTCCCCGCATACCAAACCGAACCACACCCCTGAAGGGCGAGATCTTTAAGAAGACCCTGTCTCCTAACTGGAATTCCAGCGGTCGTCGCCTTTTATTGGCATAGGCTGCTTGCCTATCCTGGGTCGCTTTCATCTTCAGGCGTATCAACTTTATCTTACCTTCCATATCCTTGATCATATCCGGTCCTCCGACCGCTTTGCTAGTCAAGTCCTCCCAATACAGCGGTGACCTACATCGTCGTCCATACAGAGCTTCAAAAGGAGCCATTTGAATGCTCGCCTGATAACTGTTATTATAGGAGAACTCCACCAGCGGCACTGAATCCTGCCACGGAGTATCAAACTCCAAAATACATGCCCTCAACATGTCCTCGAGCGTCTGAATGGTACGCTCTGTTTGACCGTCTGTCTGAGGGTGATAGGCCGTACTCAGTCTCACCTCTGTGCCCAAAGCTGTCTGGAGGCCCTCCCAGAAATGTGAAGTGAACCTCGGGTCTCTGTCAGACACTATCGAGACTGGAATACCATGCAATCTTACCACATCCCGTATATACATTTTAGCCATCTTCAAGTATGTGAATGACATATTGTAAGGGATGAAATGAGCCGTCTTCGTCAGCCTATCTACGATCACCCAGATCGCATCAAATCCTGAGGCCGTCCTTGGCAAGTGGGTCACAAAGTCCATAGAGATATGCTCCCACTTCCATTCGGGTACCTCTAAGCTCTTCAGCTCGCCACCAGACCTCTGCCTCTCTGCCTTTACCTGCTGGCAGATGAAACATCTTTTAACAAAAGCAGTCACATCACGCTTCATGCGTCTCCACCAGAATTGACTGCATAGGTCATTGTACATCTTCCTTCCTCCTGGGTGGATACTGAACCGACTACAATGAGCTCGCTCCAATATTCCTCTACGCAACTCTGGTGTATCAGGGACTACCCATCGGTTTCCCAGTCTCAAGGAATCATCCTCAGCCACTCTAAACTTGGATGGCTGACCCTGAAGTACCAACGACGTCCATCTCTGAACCTCATCATCCGACCTCTGGGCCTTCCTGATTGCCTAAAATATATCTGGCCCCGCCAATAAGGTCGACACTCACACAGGCGACGTGTCTATATCGAAATCATAGCCCAGATGGCAATAAGAAGTCATCAAGGTCGACAAACACATAACATCCTCTGCAGTACTCTTCACCTTCCGACTTAAGGCGTCTGCTATTAAGTTCGCTTTACCGGGATGGTACTCAATCTCACAGTCATAGTCTTTGAGTAAATCCATCCACCTTCTTTGCCTCATATTCAACACTGCCTGAGTGAATAAGAACTTCAGGCTCTTATGGTCCGTAAAGATGGTAAATGAAGTACCATAAAGATAATGCCGCCAAATCTTCAAGGCGAAGATAATAGCCGCCACTCCAAGTCATGAACTGAGTATCTGGTCTCATGAGGCTTCAACTGCCTCGAAGCATACGCCACCACGTGCTTATCTTGCATCAACACACAGCCCAAACCTTGCAGTGATGCATCCGTATACAAGGCAAACCTCTTATTCTCAGACGGAATTACCAACACCGGCGCTGTAGTCAAGCGGCGTTTCAGTTCTTGGAAACTTTCCTCACATGTCTTAGACCAAAAGAAGGGGACTCCTTTCTGAGTCAGCTGTGTCAGGGGTTTGCCGATCTTTGAAAAACCCTCGACGAAACGTCGGTAATACCCTGCCAAACCAAGAAAACTCCGTATTTCCGGTACAGAAGTGGGTGCAGCCCACTCCATCACAGCCTCAATCTTCCTGGGATCCACAGATATCCCACTGCTAGATATAACATGGCCTAAGAATACTACGCTGCTCAACCAGAACTCGCACTTGCTGAGCTTTGCATATAGCTGATGATCCCTAAGGATCTGGATTACTGTCCTCAAGTGCTCCGCATGTTCTTCTTCAGTCCGGGAGTAGATGAGTATATCGTCAATGAAGACTATGACGAACTGATCCAAAAATGGATGGAACACCCTGTTCATCAAACTCATGAAAACGGCTGGGGCGTTTGTCACCCCAAAAGGCATGACTAGGAATTCATAGTGTTCATATCTAGTCCGGAAAGCTGTCTTCTGAACATCATCTTCTCGTACCCGTATCTGATGATACCCCGATCGCAGATCGATCTTACTGTAGAGCCTCGTGCCCTGCAACTGATCAACCAAGTCATCAATCCTCGGAAGTGGATACTTGTTCTTCACTGTGGCCTTATTCAGTTGCCTGTAGTCAATGCATAGACGCATCGATCCATCTTTCTTCTTAACAAATAAGACAGGTGCACCCCAGGGCGTATGTAGCCCTTGTCAAGGAGTTCTTGTAACTGAATCTTTAACTCTCTTAGCTCCGCTGGTGCCATCCTATACGGGGCACGAGAAATGGCAGACGTCCCCGATAGTAACTCAATCCCAAACTCGACCTCTCTCGTCGGTGGGAATCCTGGAATCTCCTCTAGAAAAACATCAGAAAACTCTGCCACTACGGGCACATCCTCAACCTTTAACTCTTTCCTCTTTTCCGTGATATCAACAGCGTAGATAAGATATCCTGTATGGCCTCGTTCCAATAACTGTGCCATTTTGACCGCAGATATCAACGGAATCTTTGGATGAGAACCATCCCCATAGAATGTCCAATGGACTCCCAAATTAGATCTGAACCGGACAGTCCTCTGTCTGCAGTCCACAACTGCCTGATACTTGTTCAGCACATCGATGCCCACAATGAAATCGAAGTCTGACATTCCCAGCACAATCAAATCCGACCTTAACTCGTTATCCTCAAAATAAATGAGGCCATCAAAAACAATCTGATCTGTAGTCAAACTTCTTCCAGCGGGTGTCGAGACCATAAAAGGCATGGGGGATGGAGAAGTGCATATGTGGTGCCTTTCCACAAAACTCGTCGACACAAAAGAGTGTGACGCACCTGTGTCTATCAATATAAAAGCAGGGTGCATAAATAAAAGGCACGTACCCGCTATAACCTCCTCCGGAGCCGCTGTAGCCTGCTCCCTCGTCAAAGCGTAAACCTGTGTGATGCCCCAAAATTAATTAATTGCAATTAAGGCATTAATTATGTTTATATGATGAATCATGTGGTAATTGATTTATATGATGGTTAATAAGATGTTAACATGATTTAATTGTGTTGATTACTAAATATGAGGAAGATGTGAATTTAGAGGAAGTATGTTGCATTTTACTAAATGCTTGTAAAATGCCATGAAGAAGTATTTTATGAATCATGATAAGTTTGGGGTGTGAATTTAAATTAATCGCCAACCCCTTCTTTTAACCCTCCACCCATCATTTTAACCCCATTTCACCTTTACTCTTTAAAACCCCCCAACCCATCCTCAACCCTAAACCACTCCACATTTTCGAAATTGTTCAAGGGAGCAAGGAGGAAACTCCACAAAACTTGAGTTTGTGTGATTTTTATCAAGATTTGGAATCTTCAAGAGAACCGTCCCAGGTACCCACGACCTCAAGGAGATAAAGTTCTGCAATTTCTCCTTCTTTTGGAATTAAGTTACGTAAGAAACGTACGAGCATTGGACGGTAAACCATACTCCTACATTTAACGATGATGCTTATGATGATGATGTTTATGATGATGTTTGTGATGATGTTTACGATGATGATGTTTATGATGATGTTTACGATGATGATGTTTATGATGATGTTTATGATGATGTTTACGATGATGATGTTTATGATGATGTTTATAATGACGATGTTTATGATGATGATTATGATGGTGTTTACGATGATGATGTTTATGATGACGTTTATGATGATGATGTTTATGATAAGGTCATACGACGTGTATGATTGGGTAAGCCGCCCATGTGGTAAGATGCCACCCAATGTATGTGAGTGGGTAAGATGCCCACGTGGTAAGATGCCACACAATGTTATGATATGGCAAGACGCCATATGATTGGGTAAGATGCCCATGTGGTAAGATGCCACACGACGAATATGTTATGGTAAGATGCCATACAATGGGGGTAAGATGCCCTCATACATGAATAAGAATCAGGGATAACAAAAGAAGTCGAAGAATGACCAATAACTTTTACTTAACTAAGATGTTATGCATTACTGTATGTCTTCTATATCTTGTTAAGTAAATATGTATATGCTCACGATGTGTTGTCCCTGTAGGTACACTTTTGGACCGAGGGCCTAGGGTCGGGTTGAGGAGGTGAGCTAAAAAGAGCAAGATGAATATAGGATGCAGGATTTTGATAGTCTCTACTCTAGGAGTAGTGTAAATCTATAGCTTTAACATTCATTATTGGGAATGTAATTAAATAGCTTTTGGAAATTTTATTTTGGCCTGTAACCTTCTTAGCTCAAGCTACAACTGGAACCCTTAAAAGGTTATAAATGCATGTTCTGTTCATTATATGTGTACTAATTGATGTTAAGGTAGGAAGACCCTACATTAGCGTATCGCCCTGGAGAGCGCCAGTCTTATTTGTGAAGAAGAAAGATGGTTCGATGCGTTTGTGCATCAATTACAGACAACTGAACAAAGCTACAGTGAAGAATAAGTACCCACTTCCGAGGATCGATGACTTGTTTGATCAGTTGCAGGGTACGAGGCTCTACAGTAAGATCGATCTGAGGTCGGGTACCATCAGATTCGAGTAAAGGAAGATGATGTCCAGAAGACAGCCTTCAGGACTAGGTATGGGCACTATGAATTCCTAGTCATGCCTTTTGGGGTGACAAATGCCCCGGCTGTTTTCATGAGTTTGATGAACAAGGTGTTCCAGCCATGTTTGGATCAATTCGTCATAGTTTTCATTGACGATATACTCATCTACTCCCGGACCGAAGAAGATCATGTACGACACTTGAGGACAGTACTTCAGATCCTTAGGGATCATCAGTTGTATGCAAAGCTCAGCAAGTGCGAGTTCTGGCTGAGCAGTGTAGTATTCTTGGGTCATGTTATATCTAGCAGCGGGATATCTGTGGATCCCAGGAAGATTGAAGCTGTAATGGAGTGGGCAGCACCCACTTCTGTACCCGAGATACGGAGTTTCCTTGGCTTAGCAGGTTATTACCGACGTTTTGTCGAGGGATTTTCTAAGATCGCTAAGCCGTTGACACAGCTGCCTCAGAAAGGAGTCCCATTCTTTTGGTCCGAAGCTTGTGAGGAAAGTTTTCAAAAACTGAAACGTCGTTTGACTACAGATGCCTGTATTGGTGATCCCTTCTGAGAATAAGAAGTTTGCCTTGTACACGGATGCATCATTGCAAGGTTTGGGTTGTGTATTGACGCAAGAAAAGCACGTGGTGGCTTATGCTTCGAGGCAGTTGAAGCCTCATGAGACCAGATACCCAGTCCATGATCTGGAACTGACGGCCATCATTTTCGCCTTGAAAATTTGGCGTCATTATCTTTATGGTACGACGTTTATCATCTATACGGACCATAAGAGCCTGAAATTTCTATTCACTCAGGCTGAACTGAATATGCGTCAAATAAGATTGATGGATTTGCTCAAGGATTATGACTGTGAGATTGAGTACCATCCGGGTAAAGCAAATTTGATAGCAGACGCCTTAAGTAGGAAGGTGAAGAGTACTGCTGAAGACGCTATGTATTTATCAGCGATGATGACTTCTTATTGCCATCTGGGCTATGATTTTGATGTGGACACGTCGCCGGTGCGAGTGTCGACCTTATTGGCCGAGCCAGACGTATTTGAGGCTATCAGGAAAGCCCAGGGGTCAGATGATGAAGTTCAGAGATGGTCATCGATAGTACTTCGAGGTCAGCCAACAAAGTTTAGAGTGGCTGAAGATGATTCTTTAAGACTGGACAACCGATGGGTAGTCCCAAATGCGCCAGGATTGCGTAAAGGAATCTTAGAACGAGCTCATAGTAGCCGGTTTAGTATCCACCCCGGAGGAAGAAAGATGTATAAGGACCTGAGTGGTCAATTCTGGTGGAGACGCATGAAGCGTGATGTGATCACTTTTGTCAAGAGATGTTTGATCTGCCAACAAGTTAAGGCAGAAAGGCAGAGGCCCGGTGGCGAGTTGAAGAGCTTGGAGGTGCCTAAGTGGAAGTGGGAGCATATATCTATGGACTTCGTGACCCACTTGCCAAGGTCGGCCTCTGGATTTGATGCTATCTGGGTGATCGTGGATAGGCTGACAAAGCTCATTTCATCCCTTACAACATGACTTTCACGTATCTAAAGATGGCCCAATTATATGTACGGGATGTAGTGAGGTTGCATGGGGTTCCAGTCTCGATCGTGTCTGACAGAGACCCAAGGTTTACTTCTCATTTCTGGGAGAGTCTCCAGGCAGCTTTGGGCACCGAGGTGAGACTGAGTACAGCTTATCACCCTCAGACAGACGGCCAAACGGAGCGTACTATTCAGACGCTCGAAGATATGCTGAGGGCATGTGTTTTGGAGTTTGATACTCCGTGGCAAGAGTCTATACCACTAGTAGAGTTCTCCTATAATAACAGCTATCAGGCGAGCATTCAAATGGCCCCTTTTGAAGCTCTTTACGGACGACGATGTAGATCACCGCTGTATTGGGAGGACTTGACGAGTAAAGCGGTCGGGGGACCGGATATGATTAAGAACATGGAGGAAAAGATTAAGATGATACGCTTAAAGATGAAAGTGGCCCAAGATAGGCAAGCAGCCTACGCCAATAAGCGGCGACGGCCGCTAGAATTCCAAGTAGGAGACAAGGTTTTCTTGAAAATCTCACCCTTCAGGGGCGTGGTCCGTTTTGGTATGCGGGGAAAGTTATCTCCGAGATATGTCGGACCGTATGAGGTATTGCAGCGTATTGGTACATTGGCTTACCGTTTGGCTCTACCGCCGTCTTTATCTGGAATTCATGATGTCTTCCATGTTTCTATGTTGAGAAAGTATGAGCCAGACCCGTCTCATGTTTTACAGCCTACTGAAGTGCAGTTGGATTCAGATGTATCCTACGTTGAACGACCGGTCAGAATTCTGGATCGTGAGGATCGCAGACTACGAAGTAAAGTTATACCGATGGTCAAAGTTCAGTGGGATCGTCGGGGTGTCGAGGAGGCTACGTGGGAGACGGAACGGCATATGATGCAGCATTACCCGGAACTATTTTCTAGTATGATTTATGTTTAGTTCTTTTGGGTAAGTGCATGCGATTTCGAGGACGAAATCTTGTAAGTAGGGGAGTAATGTGATGCCCCGAAATTAATTAATTGCAATTAAGGCATTAATTATGTTTATATGATGAATCATGTGGTAATTGATTTATATGATGGGTAATAAGATGTTAACATGATTTAATTGTGTTGATTACTAAATATGAGGAAGATGTGAATTTAGAGGAAGTATGTTGCATTTTACTAAATGCTTGTAAAATGCCATGAAGAAGTATTTTATGAATCATGATAAGTTTGGGGTGTGAATTTAAATCAATCCCCAACCCCTTCTTTTAACCCTCCACCCATCATTTTAACCCCATTTCACCTTTACTCTTTAAAAACCCCCCAACCCATCCTCAACCCTAAACCACTCCACATTTTCGAAATTGTTCAAGGGAGCAAGGAGGAAACTCCACAAAACTTGAGTTTGTGTGATTTTTATCAAGATTTGGAATCTTCAAGAGAACCGTCCCAGGTACCCACGACCTCAAGGAGATAAAGTTCTGCAATTTCTCCTTCTTTTGGAATTAAGGTACGTAAGAAACGTACGAGCATTGGACGGTAAACCATACTCCTACATTTAACGATGATGCTTATGATGATGATGTTTATGATGTTTACGATGATGATGTTTATGATGATGTTTACGATGATGATGTTTATGATGATGTTTATGATGATGTTTACGATGATGATGTTTATGATGATGTTTATAATGACGATGTTTATGATGATGATTATGATGGTGTTTACGATGATGATGTTTATGATGACGTTTATGATGATGATGTTTATTATAAGTAAGTTTATGATAAGGTCATACGACGTGTATGATTGGATAAGACGCCCATGTGGTAAGATGCCACCCAATGTATGTGAGTGAGTAAGATGCCCACGTGGTAATATGCCACACAATGTTATGATATGGCAAGACGCCATATGATTGGGTAAGATGCCCATGTGGTAAGATGCCACACGACGAATATGTTATGGTAAGATGCCATACAATGGGGTAAGATGCCCTCATACATGAATAAGAAACAGGGATAACAAAAGAAGTCGAAGAATGACCAATAACTTTTACTTAACTAAGATGTTATGCATTACTGTATGTCTTCTATATCTTGTTAAGTAAATATGTATATGCTCACGATGTGTTGTCCCTGTAGGTACACTTTTGGACCGAGGGCCTAGGGTCGGGTTGAGGAGGTGAGCTAAAAGGAGCAAGATGAATATAGGATGCAGGATTTTGATAGTCTCTACTCTAGGAGTAGTGTAAATCTATAGATTTAACATTCATTATTGGGAATGTAATTAAATAGCTTTTGAAAATTTTATTTTGGCCTATAACCTTCTTAGCTCAAGCTACAACTGGAACCCTTAAGAGGTTAAAAATGCATGTTCTGTTCATTATATGTGTACTAATTGATGTTATGGTAGGAAGACCCTACAACCTGCCCCTGTGGTGGCCCCATGGGCTGACCTCTATACTGCCTCGGTGCAAAAGGTGGTCTATGATGTACTGCTCTGTCCGCAGGCCTCCCCGCAGAGTTCTGCTATCTTCCCCTGTTGTGACACTGCCGAACAAAGTGGCCTCTGTCGCCACAAACATAGCATCCTACGCAGTTTGCTAAATGGGGTTGCCCACAAAGAGTGCACTGAACCCTTCCAGATCTGTCTCCCTGAGGCTGTCCTCTTCCCGTAGGGGCGTCATTCCTACGATTCCCCTTCCAACGATTCTCAGGCCTCTTGCCACCGAATCTCGACGCTGAAGTGTTCCCCCTAGGCTTAAACTGATCACCCCTGGGCTTCAAATTGTCGGAAGTATATTTCTGAGGGGGTACTGGAGGTGGCACGGCATCAGAATATGCACCAACTCCCAAATCAGCTAGCTCGGCCCATGAAAGCGCATCGTCAAAACAGGCAGGGCCATAAGTGACGACCCTGTCATACAGCTCGGGCCTCAAGCCTTTCATAAAATTCCTCATCTTAGCCTGGGTGTTCGCAGCAATGTGGGGCACATAACGGAGTAAAGAACAGTAATGTAGAGCATAGTCTGATACAGGCATGGTACCTTGCCTTAAGTTGGTAAACTCATCCTCTTTAGCCTATCTCGCAGCAGTTGAGAAATAGCGGGTCAGAAACCGAGTCCTGAACAGTTTCCAATTGATCTCCTGACCCTGAGCCTCTTGCTCAATCACTGTGGTCTTCCACCACATCAATGCCTTCTTAGCCAGCTGAAATTCTGCTAATCTGATCCATGTCGTCTTTGCACAAGGCGCTGCCACAAATATCTGCTCTATCCTCTCTAGCCACTCCTCGGCCACTTCCCCGGTTTCCGTTCCTTCGAACATCGGAGGTTGGTACGTCAAAAAACTGAGACAAGCTCAGCTCCACGGGTAATAATTGTTGTTCAGAGGGCTCTTCCCCCAAGGCTGGTGGGGGTAGTGGATTCGTACGCCCAGCACTTGCATTTACACTAACAACGTCACCCACTTCTACATTTGCTGCCATGCTGCAACACAAGGGTTAACAACAATACCAAAAGCAGTTCATAAAGTACATCGTTAGATAATTAAACATGGTAGTATAACATCTTCTACTTCATATGAAACATACATATAAAACATGTTTAAAAGTAAGCACCTAGCCAACTTATTGCTAAGGCTACCCTTCACTCATTCCCGGGTTATCTAACCACTGCTCTGATACCACTAATGTGGGGTCTTCCCACCTTAACAGTGTTATAGTGACATAAGAAGGACTAATCATGCATTAAATAACATCTTAAGGTTCCGGTTATTACATGAGCTAACATGATTACAGGCCAAAATACAAAACTTCAAAAATAATTCATTACATTCCCAAAAGAATGTCAACATTTAGGTTTACACTACTCCTAGAGTAGATACTAGTCATGACTTGAATCCTATACATTCCTGTGTTCCTCGTAGCTCACTGCCTCAACCCGACCCTTGGTCCTTTAGTCCAAAAGTGTACCTACAGGGACAACACATCATGAGCATATACAATCTTACTTAACATCATAAAAAACATTACGGTAAATGCATGCAATCTTGGTTAAGTAAATATGCTGGTTGTTTCATTAACTTCTTTTTGTTGTCCCTGATTCATATTCATGCATATGGGCATCTTACCCTGTGGCATCTTACCACATAATAACATCGTATGGCCTCTTAACATATGGGCATCTTACCCTGTGGCATCTTACCACATAATAACATCGTATGGCCTCTTACCATATGGGCATCTTACCCCGTGGCATCTTACCACATAATAACATCGTATGGCCTCTTACCATATGGGCATCTTACCCCATGGCATCTTACCACATAATAACATCGTAAAAATATGGAAACATCTTATAGCGTCATTATTTCATCATAAATACTCATACGATAAAAGCATAGTCGTAATGTAGAGATATGTTTTACCGTCCGATGCCCGTACGCCTCTTACGTACCTTTTCAAAAGGAGGAGGAGTCAACAGACTTTATCTCCTTGACTGTGCTGGTACCTGGGATGGTTCTACATAACCACAACATACCATATTAGATACCATATCATGAATCATTGTCAAAATAAAACAATTAAAAACTTTTGCCAAGATTCTGCCTCTCTCGATCGATCGGAACCCATGTCTCGATCGATCGAGAAAGCATAAAAATAGTGCCCAACTTCTGCCTCGACCGATCGATCGAAATATTTTACCGATCGATCGAGGAGCTTCACCGATCGATCGAAAAATCCTTCGATCGATCGGAACCTGAAATTTAAACCATGCTTAAAAGCTTCTGCCTCGCTCGATCGATCGGTACAAGAATCTCGATCGATCGAGCACTCTGAAAATCGGGATTTTTCTAGATTTTCGAGGACCTCATTTCATATCATCAAATCCACTCCATAACACATCATACTTGCTCAAACAAACATGCTAGGAACTTCATAAAACTTCCATGTGGGTACTTAAATCAAAGGTTTAACAAAACCTAAGCTAACATGCATCATAACATCATCAAAATCTTCAACCTCATCCAACTTTTACAGAAAACAGAGCACGCATCTCTTTACCCAGATTTTCGAGCATATACTTTCATAACTACAAATCTACCACATAAAACATGTAATATGCTCGAGGAAACATGCTAGTAGTTACATAATACTTCCATGTAAGCATTCATACCAAGGTTCACCTAAACCCATACTAGCATGCATGGAATCATTACCACCAAAATCAAACCCAAACAAAACTCTGAAAAACAGAGTATTAAAACTTTACCCCTCTTCTTGGTAAGCTTTTGTACAATAAATCACAAGCTAACCCTCCTCTTTCCTACAGCTTCCAGGGACGAGAATGAGAGGGAGAAAGAGGTGGAGGAGAATTGATTGGAGGTGGAGTGATGGATGGAGAAGGAGGCATGGGTTGATAGCAAGTGGGGGTAGGGGTTGAACAAGTGGGGGAGGGGTGAGGTGGCCGATATTATGGGGGGTGGGGTGGTGTGGTTGGGGTGCCATGTGGTGTTTAATTGTGTCCCGGTATTTAGTACGATGTATTAAAATATCCTCACTCGATATTTTATAACTTCATTTAATTAATACATCCTTTTAAAACACCCAACATGCCCCCTAAAACATATCATCATTCCTAAAATAATCCCCCAATTGAAATACACCACAACCCTTTAAAATATCATAAATCATCATCATAGTATATAATCATATAACATTTCGGGGGTATTACAATGAATGTATGTGAAAAGGCATGGTTTATGGTATTTGCTACAAATGTACATATATGCATTGGGAATCATGTGGTGCCGCTTTTGAGCGAGCAATGATGGGATGTTGTCTCCTTTGAACGAACATCGGTAATGACGCCACTGCTGTTGAGCATGCGTGAGAATGAAATGCAGCTATTGTCGAGCGAGCAATGAAATAGAAATATGGAACCATGAGTGAGGTACATGGAACATTTGTAATAATTGTTGATACCATCCAGGGAGCATCTTTTATATTTCATAGCATTTATATTTTTGTAAATTATGAATTGTATCATTATGATTATTGGATTTGGGATATTGGTATGCTCACCCCGTGTGGGGGCTGTCTCTGTTGGGGCAGGTGATTAGGTACATCGATGGCTTTGGAGATGAGCTCGAGCTATGGATTGGAGGTGCTTCCAGGGATCGAAATACCAGTGACTGTATTGAGCACCATATTTTATACATTTGATACACACATACCTATTTGATGCTCGTCTGTGAGCACTATTATGTGTATATGGCATGTATAAAAGGCAAGGGTCTTTCTCTCTTCATTTATGAGTTGCACGCAATTATTTATTGAATTGCTAAATTAACTGAGAACATGTTAGTGTATTATAATGGTGCATGATATGTATGTGGACTTGGTTGGGGAAAAACTAGACATTATATGGAATAATGTAAAGAATTATATTATTGGCATGAATTAGTATGGTGATAAGTGGTTTCTCCCCTATATGTTTGATTAAATGCACTAATTGCTTGGATTAATACACTAATAACGGGTTAAGGGCATGGGGGGTCCTTACATTTCCGGAGGAAATTCCAGGATTCCCACCGACTAGAGAGGTCGAGTTTGGGATTGAGTTATTACAGGGAACGTCCGCTATTTCTCGTGCCCCTTACAGGATGGCACCGGCGGAGTTAATGGAGTTGAAGGAGCATTTACAGGAACTCCTTGACAAATGATATATACGCCCTAGCGTATCGCCTTGGAGCGCATGGTAGCGCTTATCGCGTACGCCCAAATTAACCCTTCTTCAGTTAATAACAAAAATATGTAGTAGCGGAAGTAGGGATCGATCCCACAGGGAAGGTAAAATTATTTCGTGTCAATTAGCAAACAAATAGTAACAATGGGAGTTTTGGATTGGATTACTACTACTTAGCGAATATCAAACTAATAAACGAGTTTAACTAAAACGATTAAAACTTATGGGATTAAAGCGATTCTTGGTTTTCAGGTAACTGTACTTTTGGAAAATTATCTTTTGGTCATCGAATCAAAACATTCGAATTCTTTCGATTATCTATCGACTGGAAATTCAATTCCTACTCATCTTATTCATAGTCAAAGAGAAAACAGCATTAAATTCAACCCTTACCAAATCTCTAATCACTACTACAGCAATTAATGATTAAATCAATGATAGTTTTCTAAACTAATGAGTTCCACAAATCTAATCAATAAAAACTACAGCCGTTAGAATTGATTACTCAATCGTTTCTCCTAAGAATTCAATAACACCTACAGCCGGTTAATTATTAATCTTAGTTGTTTCTTAACAAACTATCGATTATGCAATTGAATATTAGGTGATCGGTCTAATACACAAACACAACAATCATGGAATTCGAAATCTGAGAAACAAATTGAAATCGAAATCTAATTCAACAATCCAACCGAATTCTCATAAAAGATTCAAATCCAAAAGTAGGTATCCCTTCAACCAAGAATCAAAGGGTTTTAGCCTAGCATAATTGAATCTAAAATCAACAACATATTAGTCGAAAACATTAAAATAACAAAGGAAAAGAAATTACTAATACTAGTCACGATTCCGGCTTGTCGATTTCGGTCCCGTTTTTCGTTGTTCTTGACAAAACTTCAGAGAAAATTAATCTAAAATCTCAAATTATTCTAAAAATTCGAAAAACTATCAAAAGTTGCTGCTGATGAGGCTTAGTCTCGAATTTTAGGGTCTGGGAGTGATAAAAATGGGATACAATCTTTTAAACATGGTAAAAGACTCAATTTCCTAATTTCCGGACTCTGTGGCGATCGATCGCCTGATGTGTGGCGATCGATCGCTAGTTTATTTTTTTTTTCAGTGAAAATCTTGAGGCGATCGATCGCCACTTTATCGCGATCGATCGCTAGGCTCCAGTGGACTTTGGCGATCGATCGCCTGGTACTCGCGATCGATCGCTGATCCGTGAATTTTGTTGTAAAAGTTTCTATCCATAGGCGATCGATTTCCTCTTCCAGGCGATCGATTGCCTCCTCCAAAATTACATTTTTGCCCTTTTCTTGATCAACTTTGAGTCATTGTCTTGTCCATGTCTCTTCTTGGTCTTTATACATCATTTTTGGCTCGTTTTCTTCGATTGTACCTACAATTACACAAATATACGATTAGGTAGCATACGTATCAAATTATCTATCAAAACCTACCAAATCGTAGACAATTAAGCACTAAAGATGTGTCTATTTCTAGTCACATCAAACTCCCCCATACTTACTCTTTACTCGACCTCGAGTAAACAAATAAAACTACAATATTTTTTGTTGGCTCATAGGTTCATAACAAAGCAACTTGTCCACACTTTAATGCCTCAACAATTTTAACATGCATAATAATAATGAACGGCGGTGAAAAGTTAACAGTGGAACAAGTTCAATCCCTAAACATTTCGTACCCAACAAAGCAGTGGACGTGTGTGTGTGGTCATAAACAAGTGTTGTGTACAAATTATAGATCCAAAATATGCAAAGCCATAATAGTTCAAGTCATACACTAACACAAGTATAAGCTCACTTGCACACTATTCTCCACTATCTTAGCTACTTTGCAAACATAAATCAAGTAGGTCCTTATTAGCTTGTAGCTTGGCCTAGGTATTGGCTTATGAAAGAAAGGGTAAGGATATTCAAACAAGAGAGTATGATGAAATGCACACTAAAAGCTTCTCTTCTTGCATGAATTTTTCAACTTTGTTCTTTTTCACAAGGTTTATTTCAACACTTTTCTTCTTTTGTGCCTTGGCTCCCCTTGGAGTCATATTTTTCTCAAATTCCTCAAGGCATTCCTTTTCTTTCATGTATTTCATCCTTTTGACAATAAAGTTCACAAATATACTTCAATGATTCCCAAGTGCATTTGAATGAAATACATCATACTCCCTCAAAAGGTATGGATTGAAATCATATTTAGGCTAAAAGGGTGGGATGATAAGCTAGTCAAGGAATGTCGAATGGGGGTCTTTAGTATGCTTAGCATACTACCATTCTTTTACATTAAGGCTCAAAATAGGTACTAGAGAATGATTTTGTTTACATGGTAGGCTTGAAAGGCACAAACGCATCAAAGATCGCCTATATCACTTTCATGTTTGCAAGTAGTCTAGACATACGCCTCAAAGAGCATGTAGTTAAGTTCTAGTGTGTATTAGAGGCTTCTTAAGACTATCACAAAGTTCACACAATCTTCACTAAGTTATGCACACTTCACAAGTCATGACAATAATGTGCTCAAAATATTCAACTTACTAAGTTAAAGTACACTTTGCATTAGAGTTCAAAGTGTTCCAAGGTTAACAATTCACCTATGTTCAAAAGCATGCATGCCATTAATTAGGTTTCATCATGGGCTAGTGATTCTAAGCATGCGTTCATTACTAACTATGAGCTCAAAATTTTTAAATTTTTTGATTTTTTTGTATTTTTGAAATATTAAAGCAAAACTAACTACTAATCCCTCCCCCATACTTAAATCCTACATTGTCCCCCAATGTAAGGCAAAAATATAAAGAAAAGAGAAAAGTGGAAACGAAAAAGCAAAAAAAACTAAAAATAAAAGGGAGAAAAGAAACTAACTCCCCTTGGGTTGCCTCCCAAGCAGCGCCTCTGTTTAACGTCGGTGGCCCGACGCTATCCCCTTCCTCATTCGAAAGTAGGTGGGTCTGCTAGAGTCACCTTGATGTCTACTCGTCCTCCGTCTTCATTTTGGACACTTTCATAATAGTGCTTCAATCGGTGACCATTCACTTTGAATGTCTTCGTGGTGTCCAAACTCTGAATCTCTACTGCACCATGGGAAAACACATTAGTAACTACATAAGGACCATGCCACCTGGAACGAAGCTTACCTGGAAATAGACGAAGGCGTGAATGATAAAGGAGAACTTTCTGACCAACTTCAAAATTCCTCCTTGATATCATCTTGTCGTGAAAATCCTTTGTCTTCTCTTTGTAACATCTTGCACTTTCATATGCTTCATTTCGAATCTCCCCGAGCTCTTGCAATTGCAGCTTCCTATGCACTCCACTTTCATCATAGTTCATGTTGAAGTACTTCACTGCCCAGTACGCTTTGTGCTCCAACTCTACAGGAAGATGACACGGTTTTCCAAAAATCAGTCTATAAGGGGACATACCTATCGGGGTCTTGTATGCAGTCCTGTAGGCCCACAGTGCATCGTCAAGTCTCAACCTCCAATCTTTCTGTGTCGGGTTGACGGTTTTTTTCCAATATGGCCTTGATTTCTCGGTTGGAGACCTCGGCTTGGCCATTTGTTTGCGGATGATAGGCAGTGGAGACCTTGTGAGTCACGTGGTATTTCTTGAATAGACTTTCCACTGTCCGATTGCAGAAGTGTGTCCCTCTATCACTGATGATGGCTCGTGGGATTCCAAATCTAGAGAAAAGGTTATGCTTGATAAAATCTGCAACAACCTTGGAATCGTCAGTCCGGGTAGCTATGCTTCAACCCATTTCGATACATAATCAACAGCAAGCAGTATATAAATATGACCATAAGACATAGGAAAAGGTCCCATAAAGTCGATGCCCCATACGTCAAAAATTTCAGAAATGAGAATGGGCTGTTGGGGCATCTCCTTTCTTTGGGAGAGATTACCAGTCAGTTGACATTGTGCACAACTCTTGCAGAAAAGATATGAGTCACGAAATAGGGTGGGCCAAAAGAACCCACATTCCAGTACCTTTCTCGACGTCCTCTTTGCTCCAAAATGTCCACCACACGCATATGAGTGGCAGAACGTAAGAATGTCATTTACCTCTGTCTCGGGTATGCTTCGTCGAATGATTTGGTCCTCACAGTTCTTCCATAAGTAAGGGTCATCCCATACGTAGTACTTGGCGTCACTTCTAATCTTGGCTCGTTGGGACCTAGAGAGTTCATGGGGTAGCACATTAGAAGCTAAAAAATTCACGATATGAGCGTACCATGGAAAATTGTCGTTTATGGCGAATAGGTGCTCATCCGGGAACTCCTCCTTCAAACACAGCTCATCGTCCACATGTGGTAGACGGCTTAAGTGGTCCGCTACTTTGTTCTCGCTGCCCTTCTTATCCTTTATTTGGATGTCGAATTCACTCAAGAGCAAAATCCATCTTATTAGCCTTGGTTTTGCCTCCTTCTTCGTCATCAGATAGCGAAGAGCTGCATGATCAGAATAAACAATCACCTTAGTACCAAGTAAATAAGATCTAAACTTTTCAAGAGCAAAAACGACTGCTAATAGCTCTTTCTCAGTAGTAGAGTAGTTGCGTTGGGCGTCATTCAAGGTTTTGGATGCGTAGTAGATGGCATGTGAAGCATTGCCCTCTTTTTGTCCCAAGACAGCACCAACCGCATAATCACTTGCATCGCACATGATCTCGAAAGGCTTGTTCTAGTCGGGTGGTTGGATAATAGGGGTAGAAGTCAATGACTTCTTCAGTGTATCAAAAGCGCTCTTGCCTTCGTCAGTCATCTCAAACGGGACATCCTTTTGTAGTAGCTTACACAAAGGTGTAGCCATCTTGGCAAAGTCTTTGATGTACCTTATGTAAAAACCTGCATGACCAAGAAACGAGCGCACATCCCGAACACAAGTAGGATAAGGTAAAGATTGCATGACATCAATTTTCGCCTTATCGACCTCTATACCATTGGCAGACACAACATGACCTAGCACTATACCTTGTTCGACCATAAAATGACATTTTTCAGAATTTAAAACAAGGTTAGTATCGATGCACTTCTTCAAAACCAGTGTAAGGCTAGATAAGCAATCCTTGAATGAGTTACCGTAAACAGTAAAATCATCCATGAATACCTCTAAGATATGTTCAATAAACTCAGAAAAGATACTGACCATACACCGTTGAAAAGTAGCTGGGGCATTGCAGAGGCCAAAGGGCATGCGACGGTATGCAAATGTGCCGAACAGACATGTGAAGGTGGTCTTTTCTTGGTCCTCCGGAGCGATTGCAATCTGAAAATAGCCCGAGTAACCGTCAAGAAAACAGTAAAATGAATGGCATGTTAACCTCTCAAGCATCTGATCAATAAAAGGTAGAGGGAAGTGGTCCTTTCGAGTCACAACGTTTAGCTTCCGGTAGTCAATGCACACGCGCCAGCCATTTTGAATGCGTGTGGGTACAAGTTCATCGTCTTTAGTCTTGATCACAGTAATACCGGTCTTCTTAGGAACCACTTGTACCGGACTAACCCATTGGCTATAAGATATAGGATATATCATGCCAACTGATAAGAGCTTCAGAATCTCCTCCTTCACCACATCCATCATGGGTGGGTTCAACTTCCTTTGTGGTTGACGTGTGGGGCTTCCTCCTTCCTCCAGTAGAATCCGGTGCATGCATGTAGAGGGACTGATTCCCTTTATGTCTGCAATGGTCCAGCCTATAGCAGTTTTGTGCTCTTTGAGCACATGAATCAGGTCCTTCTCTTGATCATCCCCCAACTTGCTGGAGATGATCACTGGTAGTGTATTACCTTCACCAAGGAATACGTACTTGAGATGAGTTGGCAGCGGCTTAAGCTCGATGTTGGGTGCCTGCAAAATAGATGGGGGAATCCTGGTATTAGAAATAGGTAGTGATATAAAAGAAACAGTACCTGACTGAGGTAGCTCAGGTGTATCATCCAGTGCGTCAATGGTGTGCTTCACGTCGTCCATGAGGGGTGTGGCTTCGTCTTCCTTCTCCATGTCCGTGGTAAGAGTGCTTTCCAGTTCATCTTTCCCTGTATTCTCAAAAACTTCCTGGGCAGGTAATCAATAACATCAACAGAGTACACAGTATCATCATTATTGCAAGGATATTTCATGGCATCATAGATGTTAAATGTAACAATCTCACCATCAAACTCCATAGTGAGGGTACCACTATGCACATCTATCTTAGTCTTAGACGTTTTGAGAAATGGTCTTCCTAACAATATAGGACTACTCTTATCACCATTTTCCATGTCAAGGATATAAAAATCAGCTCGGAAGACTAGTTCATTTACTTGCACCAACACATCTTCCATTAAACCCCTAGGATATGCACTAGATCTATCCGCTAATTGAATTACGACTCCAGTAGGACTCA
The DNA here is from genome assembly GCA_907163345.1 of Haberlea rhodopensis. Taxonomy (NCBI): domain Eukaryota; kingdom Viridiplantae; phylum Streptophyta; class Magnoliopsida; order Lamiales; family Gesneriaceae; genus Haberlea; species Haberlea rhodopensis. Next base: position 272,530 of record CAJQUN010000406.1, read on the forward strand.
AGGGACCAAGTTGTAAAGAAGCATATATAGAATATGGCATAACATTAATTGATGCTCCTAGATCTAACATGGCTTTTTCAAGTTGAGTGGTACCAATGGTGCACGGGATAGAGAACATACCTGGATCCTTACACTTGGTAGGGATTTTTCTTTGTATCACCGCTGAAACGTTTTCACCCAGTTCAACCTTCTGGGGTCCCTTCAATCTATGACTCCTCTTGGCAGTGTATAATTCCTTCAAGAATTTCGCATAGCGCGGTACTTGTTGGATTGCGTCCAGCAATGGTATGTTTATCTCACATCTTCGGAAGGTCTCATATAGGCCTTTGAGTCCAGCGTCTTTCCTGTTATCTTTCAAAGCTTGGGGAAAAGGGGGTGGTACTTTATACTCAGAAAAAGAAGGAGGCTTACCTTTTGGTGCCTCATGTTCTATCCCGGTCTTTCCTCCAACTTCCTTTTCCTTTTCTGCCTCATCCTTTGATGGTTCTTTCTCTATCTTCTCTGGCACCTCCAATTCCTTCCCACTCCTAGTTGTCACTGCATTTACATTTTCTCTCGGATTCACCACTGTTTGGGATGGTAGAGTGGTTGATCCGGTTGCTTCAACTCTATTAAGTGCAGTGGCTATTTGACCCACTTGGGTATTCAAGGTTTGAATACTCGATCTTGTCTCCTGTTGAAATTTAGTAACATTGTGAGCAAGATCTTGAATTATAACCTCTAACCTGTCAGTAGTAGAAGGATAATTGGGTTGTTGTTGTGCCCTCTGAAAAGGTGGTCTGTATGGCGGAGGGTGTTGTTGTGGCGCTTGAGGAGGAACGTGATTTATCGATTGCGGTCCATAACTCAAGTTAGGGTGGTCTCTCCATCCTGGATTGTATGTGTTGGAGTAAGGGTCATGTCTTCGTTGGGGTTGTCCCGGAAATCCCCCTGCTGCATGCACTTGCTCAGCTGATGTCTTTTGAAGTGATGGACATGCATCAGTGGTATGACTCATCTCCAAACATATACCACAAGGTTTCGCCTTTCCCACATTGCCACCTTCCATACCACGCACAAGAAACGTTAAATCTATCAGTTGTTGTTCGAGGTTGGAAACATTTACCTCCCCTTGTTTCCTTTGTGCTGGTTCCGCTCGAAAGTTGCCAAACTGCTGTGAGTTGGCCGCCATGTTAGCTATCAAGCTTTGCGCATCATCCGGTGTTTTATCGACAAAGGCTCCCCCACTCATAGCATCGACTAAGTTCCTGTCACTAGACAATAAACCTTCATAAAAGTATTGAATGAGTAAGTGTGCACTTATCTGGTGTTGTGTGCAACTTGCACACAACTTTTTGAAGCGTTCCCAATACTCATGCAATGTTTCTCCACTGAATTGTCTAATGGAGTAGATCTCCTTGCGTATGTTAGCCGCTCTTGATGCTGGAAAGTACTTCTCCAAAAACGTTCTTTGGAGGTCCGTCCATGTTGTGATGGAGCCTGGTGGTAGGTAGAAGAGCCAGTCTTTCGCCGCGTCCTTTAGAGAAAAAGGGAAAGCCCTTAACTTGATCTGATCCTCAGTAATTCCTGTCGGTTTCATAGTGGTGCAAACCACATGAAACTCCATCAGATGCTTGTGGGGATCCTCGCCTGTGAGTCCATGAAAAGAATGCAACAAATGTATAAGTCCCGATTTAAGTTCAAAACTTACATTAGTTGCGAAAGCAGGAAAATTTATGCAAAGAGGTTGTTGGTCCAAATCTGGATTGGGCAGTTGGCGTAGACTTTGGTTCGCAGCCATATCGTTCCTTCCCTTCTCTTCTTGTCTCCGAGTATCTCTCCTTCTTTAATGCAGCGTCCTCTCGATTTCTGGATCGTAATATGAATTATCCTTGTAATCAAACGATCCGCCTGTACTCATCAACAAACCTCAGTAGTCGTGCGGGAAAGCAAATAACAAAACAGAACTAAAATTAACAAAAACGAAATAAAAAAAATTGACACTAATAAATATTGCCTTCCCCGGCAACAGCGCCAAAATTTGGTAGTGCTTATCGCGTACGCCCAAATTAACCCTTCTTCAGTTATGTGATGTGTGATGTCCCGAAATTAATTAATTGCAAGTAAGGCATTAATTATGTTTATATGATGAATCATGTGTTAATGAATTTATGTGTTGGGTATTAAGATATTAACATGATTTAATTGTGTTAATTATTAAATATGAGGAAGATGTGATTTTAGATGAAGTTTAGAGCATTGTTGTAAAATGCTTTTAAAACACCAAGTATGGTATTTTATACATCATGTTAAGTTTGGGGTACATTTTTTTAAAAGTAAGTTAAGACAACCCCTTTTAATCTTTTACCCACCACTTTAACCCCTCTACACCTTTCACTTTATTAAAAATCCCCAAAATCACTTCCCAACCCAAACCCTCCCATTTTCGAGTTCCACCAAAAGAGGAGAAAAAAGTTCCACAAAAACTTTGTTTGTGTAATCTTTGCTAGGATTTGGAGCCTACAAGAGGTATGGAACCATTCCTATAAGTTTTATGATGTTTGGTGTTGAAATGGGTTAAGTTTTTGATGTTTTATGTGTGTTTGTTTGGGTATGTGTTGTTTATGGTTGGGGTATGATTCTTGAAGTGTTTTAAGTGGGTTTTAGTGGGTTATGATGTTATTGTTATTGTTGGGAAGTTTGGTGTTGAAAGGTATGAGGATGAGCTTGCAAAATGCACATGAAAATGGAGAAATCGCGGCCACTGTAAGTGGCGATCGATCGCTACAAAAGCAGCGATCGATCGCCGAGAGGCAGTACGCGAAGATGAGCTCAGGCGATCGATCGCCTCAAATGGCGCGATCGATCGCCAACGTCCAGTAGCCAAATAAGCATCAGGCGATCGATCGCCTCATTTTAAGCGATCGATCGCCGCTAAGTGAAAAATCAGGCGATCGATCGCCTCATTTGAGCGATCGATCGCCACTGTTCAAAAGATGAAAAATGTTGATTTTTGTTGTATTTTTGGTATTGGGCTTTTGTTTAGCTTCTAATATCAATTTGTATGGTTATGTAGAACCGTCCCAGGTACCCACGACTTCAAGGAGATAAAGTCTACGATTTCTCCTTCTTTTGGAATTAAGGTACGTAAGAGACGTACGAGCATCGGACGGTAAACCATACCCTTACCTATTATGATGATGTTTATGATGATGATGTTTATGATGATGTTTATGATGATATTTATGATGATGATGCTTGTGATGAGGTTATGATGATGATGCTTATGATGATGTTATGATAATGATGCTTACGATGACGTTTACGATGATGATGCTTATGATGATGTTTATGACGATGATGCTTATGATGATGTTTATGATATGATGTTTATGATGACGTCTATGACGACGAAGTTTATGATAAGGTCATACGACGTGTATGATTGGGTAAGACGCCCATGTGGTAAGATGCCACCCAAAGTATGTGAGTGGGTAAGATGCCCCTGTGGTAAGATGCCACGTAATGTTTATGATATGGTAAGATGCCATATGATTGGGTAAGATGCCCATGTGGTAAGATGCCACACGAAGGTTATATTATGGTAAGATGCCATACAATGGGGTAAGATACCCTTATATATGAATAAGAGTCAGGGATAACAAAGGAAGTTGAAGAACGACCAATAACTTTTACTTAACTAAGATGTTATGCATTAGTGTATGCCTTTTTATATAAAGTTAAGTAAATATGTATATGCTCACGATGTGTTATCCCTGTAGGTACACTTTTGGACCGAAGGGCCTAGGGTCGGGTTGAGGCGGTGAGCTAAAAGGGAACAAGATGATTTAAATTACAGGATTTTGATAGTCTCTACTCTATGAGTAGAGTAAACCTATAACTTTAACATTCATTGTTGAGAATGTAATTAAGTAGCTTTTGGGAATTTTATTTTGGCCTGTAATCTTATTAGCTCAAGCTACAACCGGAATCTTAAGAGGTTATAAATGCATGTTCTATCCAGTATATGTGTACTATACGTGGTTAAGGTAGGAAGACCCTACATTAGTGGTATCAGAGCAGTGGTTAGATAACCCGGGGATGAGTGAAGGGTAGCCTTAGCAATAAGTTAGCTAGGTGCTTACTTTCGAACATGTTTTGTGCATAAGTTGCATATGAAGTATATGATGTTGTGCTAACATGTTTTGTTTATCTAACGAAGTCTTATACGAACTGCTTTTGGATCTTGTTGTTAACCCTTGTGTTGCAGTATGGCAGCAAATGTGGAGGTAGGTGACGCAGTGAGCGTCAATGCAAGTGCGGGGCGTACGAATCCCCTACCCCCGCCAGCTTTTGATGATGAACCGGCCGAACAACAGTTGTTGCCAGGGGAGCTAAGCTTAACTCAGTTTCTTGCTTACCGACCCCCAACCTTTGAAGGAACCGAAACTGGGGAACGAGCTGAGGAATGGTTAGAAAGAGTAGAGCAGATCTTTGTGGCATCCCCATGTGCGAAGACAACATGGATACGGTTAGCAGAGTTCCAATTGGCCAAGAAGGCGCTAATGTGGTGGAAGACCACTGTGGTAGAGCAAGAAGGCTCAAGGTCATGAAGTTAACTGGAAAATGTTTCGAACTCGCTTTCTGAACCGTTATTTCTCGGCTGCAGCACGACAGGCTAAGGAAGATGAATTCACTCACCTCAAGCAAGGTAATATGTCAGTGTCAGATTATGCTCTTCAGTTTTGCTCCTTGCTCAGATATGTGCCTCACATTGCCACGAGCACGCAAGCAAAGATGAGGAATTTCATGAAAGGTTTGAGGTCGGAGCTGTACGATAGGGTGAGCACTTATGGCCCTACTTGTTTTGACGATGCACTCTCACGGGCCGAGCTGGCCGAACTAGGAGTTGGTGCATACCCTGATGTTGTACCACCGTCGGCACCCTCTCAGAAATCCACTCCGGATAATTTGAAGCCAAGGAGTGATCAGTTCAAGTCAAGGGGGAACTCATTGGCGTCAAGGTTCAGTGGTAAGAGGCCCGACAATAGATGGAAAGGAAACCGTAGGGGTGATGCCCCATCTGGAAGGGGGCAGTCTCAGGGAGACAGATCCGGGAAGATCCAATGCACTCTTTGTGGGCAACCACATCTGACGAAAGAAGGTGAAGGGTGCTATGTTTGTGGCGACAAGGGCCACTTTGCTAGACAGTGTCCCAACAGGGGAAGTCAACAGGGTCCTGCGGGGAGGCCTGCGGATAGGACAGCACAGCACAGACCCCCATTTGTGCCGCGTCAGCATGGAGGTCAGCCCATGGGGCCACCTCAAGGACAAGTCTATGCATTGACAAGGGAGCAGGCTTCAGCGGCTCCGGAGGAGGTTATAGCGGGTACGTGTCTTTTATTTACGCACCCTGCTTTTATATTGATCGACACAGGTGCGTCACACTCTTTTGTGTCAACAAGTTTTGTGGAAAGACACCACATATGCACTTCTCCGTCGCCCACGCCTCTTATAGTCTCGACCCCCGCTGGAAGAAGTATGATTACTGATCGGATCGTCTACAATGGCCTCATTTATTTTGAGGATAAAGAACTAAGGTCAGATTTGATTGTTCTGGGAATGTCAGATTTTGACTGCATTCTGGGCATCGACGTTCTGAACAGGTATCAGGCAGTTGTGAACTGCAGGCAGAGGACAGTACGGTTCAAATCTGATATGGGAATTCCATGGACGTTCTATGGGGATGGTTCTCGCTCAAAGATTCCATTGATATATGCTGTCAAGATGGCACAGTTATTGGAACGAGGCCATACAGGATATCTCATATATGCCGTTGATGTTACGGGAAAGAAAGAAGAAGTAAAAGTTGAGGATGTGCCCGTAGTGGCGGAGTTTCCTGATGTCATTCCGGAGGAGATTCCCGGATTCCCACCGACGAGAGAGGTCGAGTTTGGGATTGAGTTATTACCGGGGACGTCGGCCATTTCTCGTGCCCCTTATAGGATGGCACCAGCGGAGCTAAGGGAATTAAAGATTCAGTTGCAAGAGCTCCTTGATAAAGGCTATATACGCCCTAGCGTATCGCCCTGGGGAGCACCAGTTTTATTTGTGAAGAAGAAAGATGGTTCGATGCGCTTGTGCGTCGATTACAGACAACTGAACAAAGCTACGGTGAAGAATAAGTACCCACTCCCGAGGATCGATGATTTGTTTGATCAGTTGCAGGGTACGAGGCTCTACAGTAAGATCGATCTGAGGTCGGGGTACCATCAGATTCGAGTAAAGGAAGATGATGTCCAGAAGACAGCCTTCAGGACTAAGTATGGACACTATGAATTCCTGGTCATGCCTTTTGGGGTGACAAATGCCCCGGCTGTTTTCATGAGTTTGATGAACAAGGTGTTCCAGCCATATTTGGATCAATTCGTCATAGTTTTCATTGACGATATACTCATCTACTCCCGGACCGAAGAAGATCATGTACGGCACTTGAGGACAGTACTTCAGATCCTCAGGGATCATCAGTTGTATGCAAAGCTTAGCAAGTGTGAGTTCTGGCTGAGCAGTGTCGTGTTCTTGGGTCATGTTATATCTAGCAGCGGGATATCTGTGGATCCCAGGAAGATCGAAGCTGTGATGGAGTGGGCAGCACCCACTTCTGTACCCGAGATACGGAGTTTCCTTGGCTTAGCAGGTTATTACCGACGTTTTGTTGAGGGATTTTCTAAGATCACTAAGCCATTGACACAGCTGACTCAGAAAGGAGTCCCATTCTTTTGGTCCGAAGCTTGTGAGGAAAGCTTCCAAGAATTGAAGCGTCGTTTGACGACAGCGCCAGTGTTGGTGATCCCGTCTGAGGATAAGAGATTTGCCTTGTACACAGACGCATCATTGCAGGGTTGGGACTGTGTATTGATGCAAGGCAGACAAGTGGTAGCCTATGCTTCGAGACAGTTGAAGCCTCACGAGACCAGATACCCAGTCCATGACCTGGAGCTGGCGGCTATCATTTTCGCCTTAAACATTTGGCGTCATTATCTTTATGGTACTACGTTTACCATCTTTACGGACCATAAGAGCCTAAAGTTTCTATTCACTCAGGATGAACTGAATATGCGTCAAAGAAGATGGATGGATTTGCTCAAGGATTATGACTGTGAAATTGAGTACCATCCCGGTAAAGCAAATTTGATAGCAGACGCCTTAAGTCGGAAGGTGAAGAATACTGCCGAGGATGTTATGTGTTTATCAGCTTTGATGACCTCTTATTGCCATCTGGGCTATGACTTTGCTGTGGACACGTCGCCGGTGCGAGTGTCGACCTTATTGGCTGAGCCAAACATATTTGAGGCTATCAGGAAAGCCCAGAGGTCAGATGATGAAGTTCAGAGATGGTCATCGATAGTACTTCGAGGTCAGCCAACAAAGTTTAGAGTGGCTGAAGATGATTCATTAAGACTGGGCAACCGATGGGTAGTCCCAGATACACCAGAGTTACGTAAAGGAATATTGGAGCGAGCTCACAGTAGTCGGTTCAGTATTCACCCAGGAGGAAGAAAGATGTACAAGGACCTGAGTGGTCAATTCTGGTGGAGACGCATGAAGCGTGATGTGATCAGTTTTGTCAAGAGATGTTTGATCTGCCAGCAAGTAAAGGCAGAGACCTGGTGGCGAGCTGAAGAGCTTGGAGATACCTAAGTGGAAGTGGGAGCATATATCTATGGACTTCGTGACCCACTTACCAAGGTCGGCCTCTGGATTTGATGCGATCTGGGTGATCGTGGATAGGCTGACGAAGGTGGCTCATTTCATCCTTACAGTATGACTTTCACGTATCTAAAGATGGCCCAATTATATGTACGGGATGTAGTGAGGTTGCATGGGATTCCAGTCTTGATCGTGTCTGACAGAGACCCAAGGTTTACTTCTCATTTCTGGGAGGGTCTCCAGACAGCTTTGGGCACCGAGGTGAGACTGAGTACAGCTTATCACCCTCAGACTGATGGCCAAACGGAGCGTACTATACAGACGCTCGAAGATATGCTGAGGGCATGTGTTTTGGAGTTTGATACTCCGTGCAAGAATCTATACCACTGGTAGAGTTCTCATACAATAACAGCTATCAGGCGAGCATTCAAATGGCCCCTTTTGAAGCTCTTTACGGACGACGATGTAGGTCACCGCTGTATTGGGAGGACTTGACGAGTAAAGCGGTCGGAGTACCGGATATGATTAAGGACATGGAGGAAAAGATTAAGATGATACGCTCAAAGATGAAAGCGGCCCAAGATAGGCAAGCAGCCTATGCAAATAAGCGGCGACGGCCGCTAGAATTTCAAGTAGGAGACAAGGTCTTCTTGAAAATCTCACCCTTCAGGGGTGTTGTTCGTTTTGGTATGCGGGGGAAATTATCCCCGAGGTATGTTGGACCGTACGAGGTGTTACAGCGTATCGGCACTTTGGCTTACCGATTGGCTCTACCGCCGTCTTTATCTGGAATTCATGATGTTTTCCATGTTTCTATGCTACGGAAGTATGAGCCAGACCCGTCTCATGTTTTGCAGCCTACTGAAGTGCAGTTAGACTCAGATGTATCCTACGTTGAACGACCAGTCAGAATTCTGGATCGTGAGGATTGCAGACTACGAAGTAAAGTTATACCGATGGTCAAAGTTCAGTGGGATCGTCGGGGTGTCGAGGAGGCTACGTGGGAGACGGAGCGGCATATGATGCATCATTACCCGGAACTATTTTCTGGTATGATTTATGTTTAGTTTCTTTTGGGTAAGTGCATGCGATTTCGAGGACAAAATCTTGTAAGTAGGGGAGTAATGTGATGTCCCGAAATTAATTAATTGCAAGTAAGGCATTAATTATGTTTATATGATGAATCATGTGTTAATGAATTTATGTGTTGGGTATTAAGATATTAACATGATTTAATTGTGTTAATTATTAAATATGAGGAAATGTGATTTTAGATGAAGTTTAGAGCATTGTTGTAAAATGCTTTTAAAACACCAAGTATGGGCTTTTAAAACACCAAGTATGGTATTTTATACATCATGTTAAGTTTGGGGTACATTTTTTAAAAAGTAAGTTAAGACAACCCCTTTTAATCTTTTACCCACCACTTTAACCCCTCTACACCTTTCACTTTATTAAAAATTCCCAAAATCACTTCCCAACCCAAACCCTCCCATTTTCGAGTTCCACCAAAAGAGGAGAAGAAAAGTTCCACAAAAACTTTGTTTGTGTAATCTTTGCTAGGATTTGGAGCCTACAAGAGGTATGGAACCATTCCTATAAGTTTTATGATGTTTGGTGTTGAAATGGGTTAAGTTTTTGATGTTTTATGTGGGTTTGTTTGGGTATGTGTTGTTTATGGTTGGGGTATGATTCTTGAAGTGTTTTAAGTGGGTTTTAGTGGTTATGATGTTATTGTTATTGTTGGGAAGTTTGGTGTTGAAAGGTATGAGGATGAGCTTGCAAAATGCACATGGAAATGGAGAAATCGCGGCCACTGTAAGTGACGATCGATCGCTACAAAAGCAGCGATCGATCGCCGAGAGGCAGTACGCGAAGATGAGCTCAGGCGATCGACCGCCTCAAATGGCGCGATCGATCGCCAACGTCCAGTAGCCAAATAAGCATCAGGCGATCGATCGCCTCATTTTAAGCGATTGATCGCCGCTAAGTGAAAAATCAGGCGATCGATCGCCTCATTTTGAGCGATCGATCGCCACTGTTCAAAAGATGAAAAATGTTGATTTTTGTTGTATTTTTGGTATTGGTGTGATATCCCCGAAATGATTATGTGATTTTAATCATTTAAGTTATATTGTGATGTTAAGGTGTTAATTCATGGGATTGGATAAATTTTATTGGGGAGAATTACTTCAGGGTGCATGTAACATGTATTGGGTTTTTGGGGTGTGTATTGTTTGTTTTGGTAAAGCATGCAAAAGGGTAATTGAAGTATTTTGTTGAGAAAATACTATAAATATCATGTGGGGATATTTTAAATACATCGTGCTAATTCGGGACCAAAACGTAACCCATCAAACCACCCAACACTTAACCACCCCCCCCAACCCATACTTTGACTCAGCATGAGCTGGCCATGCTTCCACTTGGCTCAATAATTTAACACCTTTCCAGCACTCCAAATTTCGAACCTCCTCTTCCAAAATACCATCCAGCAGCTGCTAAGCAATTTTAGGAGGAGCCCTTCCATTTCCATCACCTGGAAATCCTTCAAAAATCGGGGCAAAGTAGGGTGAGAAACCTACCATGTTTCTTTCTGGAAAACTGGTTTGGTTCTACTTTTGAGCATGGTGAAAAACGGCATGTTGGCATATGTTTCTTGAAACCTGTGATTTAAATGCTTACATGGTGTTTTTATGAGTCTCTCTGTAATTTTCCTTAAGCATGATGCATGTTTTATGTGGAAGATTTAAGCTTGTGAAACATAGTGCTCAAAAATCTGGGTAGAAATTTCCTCTGTTTTTCTGGAAAACGTGGGTTGGGAGTGTTTTTGAGGAGGTGTTATCATGCATGATAAGCTTGTATTTTGGAGAAACTTTGATGTAAAAATATGCTTGGTAGTTTTGTGAAACCCATGGCATGTTTAGTTGAGCACGGTTTATGTTATATGTGTTAGTTTTAATAGCATGTAAAGAGGTGCTCAAGAATTCTGGAAATGAAAATGTGCCCTGTTTCCAGAAAAAGTTGATCCAGTACTTGTTTAAATGATCGATGTTTATGCATGTAGGTTTATGCTTAGGGTGTATATTTGGTTTGAATACACTCAGGGTAGTGTAGTTCAAATGCTAGCATGATGATCTTGGTATGTATATTGTCCTACATGTTAGATTTAAGGGTATGATTATCGGTGTTAAGCAATTCTGGAAAATCGCCAAAGGAACAAGGTTGGCGATCGATCGCCAAGGAGGCGCGATCGATCGCGACGTTCCAGTAGGTTTTGGCGATCGATCGCCAATATTGGGGCGATCGATCGCTGAATGTTTTTTTTTGGTATGCGAGGCAGTAGCATCTCGCGATCGATCGGGGCTCATGGGCGATCGATCGCGAGATGATATTGTAGGATTAATTTGGTTTTTAATTTGGTTTTGCTTCCGGATTATTATGAGGTGCCTAATATTGTGTTGTGTGGCTATGTAGAACCATCCCAGGTGCCAGCACAACCGAGGAGATAAAGTCAATTGACTCCTCTATCTTTTGGAAAGGTACGTAAGCGACGTACGGGCATCCCAACGGTAACATGTACTTTATGTTTGTCTTTATGACACATGATGAATGCAATGTGGTGCATTAAGATTATGATACATGTTTTTATGCATTGTTTTTGCATATGTATGTTGTGAAATATAAGAGGTGTATTTCACGAGTCAAAGTTATCTTAGTAAGGATTTTAATGGCTTACGCTAAAGTCCATTGGAAGCGAGGAAGAATTCCGCTTACATGGAGTAGCAACGCTAAAGTCCATTGGAAGCGAGGAAGAATTCCGCTTACATGGAGTAGCAAGAAGCATTAAAATGTACTAATGATAAGGGCTCAGGATGAAATAAGGATTTAAGGAAAAAGGAATGTCATGACATTGCATATCCATACATTCATATAATGTGTTTCTATTATGAATTATGGTACAGGGACAACCAATGGGCGATATAAATGCTGGAAATACAGGAAGGACTTGTGTTTAAGATTTGCATTTATGCCTTACTTTCATATTATGTTAAATATGAATTGTGTTATGCTCATGTGTTGGGGGTTGTCTTTGTAGGTGCTTTTGTTGACGAGAACCAGGGCCGGGGTTGATATGCTGAGCTGTAAGGAGTGCTACAGGATTAGCATGTTAGAGTTTTTGTATAGCTTCTACTGAGTAGAGTAAGACTATGATGTAGTACCTTTGTAGGAAGTACGTCTTTCCTTTTGGAACATTTTGGTACTGTAATCTCTAAAGCTCAGGTTAATCAACACGGCACATTACTCTGATATAATCACATGTATGTTTAGTTCTCTAAATTGCACCTTAATATCTTGATGTGATAACGGGGTCTCACATTTAGTGGTATCAGAGCAGTGGTTAGATAACCAGGGAAGAGTGAAGGGTAGCCTTTAGAGACAAGTTGGCTAGGTATTCATTTAGGCATGCTTATGCATGTGATGCATATGGTTGTATACGTGTTATACTAACATGCTTTGAATATTTTACTCTTGTTATCTAACGGCTTATATTATGAACTGCTTTTGGTATTGTTGTTAACTATTGTGTTGCAGCATGGCGAACCTCAATGAAGAGGTAGGAGATGTGGACAGTAGAAATGCAAGTATTGCTCAGCCGAACCCTTTACCACCACCTGCTGTGGGCGTGGAGCCCAGTGTACAGATATTACTGCCAGGGGAGCTCAGTTTGAAGCAGTTTCTGAGTTTCCATCCGCCCATGTTTGAGGGGACTGAGTCTGGTGAAGTAGCTGAGGAGTGGTTGGAACGTATAGAGCAGATACTTGTGACTGCACCTTGTGCACTCACGGCATGGCTGAGGTTAGCAGAGTTTCAGCTGGCTAAGAAGCCTGCTATGTGGTGGAAGACCACCGTGATGGAGCTGAGAGCTCTAGGTATGGCAGTTGACTGGACTGTATTCCGGACCCGGTTCCTTAACCGGTATTTCTCTGCAGCTGCCAGACAATTAAAGGAGGATGAGTTCAACAGTTTGAAGCAGGGTAGCATGTCCGTAGCAGACTACGCTATGCAGTATTCCTCACTGCTGAGGTATGTACCTCATATTGCTGTCAACAGCCATGCCAAGATGAGGAACTTTCTGAAGGGTTTGAGGCCAGAGCTATTCGATAGGGTTATCTCTAACAACCCCAGCTCGTTTGACGACGCCCTGACACGGGCAGAGTTGGCAGAGATTGCCGTAGGCGCATACAAGGATGTTGTACCCCCTCTTGTACCATCACAGAGGCCTACTACTGATAGTCTGAGGCCACGAGGGGATCAGTTTAAGGCTCGTGGGGCCTCGTCATCTTCCAGGTTTAGTGGGAAGAAGTCTCATGGACAGAAGCAGAGCACCCGGGGGCACACACAGGGAAGCAGGACAGAGGTACCCAGGTGTACCAACTGTGGAGGATGGCATTTGTTACGTGACTGTCGAGGTTGCTATATCTGTGGCAAGATGGGCCACATAGCTCGGGGTTGCCCCAATCGGGCAGTTCAGACGGATTCAGGGCCGAATAGGCCAAGGTTTGATGCTGGGAGGGCACCACAGAGGCAGCAGTTTGCACCACGACCCCTGGGAGGTCAGACGACAGGACCGCCGCAGGGACAGGTGTATGCACTGACCAGGGAGCAGGCCGAGGCAGCCCCAGAGGAGGTCATTGCTGGTACGTGTCATTTACTTACGTACCCTGCACTTATATTGATAGATACAGGTGCTTCCCATTCTTTTGTATCTACTGCCTTTGTGGAAGGACACCATTTGTGCTCGTCTCTGTTACCCACGCCTCTCATGGTCTCGACACCCACGGGGAAGCATGTGATTGCGGATCGACAGTTATCTGATTGCCTCATTTATTTTGAGGGCAATGATCTGAGGGCCGATTTGATTCAGTTAGAGATGGCAGACTTTGACTGCATTATCGGCATTGATGTGTTGAGCAGATACCGAGCTATGGTAGATTGCCAAAAGAGGATGGTTCGCTTTCTGTCTGATCAGGGGTTCCAGTGGACTTTTTATGGGGACGGCTCTCGTCCAAAGATACCAGTAATCTCGGCGGTTAAGATGTCGCGGTTATTGGAACGTGGCCATACTGGGTACCTTATTTATGCTATGGATGCTTCAGAGGAGAAGGAAGTGAGAGCCGAGGACATTCCAGTTGTGGCGGAGTTCAGTGATGTGTTTCCAGATGAGATTCCGGGATTTCCGCCTGTCAGGGATGTGGAGTTTGCTATTGAGCTGCTGCCAGGGACATCAGCCATTTCTCGTGCCCCATACAGGATGGCACCGGCAGAGCTGAGGGAGCTGAAGGTACAGTTACAGGAGCTCCTCGACAAGGGATACATCCGTCCTAGTGTATCGCCTTGGGGTGCGCCAGTTTTGTTCGTGAAAAAGAAGGATGGATCAATGCGTCTGTGCATTGACTACAGGCAACTGAACAAGGCTACAGTGAAGAACAGATATCCGCTTCCGAGGATTGATGATCTGTTCGACCAGCTTCAGGGTACGGAGGTGTACTCCAAGATAGATTTGAGGTCAGGCTATCACCAGGTACGGGTTAGAGCTGGTGATGTCCAAAAGACGGCTTTTAGAACTCGGTATGGACACTATGAGTTCTTGGTGATGCCGTTCGGTGTAACAAATGCACCTGCAGTCTTTATGAGCCTGATGAACAGAGTATTTCAGGAGTACCTCGATCAGTTTGTGATCGTGTTCATTGATGACATCCTGGTCTATTCGAGGAATGAGGAGGATCATGCCGATCACCTGAGGATAGTACTCCAGATCCTCAGAGATCACCAGTTGTACGCCAAACTCAGCAAGTGTGAGTTTTGGCTGAACAGTGTTGCATTCTTGGGCCATATCATATCACGAGAGGGGATATCAGTAGACCCGAGGAAGATAGAGGCAGTTATGGATTGGTCTACCCCTATTTCAGTCAGTGAGATTCGAAGTTTTCTTGGTCTGGCTTGCTATTATTCACGTTTCGTCGAGGGTTTCTCAAAGATCGCCAAGCCACTTACACAGCTGACTCAGAAGGGAGTCCCATTTTGTTGGTCAGAGGCTTGTGAGCAGAGTTTCCGGGAATTAAAGCACAGACTGACTACTGCGCCAGTTCTAGTGATACCCAAGGAGAACAAAGGATTTGTTCTTTATACCGATGCATCTCTACAGGGATTAGGGTGCGTGCTGATGCAGGACAGACATGTAGTGTCTTACGCTTCGAGACAGTTGAAGCCACATGAGACGAGGTATCCAGTCCATGATCTGGAGTTGGCAGCTATAGTGTTCGCCTTGAAGATATGGCGACACTACTTATACGGTACCTCATTCACCATCTTCACTGATCACAAGAGCCTGAAGTTCTTGTTTACACAGGCTGAGCTGAACATGAGGCAGAGGAGATGGATGGACCTGCTGAAGGACTACGATTGTGAAATCAAATATCACCCGGGAAAAGCAAATTTGACAACCGACGCTTTGAGTCGGAAGGTGAGGAGCACAGCAGAGGATGCTATGTCTCTGTCAGCTATGTTTGGCTCCTACTGCCATTTGGGATTCGATTATGATGTATCTTCTTCACCAGTACAGGTTTTGACCTTGCTAGCTGAGCCTGTTATATTTGATCACATCAGGAAGGCTCAGGGGACCGATGTAGAGGTTCAGAGATGGATGTTAGTGGTTCATTCAGGACAGCCATCGAGATTCAGAGTGGCTGATGACGGTTCTCTGAGGCTCGGAGACAGATGGGTGGTTCCAGATACACCCGAGTTGCGCCAAGGTATATTACAGCGAGCTCATTGCAGCAGGATGAGTATCCATCCAGGTGGGAAGAAGATGTATAAGGATCTACGCAGCCAGTTCTGGTGGAGGCGTATGAAACAGGATGTCACCTCTTTTGTCAAGCGTTGTTTGATTTGTCAGCAAGTGAAAGCTGAGAGACAAAGGCCTGGAGGTGAACTAAGAAGTTTAGAGGTACCCGAGTGGAAGTGGCAGCACGTATCTATGGATTTCGTGACCCACTTGCCGAGGACTGTTTCGGGTTTTGATGCCATCTGGGTAGTCGTGGACAGATTGACTAAGAGTGCTCATTTCATTCCCTACTGTATGACCTTCACGCACTTCAGAATGGCGCAGTTATATGTCAGAGATGTGGTGAGATTGCACGGGATCCCTGTTTCGATTGTGTCAGATCGAGATCCGCGGTTTACATCTCACTTTTGGGAGGGTCTGCAGACAGCTCTAGGTACAGAGTTGAGGTTGAGCACAGCCTATCATCCCCAGACGGACGGACAGACCGAGCGTACGATACAGACGCTCGAAGATATGTTGAGGGCTTGTGTGCTGGAGTTCGACACTTCATGGCAGGACTCGATAGCCTTGGTGGAATTTTCTTACAACAACAGCTACCAGGCAAGTATTCAGATGGCTCCTTTCGAGGCCCTCTATGGTAGGCGTTGTAGGTCACCCTTGTGTTGGGATGACATGGACCGTAAGTCGGTTGGAGGACCTGAGTTGGTTCAGGAAATGGAAGAGAAAGTTAAGGTTATCAGAACAAAGATGAAGGCAGCTCAGGATAGACAGGCAGCATATGCCAATCAGCGGCGTAGACCGTTGGAGTTTCAGTTAGGCGACAGAGTGTTTTTAAAGATCTCACCCTTCAGAGGCGTAGTACGGTTTGGGATGCGAGGGAAGTTATCCCCGAGGTATGTAGGGCCGTATGAGATCTTACAGCGTATTGGTACTCTGGCGTACCGGTTGGCTTTACCGCCCTCTCTGTCTGGCATACACGACGTTTTTCATGTGTCTATGCTGAGGAAGTATGAGCCAGATCCCTCACATGTGTTGCAGCCTTCAGAGGTTCAGATTGAGTCCGATGTTTCTTATGTAGAGCGGCCTATCAGGATTTTGGATAGAGCAGACCGCAGACTTCGGAACAAGGTTATTCCTATGATCAAGGTACAGTGGGATCGTAGGGGTGTCGAGGAGGCCACGTGGGAGACAGAGCGACACATGGTGCAGCACTATCCAGAGTTATTTTCTGGTATGCGTTTATATACTGTTTTATTTCTGGTTAGTAGCATGTTTGATTTCGGGACGAAATCCTATAAGTAGGGGAGTATTGTGATATCCCCGAAATGATTATGTGATTTTAATCATTTAAGTTATATTGTGATGTTAAGGTGTTAATTCATGGGATTGGATAAATTTTATTGGGGAGAATTACTTCAGGGTGCATGTAACATGTATTGGGTTTTTGGGGTGTGTATTGTTTGTTTTGGTAAAGCATGCAAAAGGGTAATTGAAGTATTTTGTTGAGAAAATACTATAAATATCATGTGGGGATATTTTAAATACATCGTGCTAATTCGGGACCAAAACGTAACACATCAAACCACCCAACACTTAACCACCCCCCCCCAACCCATACTTTGACTCAGCATGAGCTGGCCATGCTTCCACTTGGCTCAATAATTTAACACCTTTCCAGCACTCCAAATTTCGAACCTCCTCTTCCAAAATACCATCCAGCAGCTGCTAAGCAATTTTAGGAGGAGCCCTTCCATTTCCATCACCTGGAAATCCTTCAAAAATCGGGGCAAAGTAGGGTGAGAAACCTACCATGTTTCTTTCTGGAAAACTGGTTTGGTTCTACTTTTGAGCATGGTGAAAAACGGCATGTTGGCATATGTTTCTTGAAACCTGTGATTTAAATGCTTACATGGTGTTTTTATGAGTCTCTCTGTAATTTTCCTTAAGCATGATGCATGTTTTATGTGGAAGATTTAAGCTTGTGAAACATAGTGCTCAAAAATCTGGGTAGAAATTTCCTCTGTTTTTCTGGAAAACGTGGGTTGGGAGTGTTTTTGAGGAGGTGTTATCATGCATGATAAGCTTGTATTTTGGAGAAACTTTGATGTAAAAATATGCTTGGTAGTTTTGTGAAACCCATGGCATGTTTAGTTGAGCACGGTTTATGTTATATGTGTTAGTTTTAATAGCATGTAAAGAGGTGCTCAAGAATTCTGGAAATGAAAATGTGCCCTGTTTCCAGAAAAAGTTGATCCAGTACTTGTTTAAATGATCGATGTTTATGCATGTAGGTTTATGCTTAGGGTGTATATTTGGTTTGAATACACTCAGGGTAGTGTAGTTCAAATGCTAGCATGATGATCTTGGTATGTATATTGTCCTACATGTTAGATTTAAGGGTATGATTATCGGTGTTAAGCAATTCTGGAAAATCGCCAAAGGAACAAGGTTGGCGATCGATCGCCAAGGAGGCGCGATCGATCGCGACGTTCCAGTAGGTTTTGGCGATCGATCGCCAATATTGGGGCGATCGATCGCTGAATGTTTTTTTTTGGTATGCGAGGCAGTAGCATCTCGCGATCGATCGGGGCTCATGGGCGATCGATCGCGAGATGATATTGTAGGATTAATTTGGTTTTTAATTTGGTTTTGCTTCCGGATTATTATGAGGTGCCTAATATTGTGTTGTGTGGCTATGTAGAACCATCCCAGGTGCCAGCACAACCGAGGAGATAAAGTCAATTGACTCCTCTATCTTTTGGAAAGGTACGTAAGCGACGTACGGGCATCCCAACGGTAACATGTACTTTATGTTTGTCTTTATGACACATGATGAATGCAATGTGGTGCATTAAGATTATGATACATGTTTTTATGCATTGTTTTTGCATATGTATGTTGTGAAATATAAGAGGTGTATTTCACGAGTCAAAGTTATCTTAGTAAGGATTTTAATGGCTTACGCTAAAGTCCATTGGAAGCGAGGAAGAATTCCGCTTACATGGAGTAGCAACGCTAAAGTCCATTGGAAGCGAGGAAGAATTCCGCTTACATGGAGTAGCAAGAAGCATTAAAATGTACTAATGATAAGGGCTCAGGATGAAATAAGGATTTAAGGAAAAAGGAATGTCATGACATTGCATATCCATACATTCATATAATGTGTTTCTATTATGAATTATGGTACAGGGACAACCAATGGGCGATATAAATGCTGGAAATACAGGAAGGACTTGTGTTTAAGATTTGCATTTATGCATTACTTTCATATTATGTTAAATATGAATTGTGTTATGCTCATGTGTTGGGGGTTGTCTTTGTAGGTGCTTTTGTTGACGAGAACCAGGGCCGGGGTTGATATGCTGAGCTGTAAGGAGTGCTACAGGATTAGCATGTTAGAGTTTTTGTATAGCTTCTACTGAGTAGAGTAAGACTATGATGTAGTACCTTTGTAGGAAGTACGTCTTTCCTTTTGGAACATTTTGGTACTGTAATCTCTAAAGCTCAGGTTAATCAACACGGCACATTACTCTGATATAATCACATGTATGTTTAGTTCTCTAAATTGCACCTTAATATCTTGATGTGATAACGGGGTCTCACAATTGGTCTATTGTTTAGCTTCTAATATCAATTTGTATGGTTATGTAGAACCGTCCCAGGTACCCACGACTTCAAGGAGATAAAGTCTACGATTTCTCCTTCTTTTGGAATTAAGGTACGTAAGAGACGTACGGGCATCGGGCGGTAAACCATAAGTAGGGGAGTATTGTGATATCCCTGAAATGATTAATTGCAATCTGGTGCATTAATTAAGTTTATATGATTAATTATGTGGTAATTAATTAATGTGTTGGAATTATTATGTGGAAATGTTTAGTCACATGGTAGATGTGATCGGGTTGCATTTCAGGGTGCATGTGATGCATGTTAGATATCTGGGGTGTTTTAAATGACTTCATGTGTGGGTAGTCATTTTTGTGGAAACATGCATTTAATTGTAATTGTGGAGCATAGTGGTGTTATGCTTTTAAATGCATGTTGGGGTGTTTTATACACCGTGGTATTGTGGGATGCACCCTATTTTAATTAAACTCAATCCCCTTTTATACCCTTATAACCCCCCACCTTTACAAAATCACTCTTACTTTACCAAAATCAATTCCCACAAACCCTCCCCCTTCATTTTCGTTCTTGAGCTTTGGGGTGAAGAGAAGTCCTTGCAAAATCTTGTTTTGTGGAGTATATTGGGTGATTTGAGGTCCCCAAGAGGTATGGATACCTCATGGTTAATTTTGTTGTGTTTTATTTAAGTTTGGTATGATTTTGAAGGGTTTTAAAATGGGTTTGTGTTGGGTTGTTGTGGGTTTGGTTATATGTTGGATTTATACTTGTTTTGAAGTATATTTTGGTGGTTTATGTTGCATTTGAT
The DNA here is from genome assembly GCA_907163345.1 of Haberlea rhodopensis. Lineage (NCBI taxonomy): Eukaryota > Viridiplantae > Streptophyta > Magnoliopsida > Lamiales > Gesneriaceae > Haberlea > Haberlea rhodopensis. The sequence goes on from CAJQUN010000406.1 coordinate 292,500, forward strand.
GTTGTTGGTTTGTTGGTTAAGTGTTGGTATGGATTGGAAGGTTTTTAGGAGCAAAAATGGTGAAAATCGCATGTCTGTGCGAGGCGATCGATCGCCTGAAAAGAGGCGACCGATCGCCAAGGGACAGTAGCATTTTCGTGGGTTAGGCGATCGATCGCCTAAAATGAGGCGACCGATCGCCGAGAGGCAGTAGCCAAATCGAAGGATAGGCGATCGATCGCCATGTTTGGCGCGATCGATCGCCGTAGTGAAAATTTTGAGGCGACCCATCGCCTGAGGGAAGCGATCGATCGCCGCCTGTGGATTTTTGGAAAATGATTTCTTTTGTCAAATTTTTGGTATTTGGCTATTATTTGGCTTCTAATATGGGGTTGTGTGATTGTGTAGAACCATCCCAGGTAGCAACGCAACCAAGGAACTGAAGCCATATCAAATCCACTTTTGGAAAGGTACGTAGTGGACGTACGGGCACCCAACGGTACATGTATCTTATATACTTATTGTTTATGCATTGTGGATGCAAGTATATATGTTGTATTGCATTGTGGATGCAAATACATGTTATGCATGATGTTTATAGATGCATATGATTATTGGTGCACATCCCATGAGTCGTGGTCATCCCTTGATGATTTTAATGCTTGCCGCTATTTGTTTGGTTCCGCTAAATGTGAAGCGAGGGTGGGAGCGCCGCATGTCACATTTGAGCGTGGTTATCATATAGGGCGAGGAAAGGGTATTTTGCCGCTCAATGAGAGGCGAGGGGTGGGAGTCCCGCATGTCCATTGAAGCGAGGTTATCCTATGCCGCCTATATGTAAATAAGCGAGGGGCATTAAAATACATTGTGATGGACAGACTAGGGATTGGTGATCAGTATTTGGTATTGATGAGCTGGTATATGTCATGACATGTTTAGACCATTAAAAATAATCTATTGATTATACTCATTAGTTATGGTACAGGGGCAACCAAACGGGAAGCGTTTGAAATGCATGGGAAAAACAGGAAGTGTTTTATTATGATTATGCATTTACGCTTTATCTTCATATTGTGTTGAATATGAATGATTATTATTGCTCATGTTTGGGGGTTGTCCTTGTAGGTACCTTTTTGGCATGATAGAAGGGCTTGAGCGGGTTGAGGTGGTGAGCCTTTTGAAGAATTCTTTTGAGGCAGAAAGGACAGGATTATTTTGGATAGTATCTACTCTAGGAGTAGTATAAAACTATAGTTGAACACATTCATTGATTGGAATGTAATTAATCCATTTGGTAGTCCTTATTTTTGGCATGTAATGCTTAAGCTCATAGACTCAACACGTTCTTTTACACTCTGATCTTTTATATTAGCTCTATTACGCCTTGATTTCGCACTTAAGGATTAGGGTCCTTACAGGTATAGTGGGGTATGGGTTAATTAAATTATACCCAATAATTAACATGATGTGTAAATTACGCCAACATGGTATTTTAAAAGCATTTTACAAAAATGCTCCGAACTTCATTAAATCCATACTTTCCTCATAATTAAAATTAACACAATTAAATCATGCTAACACTTCATTTTCCACGCACAACTTAATCATCGTAATAATTCATCATATAAACATAATTAATACTTTAATTGCAATTAATCATTTCGAGGACATCACATTACTCCCCTACTTATAAGATTTCGTCCTCGAAATCGTATGCACTTACCCCAAAAGAAACTAAACATAAATCACATACCAGAGAATAGTTCCGGGTAGTGCTGTGCCATATGCCGCTCCGTCTCCCACATAGCCTCCTCGACACCCCGACGATCCCACTGAACTTTAATCATCGGTATAACTTTACTTCGTAATCTGTGATCCTCACGATCCAGAATCCTGACCGGTCGTTCTACGTAGGATACATCTGAGTCCAACTGCACTTCAGTAGGCTGTAAAACATGAGATGGATCTGGCTCATATGCCTCGGGGATTGTAACGCCCGGAATAAATTAATTATTTATTTGATGATAATTGCGATAATTATGAGATAATTACGGATTCAACTATCGGGAATTTTATTGGGAGCGGAGTTGGAATAAATGATTCCGGGACGGTATTTATAATGTTAATTAAATTCAAGAAGATTCTTAAATTCTTGGGAATGTCATTTTGGTCGGGGATTAAAAGAAAAATAATAAATACTTGCAAGTTAATTTGTAATGTAAATTAAATTAAAAAGGGGCTCTTGCGATTTTAATTTATGAAATAATAATTGGTGGAGATTGAATCTAATATTAAGTTGTGGATTAAAATAATTTAATTGTGATGAGATGATAAATGGATGGTGGGGATTAAACTAGGGTTAAGTTTGCAACCTCATCCTCTCCCCTAAGTTCACACACATCGATTTTTTCTCCTTTCCCCACCATTTCTCACGCCGCCTCCACCTCCATCGGCTATGGTCGAAAATTCACCCTTGTTTCAGTCGATTTTTGTGCAGATTTGTAGGTTAAATCTTCCCTCATATCTTAAGCATGCTTTCTTGGTCATTTTCATGATTTTTTGTTCGATGCTTTTGTGGTTTTCTTGAAGTGCAAATTGTTGCTGTTAGTCGAAAGATTTTGCAGATAGATGGTCCGAATTGCATGCTGTTTTGGGGCGATTTTGTGCTTATTCTTGGGGTGAAAACACCATGCTATTAGTTTCGAAATTATACTGTTTTGGCTCGAGTTTTACCGATCATTTTGGCCAAAATCTGATGTTCTTTATTTCAAAATTGTTGCTGGTTATAGTTCGAAATATTCAGCCTTTTGGTTCGATTTTCCTGCTGTATATGGCTCGATTCTTTGCTGTTAATGGTTCAAAATCTGTTGTCTTTTGGTTTGATTTTTCTTGCTCGATTCCTTTGCTGTTAATGGTTCGAAATTGCTGATTTTTGTGGTTCAAATCTAGGCTGATTTTGGATCGAAATTTATTCTGTTTTGAGGCTGAAATCTTGCTGCTATGTTGGATTTTAATCTTGCTAATGTGACCTTCAAAGTGCTGGATATGAATCTGGGTGTGTGCGTCTGTGAACCTACTGTTTGTGTGCGTGTATTCCAGCATATTTGTCACAGTGTGTGCGACCAAACATATGTGTGAATATTCCCAGCAAGTGTGCATGTATACGTGGGTCTATTAGCTGCTGTGTGTGGGTAGTTTGGTATTTATGAAGATTCGGACAATGTGTGTATAGGTTAATTTAATCAACTTAGTTGTTATTTCCAGGAAATGTGCTACTGAAGTGATATCGAAATCATGGCTATTTGTTTGAATCTTACATGAAAGAATGATGTTTTGTTGGATGGTCAGCGCTTTATTTCCCCTTAATTAGGTGACATGGACCTGGTATCATTTAGACCTTTCAGTTATTCTTGAAGCTGGAAAAGATCGAACTTGTTAGATTAATTTTTTTCTCGTTGATGAGTTTCTCATTTTACTATGGTAGTAAGACTAGATTGATTGGTACAGGTCCTAGCTGCGAGTTTGAAATAATAATAATAACAATTTCAAGTAGCAAGTAGGATAGGGTAGTAATGAGGTGTATGTGGACATTCTATAAATATTATTGATTTAAAGTAATAGAATCTAATCATTGAAATATTGAGTATTTACATGATAATTGTATTGCAAGTGAGCTAATATTGAGTGGTGGATTTGTTATAGATTCCTACATGATTCTCCGGATGTCGAGATAGCCTATCATGTTGTCGACTATAAGGTACGCGGTGACGTACGAGCAGGTATACCCAGTATTTATATATTCATATATACATGTGTTTTGAATGTGATGATCAAGGCTATGTAATTGAGTTTGGTAGTTGAATTGAATATACGTGGAATGGTGGACACGTAGAGGTACGTGATCCGGGTATACGAGTTGAACATTGATGCATTTGGCATGATCGATATGAGAAATGATTGAGAATGAAATTTAATCGATAGGCATAGTTGCCTTGAATATGAGATTCGTTGTGATTGAGCATAAAACGTTGAATTGTGGTTATAGTGAACCTATTGCATTGATGAGTACCATATTTTTGAATAATGATACTGAGCTTGATGTTTTGAAAGTGTATAAGATTGAACAGGAACAGTTCGTGATGGCTATGCCGGTGCGGAATTGTACAGGGAGTATATTTATATAGATTTTCAATAACCTTAATGGTTGCTTTACAATTTCGTATATTGATGTGTGTGGTTATTGAGTTGGAGTATGCTCACCCTGTGTGGGGGCTGTTTCTGTTGAAACAGGTACAACAGGTACGATGCTGCCTTGGAGTGCTAGGCTCGAACCTTGTCGGATGATGCTTCCAGAAGCATAGTATGAGATTGAGCCGATATACGAGGTTGAGCGGTCGGTATTTATACTAATTATGCATCCGGATGAATATCCGTTATTCGTTGCTCTTCTGTGAGCACTTGTATGTGTATATGGACTGTATAAGGGTGTTGAAACCCACTTTTGTTGTCTTATTAGTGTGGTGTCTTCCCTGGCCGGGAATTTACTTGTGTTTCTATATTCTGTTTAATATTGCGTTGTCCCTGGTCGGGAATTATATTATGTGATGAGTTTTTATTTCCGGATAGCTCAGTTTGTGGGGAGACTCTGCCCGAATTTTTATAAAAACCCACAATGTAAAAGTGGTGTAATGGGGATGGTATTGGGTGAAACCGTGAGTCTATTTGTTGGTCGAGATGATCATACCATGTTGAACATTGGTTATGTTATGGGATAATGGAAAACATGAAATGATTCTTTTTAAAGAATGAAAAAAAAATGAAAAATTTATACACATACGACGTCATAAATGAACTAATGACGAGTTTAAGTGTTGGGGCCTTACAGGGATAACTTCCCCCGCATACCAAACGAACTACACCCCTGAAGGGTGAGATTTTCAAGAAGACCTTGTCTTCTACTTGGAATTCTAGAGGTCGTCGTCACATATTGGCATAGGCTGCTTGCCTATCCTGAGTCGCTTTCATCTTTTGACGTATTGTCTCAATCTTGTCTTCTATATCCTTAATCATATCCGGTCCTCCGACCGCCTTACTAGTCAGGTCCTCCCAATACAGCGGTGACTTACATCGTTGTCCATAAAGAGCTTCAAAGGGCCATTTGAATGCTCGCCTGATAGCTGTTATTAAAGGAGAACTCTACCAGTGGTATAGAATCTTGTCACGGAGTATCAAACTCCAATACACATGTCCTCAATATATCCTCGAGCGTCTATATAGTACGCTCTGTCTGACCGTCTGTCTGCGGGTGATGCGCTATACTCAGTCTCACCTCTGTGCCCAAAGTTGTCTGGAGACCCTCCCAGAAATGTGAAGTAAACATTGGGTCTCTCTCAGACACAATCGAGACTGGAATCCCATGCTACCTCACCACATCCCGCACATATAATCGGGCCATCTTTAGGTATGTGAAAGACACATGACAAAGGATGAAGTGAGCTACTTTTGTCAGCCTAACCACGATCACCCAGATCGTATCAAATCCAGACGCCGCTCTTGGCAAGTGGGTTACGAAGTCCATAGATATATGCTCCCACTTCCATTGGGGTACTTTCGAGCTCTTCAGCTCGCCACCAGGCCTCTGCCTTTTTGCCTTAACCTGCTGGTAGATTAAACATCTTGACCCAAGTCATAACATGACGCTTCATGCGTCTCCCCCAGAACTGACCACTTAGGTCCTTATACATTTTCCTTCCTCCTGGGTGGATATTGAACCGACTACTATGAGCCTGTTCCGATATTCCTTTAAACAACTCCGGCGTATCTGGGACTACCCATCGGAAGCCCAGCCTCAAGGAATCATTTTCTGCCATTCTGAACTTTGGTGGCTGTCCTCGAAGTACTAAAAACGACCACCTCTGAACCTCATCATCTGACCTCTGGGCTTTCCTAATAGCCTCAAATAAGTCTAGCTCAGCCAACAAGGTCGACACTCGCACCGGCGGTGTGTCCACATCAAAATCATAGCCCAAATGGCAACAAGAGGTCATCATAGCTGATAAATTCATGACATCCATCTTCTTTGTCGCATATTCATCTCAGCCTGTGTGAACAAAACTCCAGGCTCTTATGGTCCGTGTAGATGGTAAACGACGTACCATGCAAGCAATGCCTCCAAATCTTCAAGGCAAATATAACGGCTGCCAGCTCCAAATCATGGACTGGGTACCTATCCTCATGTGGTTGTAACCGCCTCGATGCATAAGCCACCACATGCTTATCTTGCATCAACACACAGTCCAAACCCTGCAGTGATGCATTCGTGTACATAGCAAACTTCTTATTCTCAGAAGGAATCACCAATATAGGTGTCGTAGTCAAACGACGCTTCAATTCTTGGAAGCTTTCCTCACAAGCTTCGGACCAATAGAACGACACTCCTTTCTGAGTCAGCTGTGTCAGGGGCCTGTCAATCCCTAAGGATCTGGAGTACTGTTCTCAAGTGCTTCACGCGTTCCTCTTTAGTTCGAGAGTAAATGAGCATATCGTCAATGAAAACTATGACGAACTGATCCAAATATGGTTGGAGCACCCTGTTCATCAGGCTCATAAAATAGCTGGGGCATTCGTCACCCCAAAGGGCATGACTAAGAATCCGTAGTGCCCCTATCTAGTCCTGAAAGCTGTCTTCTGTACATCATCCTCTCGAACTCGAATCTGGTGATACCCCGATCTCAGATCGATCTTACTGTAGAGCCTCGTACTCTGCAGCTGATCAAACAAATCATTAATCCTCAGAAACGGATACTTATTCTTCACTATGGCTTTGTTCAGTTGTCTGTAATCGACGCGCAGCCGCATCGAACCATCTTTCCTCTTATCAAACAAAACTGGCGCACTCCAGGGTGATACGCTAGGGCGTATATAGCCCTTATCAAGGAGCTCTTGCAACTGAACCTTTAACTCCTTTAGTTCCGCTGGTGCCATCCTATACGGGGCACGAGAAATGGTAGACGTCCCTGGTAGTAACTTAATCCCAAACTCGACCTCTCTCGTCGGTGGGAATCCGGGAATCTCTTCCGGAGATACATCAGGAAACACCGCCACTACGGGCACATCCTCAACCTTTAACTCTTTCCTCTTTTCAGTAATATCAACAGTATATATGAGATATCCTTTATGGTCTCGTTCCAATAACTGTGCCATCTTGACAACAGATATTAACGGAATCCTTGAACGGGAACCATCCCCGTAGAATGTCCATTGGACTCTCATATCAGACCTGAATCGGACAGTCCTTGTCTGCAATCCACAACTGCCTGATACTTGTTCAGCACATCGATGCCCACAATGCATTCGAAATCTGACATTCCCAGAACGATCAAGTCTGTCCTTAGTTCGTTATCCTCAAAATAAATGAGGCCATCATAGACAATCCGGTCAGCAACGAAACTTCTTCCAGCGGGTGTCGAGACTACAAGAGGCATGGGCGACGGAGAAGTGCATATGAAATCACATCATCTACTTCAACATTTGCTGCTATGCTGCAATACAAGGGTTAACAACAATACCCAAAAGCAGTTCATATAATACATCGTTAGAGAAACAAAACGTGTTAGTATAATATCATATACTTCATATGCAACATCTGCATAAAACATGTTTAAAAGTAAGCACCTAGCCAACTTATTGCTAAGGCTACCCTTCGCTCATTCCCGGGTTGTCTAACCACTGCTCTGATACCACTAATGTAGGGTCTTCCTACCTTAACATCATATTATACACGTATTATGGACTAATCATGCATTCATAACCTCTTAAGGGTTCCGGTTGTAACTTTGAGCTAATAAGATTACGGGCCAAAAATGAAATTTCAACTTAATTAATTACATTCTCAAAACGAATGTCAAATCGATAGAATTATACTACTACTAGAGTAGAGACTATCCAGAATCCTGAATACTAACATCTTTCATGCTCCTCATAGCTCACTGCCTCAACCCGGCCCTTAGCCCTTTAGTCCAAAAGTGTACCTACAGGAACAACCCATCATGAGCATGTGCATCGTTACCTAACATCATAAGGCAATGGCATATGAATAAATGCATGAAAAATAATTGGTAACATATACTTCCTGGTTAATTGCATTAACCCTCTTTGGTTGTCCCTGTTTCATAGCCATGCATATAATCATTAATTCTTGACATGAATGATTAAAATCATCGTTTTATAAATATCATCATCTTATAACATCATCATCATATAAGCATCATCATCTTATAGCATCATCATCTTATAATATCATCATCTTATAACATCATCATCATATAAGCATCATCATCTTATAACATCATCATCTCATAACATCATCATCATATAAGCATCATCATCTTATAGTATCATCATCTTATAACATCATCATCTTATAACATCATCATCATATGAGCATCATCATCTTATAGTATCATCATCTTATAACATCGTCATCTTATAACATCATCATCATATAAGCATCATCATCTTATAGCATCATCATCTTATAATATCATCATCTCATAACATCATCATCATATAAGCATCATCATCTTATAACATCATCATCATAACAAAATATAACAGTAAATGTACGAAGTCTTGGTTAAGTAAACTTGTTGGTTATTCGTAAACTTCTTTTTGTTGACCCTGATTTACCTTCATGCATATGGGCATCTTACCCCGTGGCATCTTACCACACAATAACATCGTATGGCCTCTTACCATATGGGCATCTTACCCCGTGGCATCTTACCACACAATAACATCGCATGGCCTCTTACCATATGGGCATCTTACCCCATGGCATCTTACCACTTAATGACAATGTATGGCATCTTACCATATGGGCATCTTACCCCGTGGCATCTTACCACATAATAACATTGTATGGCATCTCACCATATGGGCATCTTACCCTTTGATAAACATCGTATAACATTATTATGAACTTACTTATCATATCATCTTCATAAACATCATAATCTTAAACTTATTTATCACAATCATCATCATAAACATCATCGTCATAACTTACTTATCACAATCGTCATCATAAACATCATCATCATAAACTTACTTATCACAATCATCATCATAAACATCATCATCATAACGTACTTATCACAATCATCATCATGAACATCATAAATACTTATGCAATCAATGCATAGTCATAGTCAGGAGTGTGTTACCGTCCGATGCCCGTACGCTTCTTACGTACCTTAATTCCAAAAGTGGAGAAATTGAAGAACTCTATCTTCTCGATGTTGTTGGCACCTGGGATGGTTCCACACAACCATACAAATCAATATTAGGAGCTAAATAATAGCCTAATACCAAAAATTCCATCAATTAAGCCAAGAAAATCATCTTCAGCAAAATCGCTTTACCGACCGATCGGTCACCCTTACCGATCGATCGGTAACTGTTCATAATTAAAATTTAAGCTACGGCATTTCACCGATCGATCGGTCCAAGCTACCGATCGATCGTTAGTCATCCACCGATCGATCGGTCACTTCCACTGATCGATCGGTAAATAAAGAAACTTCAGCCCTCGCTTCGCACATGCACCGATCGATCGTTGCCCTGCTACCGATCGATCGGTCGCTGCGACTTTTTTGGGTGAACTCCATTTTTTGGCATAAAACTCCCAAATAAACCAATACATCTTAAACCAAATACATCCCAACAACTTACCACCACAAAAACTCATAAAACCATACCCCAAACCCATACAACACATACCCAAAACAAACCCATTTCAAACCCTCCAAAACCATATCAAACTCAAATAAAACTTTACAAAAACATCAAGGAGGTATCCATACCTCTTGGGGACTCCAAATCTCCCAACAATTTCCACAAATCAAGTTTTTGGAAGGATTCCTCTTCTTCTTTAAGCCCAAAAACGACAATGGAAGGGTTTTGGGTTGGGAAGGGATTTTGGGAATTTTTAAGAGTGATGGGTTAAAATGAATGAAGTGGGTTGGGTATAGTGCGGTATGGGTTAATTAAATTATACCCAATAATTAACATGATGTATAAATTACGCCAACATGGTATTTTAAAAGCATTTTACAAAAATGCTCCGAACTTCATTAAATCCATACTTTCCTCATAATTAAAATTAACACAATTATATCATGCTAACACTTCATTTTCCACGCACAACTTAATCATCGTAATAATCATCATATAAACATAATTAATGCTTTAATTGCAATTAATCATTTCGGGGACATCACATCACCCATCACTTTAACATCACTTTACCTTTACTCTTTTAAAACCCCCCAAATCATCCTCAACCCTAAACCATTCCACATTTTCGAAATTCTTCAAAGGAGGAAGGAGGAAGCTCCACAAAACTTGAGTTTGTGTGATTTTTATCAAGATTTGGAGTCTTCAAGAGGTATGGGACTCTTCCTAAAGTTTTGATGATGTTTGGATTTGAAATGGGGTGATTTTTGAAGTGATTATGTGGGTTGTTTTGATGTATGTGTTGTATGGGTTTGGGGTGTGGTTTTTATGAGGTTTTTGTGGTGTTAAAATGGTGGGATATCTTTGGTTTAAGATGTATTGGTTTATTTGGGAGTTTTATACCAAAAAAATGGAGTTTACTCGAAAAATCGCAGCGACCGATCGATCGGTAGCAGGGCAACGATCGATCGGTGCATGTGCGAAGCGAGGGGTGAAATTTCTTTACTTACCGATCGATCGGTGAAAGCGACCGATCGATCGGTGGATGACTAACGATCGATCGGTAGCTTGGACCGATCGATCGGTGAAAGGCCGTAGCTTAAAATTTAAATATGAACAGTTACCGATCGATCGGTAAGGGTGACCGATCGATCGGTAAAGCGATTTTGCTGAAGGTTATTTTCTTGGCTTAATTGATGGAATTTTTGGTATTGGGCTATTGTTTGGCTTCTAATATCAATTTGTATGGTTATGTAGAACCATCCCAAGTACCCACAACCTCAAGAAGATAAAGCTCTCCGATTTCTCCACTTTTGGAATTAAGGTACTTAAGAAACGTACGAGCATCGGACGGTAAACCATACTCCTACATTTAATGATGATGTTTATGATGATGATGTTTATGATGATGTTTACGATGATGATGTTTATGATGATGATGTTTATGATGATGTTTATGATGACGATGTTTATGATGATGATTATGATGATGTTTACGATGATGATGTTTATGATGACATTTATGATGATGATGTTTATGATAAGTAAGTTTATGATAAGGTCATACGACGTATATGATTGGGTAAGACGCCCATGTGGTAAGATGCCACCCAATGTATGTGAGTGGGTAAGATGCCTCTGTGGTAAGATGCCACACAATGTTTATGATATGGTAAGACGCCATATGATTGGGTAAGATGCCCATGTGGTAAGATGCCACACGATGATTATGTTTTGGTAAGATGCCATACAATGGGGGTAAGATGCCCTTATACATGAACAAGAATCAGGGATAACAAAGGAAGTTGAAGAACGACCAATAACTTTTACTTAACTAAGATGCTATGCATTATTGTATGCCCTTTTAATATAATGTTAAGTAAATATGTATATGCTCACGACGTGTTGTCCCTGTAAGTACACTTTTGGACCGAAGGGCCTAGGGTCGGGTTCAGGCGGTGAGCTAAAAGGAAACAAGATGAATATTGTAATACCCCCGAAATGTTATATGATTATGTGCTATGATGATGATTTATGTTAAGTTTAAGGGTTGTGGTGTAATTAATTTGGGGGAATATGATTACGATATGATGATATGATTTAGGGGGCATGATAGGTGTTTTAAAGGATGTATTAATTTAAATGAAGTTATAAAATATCGAGTGAGGATATTTTAATACATCGTACTATTTACCGGGACACAATTAAACACCACATACCACCCAACCCATATCACCCACCCCCTGTCACTCGGCCACCCCCCCCCCCCACTTGGCAGCCCATGCCCTTTCCCCACTTGGCAGCCCATACTTACATGATGACCTTACAATCAATCCCTTCTCCTTCTCTCCCCTCCATTTTCGTTCCAGCTTAGCAGCATTAAGGCAAGGGAAGAAGCTTGGTGAAAGTGTTCCAAAAACCTTGCATAAGAGGAGCAAAAGAGAGGGGTAAGTTGGTGCCCTGTTTTCTGGGTTTTCGGGTTGAGTTGGGTTTTTGTAGTGATGATTTCTATGCATGCTAGTGTAAGTATGAACGAAACCTTGGCATGTATGTTTACATGGAAGTATTATGAAGCTCCTAGCATGTTTGTTCGAGTATATTACTTACGTTATGTGTTGGTTTTCTTGTTATGAAAGTAATTGCTCGAAATTCTGGGCAAGGAAGAACATGCTCTGTTTCTGTATAAGTTGGTTGAGGTTGAAGATTATGATGAGGTTATGTTGCATACTAGTTTAGGTTTTGTTGAACCTTGAATTTAAGTGCTTACATAGAAGTTTTATTATGCTCTTAGCACGTTTGATTGAGCAAGTATGTTATGTTATGAAGTAGAAATGATGGTATGAAAAGAGGTGCTCAAAAATCTGGGGAAGTCCCGATTTTTCAGAGCTCTCGATCGATCGAGATTTGGTCCCGATCGATCGAGCGAGACAGAATGTTTAAAGCATGTTTTGAATTTCAGGTGCCGATCGATCGGTGGATTTCTCGATCGATCGGTGAAGCTCCTCGATCGATCGGTAAAATGTTTCGATCGATCGATCTAGGCAGAATGGTTGAGCACTGTTGTGCACAGTTTCTCGATCGATCGAGACCTCGGGGCCGATCGATCGAGAGAGGCAGAATGTTGAAAAATAAAATGATGTTTTATTTTGTTAAGTTTATGATGTGAGATGGTATTGAGACATCTAATATGGTATTGTGTGGCGTTGTAGAGCCATCCCAGGTACCGGCACCATCAAGGAGATAAAGTCTGTTGACTCCTCCTCTTTTTGAAAAGGTACGTAAGAGACGTACGGGCATCGGACGGTAAAACACATCTCTACACTATGACTATGCATTTATCGCATGAATATTCACGATGAAATGATGATGTTTATACGATGTTTATATGATGATGTTTATATGATGACGTTTATACGATGTTTATGTAATGATGTGATACGATGATTATCATTACGTGTTTATAAGATGTCTACGATGTTATACGTGGTAAGATGCCACGGGGTAAGATGCCCCACATGGTAAGAGGCCATGCGATGTCTATTTGTGGTAAGATGCCACGGGGTAAGATGTCCCACATGGTAAGAGGCCATGCGATACTATTTGTGGTAAGATGCCACGGGGTAAGATGCCCCACATGGTAAGAGGCCATGCAATGTTTATAATGTGGTAAGATGCCACAGGGTAAGATGCCCATATGCATGATTATGAATCAGGGACAACGATAAGAAGTTAATGAATAACCAGCATATTTACTTAACCAATGTTTCATTCATTTACTATGATGATTTATGATGTTGAATGAGATTGTATATGCTTATGATGTGTTGTCCCTGTAGGTACGCTTTTGGACTAAAGGACTAAGGGGTCGGGTTGAGGCAGTGAGCTACGAAGAACACAGGAATGTATAAGAATCAAGTCTTGATTAGTATCTACTCTAGGAGTATTATAAATCTAAACATGAACATTCTTTTGGAAGTGTAACGAATTTATTTTCGAAGTCCTTTATTTTGGGCCTGTAATTCTGATAGCTCATGTAACAACCAGAACCTTAGAATGTTATTAATGCATGATTAGTCCTTCTTTGTCTTTTAATCACTGTTAAGGTGGGAAGACCCCCACATTAGTGGTATCAGAGCCAGGTTAGATAACTCGGAAATGAGTGAAGGGTAGCCTTAGCAATAAGTTGGCTAGGTGCTTACTTTTGAACATGTTTTACATGTATGTTACATATGAAGTTCCTATGTTATGCTAACATGTTTAATTATCTAACGATGTGCTTTATGAACTGCTTTTGGTGTTATTATTAACCCTTGAGTTGCAGCATGACAGCAAATATAGAAGTGGGTGACGCCGTTAGTGTAAATGCAAGTGCTGGGCGTACGAATTCATTGCCACCACCAGCCTTGGGCGAAGAACCTTTTGAACAACAGTTGCTACCGGGGGAGTTGAGCTTGGCTCAATTTATGATGTACCGACCCCCGATGTTCGAAGGAATTGAATCAGGGGAAAAAGCTGAAGAGTGGTTGTGTAAGGACCCTAATCCTTAAGTGCGGAATCAAGGCATAATAGAGCTAATATAAATGATCAGAGTGAGAAATAACGTGTTGAGTCTATGAGCTTAAGCATTACATGCCAAAATAAGGACTACCAAATGGATTAATTACATTCCAATCAATGAATGTTCAATTATAGTTTTATACTACTCCTAGAGTAGATACTATCCAAATAATCCCGTCCTTCAAGTCCCAAAAGCATCCTCAAAAGCTCACCATCTCAACCCGTCTAGCCCTTCTATCATGCCAAACGTGTACCTACAAGGACAACCCCCAAACATGAGCAATAATAATCATTCATATTCAACACAATATGAAGATAAAGCGTAAATGCATAATCATAATAAAACACTTCCTGTTTTCCCATGCATTTCAAACGCTTCCCGTTTGGTTGTCCCTGTACCATAACTCATGAATATAATCAATAGATTATTTTTAATGGTCTAAACATGTCATGACATATACCAGCTCATCAATACCAAATACTGATCACCAATCCCTAGTCTGTCCATCACAATGTATTTTAATGCCCCTCGCTTATTTACATATAGGCGGCATAGGATAACCTCGCTTCAATGGACAGCGGGACTCCCACCCCTCGCCTCTCATTGAGCGGCAAATACCCTTTCCTCGCCCTATATGATAACCACGCTCAAATGTGACATGCGGCGCTCCCACCCCTCGCTTCACATTTAGCGGAACCAAACCAAATAGCGGCAAGCATTAAAATCATCAAGGGATGACCACGACTCATGGGATGTGCACCAATAATCATATGCATCTATAAACATCATGCATAACATGTATTTGCATCCACAATGCAATACCACATATATACTTGCATCCACAATGCATAACAATAAGTATATAAGATACATGTACCGTTGGGGTGCCCGTACGTCCACTACGTACCTTTCCAAAAGTGGAATATGGTAGGACTTCAATTCCTTGGATGTGTTGCCACCTGGTGTGTTCTACATATTCACAAATACCAATATTAGAACCCAATAATAGTCCAATACCAAAAATCCCACAAAAATAACCAAAAACACCAATTTTGGTGTCTCGCGATCGATCGCCATCAAGCCCCGATCGATCGCGAGATCACACTGCCTCGCCCAACAAAATTAAACAATCCACGATCGATCGCGGAGCTTGCGCCGGATCGCGGCCTCGTCGATCGATCGCGCCAAACTCGCGATCGATCGCTGAAGCTCACTGCCTCAGCTCTGTTGCTCGCGATCGATCGCGAGAAGGCGCCGATCGATCGCCGAGCTCTGGGCATGCGGGGTTTGGGCACTATTCACCCATCTTCAACCCCAACTCAAACATACCCATACACACCAACATCAACCTTACCAACCCACTCAAAATCAACAATAAACATCTATATAAACCCAAATATTTAACATCCAACCAAATAATACCAAAACCACAACAACCCAACACAAACCCATTTTAAAATCCCTCAAACCATATCAAACTTAAACAAAACCTTACAAAAATAACCATGAGGTATCCATACCTCTTGGGGACCTCAAATCACCCAATAAACTCCACAAAACAAGATTTTGCAAGGACTTCTCTTCACCCCCAAGCTTGAGCTCGAAAATGGGGGGGGAAAAGGGTTTGTGGGAAGTTGATTTGGTAAAGTGAAATGGATTGGTAAAGGTGTGGGGTAATAAAATGAGTTTATTTAATTAAAAAGCATACCAAAATAATTCCATGGTGTATAAAACACCCCAACATGATATTTTTCAAAGCATCTACTCATAATGCACCAAATATCAATTAAACACATGATTTCTAATCAATTGCTACCAATGTCAAATAAATCATGCTTCCAATAATATTTACCCAACATGCACCACATGCACCCTGAAATGCTACCCCGGGTCACTCTAACATGTGACTAAGCATTTCCGCATAATAATAAATAAATCCAATGCATAATTAATTACCACATAATTAATCATATAAGCACAATTATTGCCCAAATGCAATTAACCATTTCGGGGATATCACAGGTTGGAGAGGATTGAACAGATATTTGTGGCAGCGCCTTGTGCAAAGATAGCCTGGATCAGATTGGCAGAATTTCAGCTGGCCAAGAAGGCACTGATGTGGTGGAAGACCACCGTGATTGAGCAAGAGGCTCTGGGACAGGAAATAAATTGGAAGATGTTCCGAACACGGTTTCTGACCCGCTACTTCTCAGCCGCTGCAAGACAAGCCAAGGAGGATGAGTTCACCAGTTTAAGACAATGTACCATGCCTGTGTCTGATTATGCTCTACATTACTGTTCCTTACTGCGATACGTGCCCCATATTGCTGCAAACCCTCAAGCAAAGATGAGGAATTTCATGAAGGGCTTGAGGCCGGAACTATATGACAGGGTAATTACCTATGGCCCTGCCTGTTTTGATGATGCGCTTTCACGAGCTGAACTAGCCGAACTGGGAGTTGGCGCATATCCTGATGCAGTGCCACCTCCAGCACCCCCTCAGAAATCCATTTCTTACAATTTGAAGCCCAGGGGTGATCAGTTTAAGCCTCGGGGAAACACTTCAGCGTCGAGATTCAGTGGCAAGAGGCCCGAGAATCGATGGAAAGGGAACCGTAGGAATGATGCTCCATCCGGGAGAGGACAGCCTCAGGGAGACAGATCTGGAAGAGTTCAGTGCACTCTTTGTGGACAACAACATTTGGCAAAGGATTGCGTAGGATGCTATATCTGTGGCGATAGAGGCCACTTTGCTCGACAGTGTCCCAACAGGGGAAGACAGCAGAACTCTACGGGGAGGCCTGCGGACAGAACGGCACAGCACCGACTGTGATGTCCTGGGATTATTGGTATTAATCCCGGAGGGTTATTAATCTTTAATAGATTTTTTTTATTGTGGCAATTAGGAATTAATTGTGGTTATATAATTCTTGCGGTGATAATTACTTATCTTGGTAAAAATGCTTAGTCACGTGGTATGGGTGACCTGGGGTGCATTTCGGGGTGCATGTTATACATGTTGGGTGTTTGGGTGTTATAATTTGTAATTTTGGTAAAGCATGATTTTAATGGTGATTTTTATGCATTGTAGTAAAATGCTTTTAAAATATCATGTTGAGGTATTTTATATATCATGCTTGTGTCTTGATACACATTTAAATCCCATACATGGCAAATGAGCCACTTGCACCTACTTTATATCCCATCACCCCTCTCTATCAATTTTGATGTCCATTCAACCCCATCCATTATCCAAAACCCCCATTTTCGTTTCTGCAACAAGAGAGGAGGAGAAAGCTTTGAAAAAGGGATCTTTTTGTGATTTCTTGCTAAAAACATGGAGCTTAAGTGGTAAGCTTTCATTATGGTAAAGTTTTGTTGAGTTTTGGTTGGGCTTGTAGCTTGTTTTTGGGGTTATAAGGGTGGATCTTGGTCCAACATGTTGTTTATGTTTGGGGGATGTATTTTAAGGTTGTTTTGTAGTTTAGTGTTGTGTTGGATGGTTGATCTTGGTGGTGTGTGAGTTAGGTTGTTGTGGGAAGCTCATTCTTGGAGGTTTCTCGCGCATACATGGCTGCTCGATCGATCCGAAAATATTTTCGATCGATCGAGCATGGCAGAATGTGTTTTGTGGCGTTGGAACAGTGGACCGATCGATCGGGATTTTGACCGATCGATCGGAGGGTGGTTCTCGATCGATCGAGATGAAATTTCGATCGATCGAGATGGCCAGTTTGTTGGTGCCTCTTTTGTTGTTTCTTGGCTCTTTTTGGGTGTCTTGCATGCTTCGCCCCGGGTTATTTTTAAAAGGTTAATTGTCATGGATAGACAATATTTTTGGGGTATTAAACATGCTTAGCCGGTAACTTTTATAATTTGGTAATCGTCATAGATAGACGATATGTTTGGGAGTTTTGAACGTGCTTGGGCAAATGGTTGCATGCTTATGCTTGATTGTGAGTTGTTTATGTGTTTTAGCACATGTTTCACGGAGCATGGAACTCAAGCCAGGCTTGACATGGACTATGGAATTCTAAGGTACGTATGACGTACGAGCATAGCCTATTATAATGTTGCAACTGTAAAATGCATGGTATGTGATAATTGCATTAAATGGGCATTGGAACACATGGTATGTGATAATTGCATTAAATGGGCATTGGAACACATGGTGTGTGATAATTGCATTATATGGACATTGAAATATGTGGCACGTGGTAATTGCATCGAATAGGTATTGAAATGCATTGGTGCATGATTCTTGCTATAAATGGATAACGATATGCACGGTAAATGGTAATTGCGTCAAATGGATTATACATTGGGAATTATATGGTGCCGCTTTTGAGCGAGCAAGGATTGGGATGTTGTCGCCGTTGAGCGACCATCGGTTATGACGCCGCTATTGTTGAGCGTGCGTGGGGTCGAAATGCCGCCATTGTGGAGCGAGCTATGACATAGAAATATGGAGTAAATTGCTAAATATATGTGATTCTGTAGTATTCTATTTTGATGGTTTAATCGTATTTGGTTATGGAACTAGTATAGCAGGAATGGTTTTAATTGATCAATGAGATGATCAACTGGCTCTTGGGAATTTAATGGTTTGGTTATTTTGAGAACAGGGACAATACAAGGGATCCCGGATGAGGGTGTTACCATCCAGGCAGTATCATTTAAATTATGGCATTTACATTCTGTAAATTATGAATTGCAATGTTATGGTTATTGGATTGGTGGTATTGGTATGCTCACCCCGTGTGGGGGCTGTCTCTGTTGGGGCAGGTGTTACAGGTGTAGCAGCAGCTTTGGAGTTGAGCTCGGGCTGTTGATTTGAGGTACTTCCAGGATCGAGGTACCAGAGCTAGTTGAATAAGTGCATAGATCAAGAGTTGAGATCGAGCTGCGCTTGGGAGGTGCTTCCAGGATTGAAGTGCCAGTAACGGTACCCGGTAGAGTCTTTATACATTAGATACACGCGTGTTCATTGGGTACTCTTATGTGAGTACATTATACGTGTATATGGAATGTATAAATGGGCTACGGCTCTTCTCGATCCATTTATGGTTTGCATGCAATTAAATAAGGAATTGCTAAATGAACTAAGAGCATGTTAGTGTATTATGAGGGTGCATGTTATATGAATAATCTTGGTTGGGGAATTTGAATATTATGTGGATTGAAATGCAAGAAATTTTCTGGATTGCATATGGTGTTGCACTTGCATATGGTTTTCCCCATGATAGTATGATTATATGCACTAATGGTATGGCTTAATACACTAATAACGAGTTAAGGGCACGGGGGTCCTTACACCGACCCCCTTTCGCACTGAGGCAATATGGAGGTCAGCCCACGGGACCACCTCAGGGACAAGTGTATGCTTTGACGAGGGAGCGGGCTACAGCAGCTCCGGAGGAGGTTATAGCGGGTACGTGTCTTTTATTTACGCACCCTGCTCTTATATTGATAGACACATGTGCGTCACACTCTTTTATGTCGACGAGTTTTGTTGAAAGGCACCACATATGCACTTCTCCGTCGCCCATGCCTCTTATGGTCTCGACCCCCGCTGGAAGAAGTTTGACTACGGATCAGATTGTCTATGATGGCCTCATTTATTTTGAGGATAATGAGTTAAGATCAGATTTGATTGTGCTGGGAATGACAGACTTTGATTGCATTGTGGGCATCGATGTTCTGAACAAGTATCAGGCAGTGGTAGACTGCAGGCAGAGGACTGTCCGATTCAGGTCTGTTAAGGGAGTCCAGTAGACATTCTTTGGGGATGGTTCTCGCCCAAAGATTCCGTTGATATCTGCTGTCAAGATGGCACAGTTATTAGAACGAGGTCATACAGGATATCTTATATATGCTGTCGATATGACGGAAAAGAGGAAAGAGCTAAAGGTTGAGGATGTGCCCGTAGTGGCGGAGTTTGCTGATGTCTTTCCGGAGGAAATTCCCGGATTCCCACCGACGAGAGAGGTCGAGTTTGGGATTGAGTTACTACCAGGGACGTCTGCAATTTCTCGTGCCCCGTATAGGATGGCACCAGCTGAGTTAAGGGAGTAAAAGATTCAGTAGCAAGAACTCCTTGACAAGGGCTACATACGCCCTAGCGTATTGCCATGGGGTGCGCCTGTCTTATTTGTTAAGAAGAAAGATGGATCGATGCGTCTATGCATTGACTATAGACAACTGTACAAAGCTACAGTAAAGAACAAGTATCCACTTCCGAGGATCGATGACTTGTTCGATCAGTTGCAGGGTACGAGGCTTTATAGTAAGATCGATCTGAGGTCGGGGTACCATCAGATTCGAGTGAGAGAAGACGATGTTCAGAAGACGGCATTCAGGACTAGATATGGGCATTATGAATTCCTGGTCATGCCTTTTGGGGTGACGAATGCCCCAGCTGTCTTCATGAGTTTGATGAACAGAGTGTTTCAGCCATTTTTGGATCAGTTCGTCATAGTCTTCATTGACGACATACTTATTTACTCTCGGAGTGAAGAAGAGCATGTAAGGCACTTGAGGATAGTACTTCAGATCCTTAGGGATCATCAGCTATATGCAAAGCTTAGTAAGTGCGAGTTCTGGTTGGACAGCGTGGTATTCTTGGGCCATGTCATATCTAGCCATGGGATATCTGTAGATCCCAGGAAGATTGAAGCTGTGTTAGAGTGGGCTGCACCCACTTCTGTACCGGAGATACGGAGTTTCCTCGGTTTGGCAGGTTATTGCCGACGTTTCGTCGAAGGTTTCTCGAAGATTGCCAAATCCCTGACACAGCTGACTCAGAAAGGAGTCCCCTTCTTTTGGTCTGAGGCTTGTGAGGAAAGTTTTCAAGAACTGAAGCGTCGCTTGACTACAGCGCCTGTACTGGTGATTCCGTCTGAGAATAAGAGGTTTGCCTTGTATACAGATGCGTCACTGCAGGGTTTGGGCTGTGTGTTGATGCAAGATAAGCACGTGGTGGCTTATGCATCGAGGCAGCTGAAGCCACACGAGGCTAGGTATCCAGTGCATGATCTGGAATTGGCAGCCATCATATTTGCCTTGAAGATCTGGAGGCATTACTTGTATGGCACCTCTTTCACTATATATACGGATCATAAGAGCCTGAAGTTCTTATTCACTCAGGCAGAGTTGAATATAAGGCAAAGAAGGTGGATGGATTTGCTCAAAGACTATGATTGTGAAATTGAGTACCATCCAGGTAAAGCAAACTTGATAGCAGACGCCTTAAGTCGGAAGGTGAAGAGTACTGCAGAGGATGTTATGTGTTTGTCGGCCTTGATGACTTCTTATTGCCATCTGGGCTACAATTTCGATGTAGACACGTCGCCCGTGCGAGTGTTGACCTTATTGGCGGAGCCAGATGTATTTGAGGCGATCAGGAAGGCCCAGAAGTCGGATAGTGAGGTTCAGAGATGGGCATCATTGGTACTTCAGGGTCAGCCATCCAAGTTCAGAATGGCTGAGGATGACTCTTGAGACTGGGCAACCGATGGGTAGTCCCAGATGCACCAGGACTACGTAGAGGAATATTGGAGCGGGCTCACAGTAGTCGTTTCAGTATCCACCCAGGGGGAAAGAAGATGTACAAAGATCTATGCGATCAATTCTGGTGGAGACGCATGAAGCGTGAGGTGATCACGTTTGTGAAAAGATGTTTGATCTGCCAACAAGTAAAGGCAGAGAGGCGGAGGCCTGGTGGTGAGCTGAAGAGCTTAGAGGTGCCTGAATGGAAGTGGGAGCACATTTCTATGGACTTCGTGACCCACTTGCCGAGGACGGCCTCAGGATTTGACGCGATCTGGGTGATCGTGGATAGGCTGACGAAGACGGCTCATTTCATCCCTTACATATGTCTTATACATACTTGAAGATGGCCCAGATGTATATACAGGATGTTGTGAGATTGCATGGTATTCCAGTCTCGATAGTGTCTGATAGGGACCCGAGGTTTACTTCACATTTCTGGGAGGGTCTCCAGACAGCTTTGGGCACAGAGGTGAGACTGAGTACGGCCTATCACCCTCAGACAGACGGCCAAACAGAGCGTACCATTCAGACGCTCGAGGACATGTTGAGGGCATGTATTTTGGAGTTTGATACTCCGTGGCAGGATTCAGTGCCGCTGGTAGAGTTCTCCTATAATAACAGTTATCAGGCGAGCATTCAAATGGCTCCTTTTGAAGCTCTGTATGGACGACGATGTAGATCACCGCTGTATTGGGAGGATTTGACTAGCAAATCGGTCGGAGGACCGGATCTGATCAGGGATATGGAAAGTAAGATAATATTGATACGCCAAAAGATGAAAGCGGCCCAGGATAGGCAGGCAGCCTATGAAAATAAGCGGCGACGACCGCTGGAATTCCAGTTAGGAGACAGGGTCTTCTTAAAGATCTCGCCCTTCAGGGGTGTGGTTCGTTTTGGGATGCGGGGAATGTTATCTCCGAGGTATGTTGGGCCATATGAAGTTTTACAGCGTATCGGTACATTGGCATATCGTTTGGCTCTACCGCCATCCTTGTCTGGCATACATGATGTTTTCCATGTCTCCATGTTACGGAAGTATGAGCCAGACCCGTCTCATGTCTTACAGCCTTCAGAAGTTCAGTTAGACTCAGATGTGTCCTACGTAGAACGACCAATCAGAATTCTAGATCGAGAGGATCGCAGACTACGAACCAAAGTTATACCGATGGTCAAAGTTCAGTGGGATCGTCGGGGTGTCGAGGAGGCTACATGGGAGACGGAACGGCATATGGTGCAGCACTATCCGGAACTATTCTCTGGTATGTTTTTAATGTTTAGTTCCATTATGATGATGCATGTGGATTTCGAGGACGAAATCTTATAAGTAGGGGAGTAATGTAATACCCCCGAAATGTTATATGATTATGTGCTATGATGATGATTTATGTTAAGTTTAAGGGTTGTGGTGTAATTAATTTGGGGGAATATGATTACGATATGATGATATGATTTAGGGGGCAAGATAGGTGTTTTAAAGGATGAATTAATTTAAATGAAGTTATAAAATATCGAGTGAGGATATTTTAATACATCGTACTATTTACCGGGACACAATTAAACACCACATAACCACCCAACCCATATCACCCACCCCCCTGCCACTCGGCCACCCCCCCCCCCCCCCCCCACTTGGCAGCCCATGCCCTTTTCCCCACTTGGCAGCCCATACTTACATGATGACCTTCCAATCAATCCCTTCTCCTTGTCTCCCCTCCATTTTCGTTCCAGCTTAGCAGCATTAAGTCAAGGGACGAAGCTTGGTGAAAGTGTTCCAAAAACCTTGCATAAGAGGAGCAAAAGAGAGGGGTAAGTTGGTGCCCTGTTTTCTGGGTTTTCTGGTTGAGTTGGGTTTTTGTAGTGATGATTTCTATGCATGCTAGTGTAAGTATGAACGAAACCTTGGCATGTATGTTTACATGGAAGTATTAACTCCTAGCATGTTTGTTCGAGTGTATTACTTACGTTATGTGTTGGTTTTCTTGTTATGAAAGTAAGTGCTCGAAATTCTGGGCAAGGAAGAACATGCTCTGTTTCTGTATAAGTTGGTTGAGGTTGAAGATTATGATGAGGTTATGTTGCATACTAGTTTAGGTTTTGTTGAACCTTGAATTTAAGTGCTTACATAGAAGTTTTATTATGCTCCTAGCACGTTTGATTGAGCAAGTATGTTATGTTATGAAGTAGAAATGATGGTATGAAAAGAGGTGCTCAAAAATCTGGGGAAGTCCCGATTTTTCAGAGCTCTCGATCGATCGAGATTTGGTCCCGATCGATCAAGCGAGACAGAATGTTTAAAGCATGTTTTGAATTTCAGGTGCCGATCGATCGATGGATTTCTCGATCGATCGGTGAAGCTCCTCGATCGATCGGTAAAATGTTTCGATCGATCGATCGAGGCAGAATGGTTGAGCACTGTTGTGCACAGTTTCTCGATCGATCGAGACCTCGGGGCCGATCGATCGAGAGAGGCAGAATGTTGAAAAATAAAATGATGTTTTATTTTGTTAAGTTTATGATGTGAGATGGTATTGAGACATCTAATTTGGTATTGTGTGGCCTTGTAGAGCCATCCCAGGTACCGGCACCATCAAGGAGATAAAGTCTGTTGACTCCTCCTCTTTTTGAAAAGGTACGTAAGAGACGTACGGGCATCGGACGGTAAAACACATCTCTACACTATGACTATGCATTTATCGCATGAATATTCACGATGAAATGATGATGTTTATACGATGTTTATATGATGATGTTTATACGATGTTTATATGGTGACGTTTATACGATGTTTATGTAATGATGTGATATGATGATTATCATTACGTGTTTATAAGATGTCTACGATGTTATACGTGGTAAGATGTCACGGGGTAAGATGCCCCACATGGTAAGAGGCCATGCGATGTCTATTTGTGGTAAGATGTCACGGGGTAAGATGCCCCACATGGTAAGAGGCCATGCGATACTATTTGTGGTAAGATGCCACGGGGTAAGATGCCCCACATGGTAAGAGGCCATGCAATGTTTATAATGTGGTAAGATGCCACAGGGTAAGATGCCCATATGCATGATTATGAATCAGGGACAACGATAAGAAGTTAATGAATAACCAGCATATTTACTTAACCAATGTTTCATTCATTTACTATGATGATTTATGATGTTGAATGAGATTGTATATGCTTATGATGTGTTGTCCCTGTAG
This sequence comes from Haberlea rhodopensis, assembly GCA_907163345.1. Lineage (NCBI taxonomy): Eukaryota > Viridiplantae > Streptophyta > Magnoliopsida > Lamiales > Gesneriaceae > Haberlea > Haberlea rhodopensis. The sequence continues at coordinate 317,525 of CAJQUN010000406.1, forward strand.
GTACGCTTTTGGACTAAAGGACTAAGGGGTCGGGTTGAGGCAGTGAGCTACGAAGAACACAGGAATGTATATGAATCAAGTCTTGATTAGTATCTACTCTAGGAGTAGTATAAATCTAAACATGAACATTCTTTTGGAAGTGTAACGAATTTATTTTCGAAGTCCTTTATTTTGGGCCTGTAATTCTGATAGCTCATGTAACAACCAGAACCTTAGAATGTTATTAATGCATGATTAGTCATTCTTTGTCTTTTAATCACTGTTAAGGTGGGAAGACCCCCACAAATATAGAATGCAGGATTTTGATAGTCTCTACTCTAGGAGTAGTGTAAACCTATAGCTTTAACATTCATTGTTGAGAATGTAATTAAATAGCTTTTGGAAATTTTATTTTGGCCTGTAATCTTCTTAGCTCAAACTACAACCGGAACCCTTAAGAGGTTATAAATGCATGTTCTGTCCATTATATGTGTACTATATGATGTTAAGGTAGGAAGACCCTACAAGTTAATAGCAAAATATGTAGTAGCGGAAGTAGGGATCGATTCCACAGGGAAGGTAAATTTATTTCGTGTCAATTATCAAACAAATAGTAACAATGGGAGTTTTGGATTGGATTTCTACTACTTAGCGAATATCAAACTAATAAACGAGTTTAACTAAAACGATTAAAACTTATGGGATTAAAGCGATTCTTGGTTTTCAGGTAACCGTACTTTTGGAAAATTATCTTTTGGTCATCAAATCAAAACATTCGAATTCTTTCGATTATCTATCGACTGGAAATTCAATTCCTACTCATCTTATTCATAGTCAAAGAGAAAACAACATTCAATTCAACCCTTACCAAATCTCTAATCACCACTACAGCCGTTAATGATTAAATCAATGATAGTTTTCCAAACTAATGAGTTCGACAAATCTAATCAATAAAACTACAGCCGTTAGAATTGATTACTCAATCGTTTCTCCTAAGAATTCAATAACACCTACAGCCGGTTAATTATTAATCTTAGTTGTTTCTTAACAAACTATCGATTACGCAATTGAATATTAGGTGATCGGTCAAATACACAAACACAACAATCATGGAATTCGATATCTGAGAAACAAATTGAAATCGAAATCTAATTCAACAATCAAACCGAATTCTCATAAAAGATTCAAATCCAAAAGTAGGTATCCCTTCAACCAAGAATCAAAGGGTTTTAGCCTAGCATAATTGAATCTAAAATCAACAACATATTAGTCGAAAACATTAAAATAACAAAGGAAAAGAAATTACTAATACTAGTCACGATTCCGGCTTGTCGATTCCTGTCCCGTTCTTCGTTGTTCTTGACAAAACTTCAAAGAAAATTAATCTAAAATCTCAAATTATTCTAAAAATTCAAAAAACTATCAAAAGCTACTGCTAATGAGGCTTAGTCTCGAATTTTAGGGTCTGGGAGTGATAAAAATGGGATACATTCTTTTAAACATGGTAAAAGACTCAATTTCCTAATCCGGACTATGTGGCGATCGATCGCCTGATGTGTGGCGATCGATCGCTAGTTTATTTTTTTTTTCAGTGAAAATCTTGACGCGATCGATCTCAACTTTATCGCGATCGATCGCTAGGCTCCAGTGTGTAAGTAATCCTTAGAACATACAACGCAGCGGAATAAAATAATTTGGATTACTAGAACAATGGATCTATACATAGGGATTCATATCGGATAAAGGATATACTAAGGTCTCACCCTTGTAGCGTGTTTGAGCAGATTCCACGGAGCTGCACCACGTCCAACGCCTCCTCCGAGTCACTAGCAAAACTTGTCTAGCTTTGCCTCAACGGTATCCACACGATCAAATCGAACAAAGGGATGTTCAAGAACAAGTTGCTAGACTTATTCTTGAACCAAAACTGAACTCCCGGTTCAAAACCGATCAACGATTACCAATCTCTTCCCCAATAACTCGACGGCGGCCGTGAGTATGAAGAGAGAAAGAGGCGGCCGAAAGGAGCTCTTTTGTGGCTAGGTTTTCTCTTTTTGATATCAAGGAGTGATATGAAAGAATTAATTAACAATTAATCAAAACCTTGTATTTATATTATAGGGCTTTAATTAAGGTTCAAGACTTTCTTAAAGTCTTATGGGCCCAAACCCATGATTTAATTAAAACCTTTTAATCACTTAATTAAGACTCTTCTTAATTACTTAATTCATCCAATGAATTTAATTTCCCTTATCGATTTAATCTTTTGTGCTACCCGATAGGATCTTGTAATGTTGGCAGTGACATAAAATCTCATTTTATGTCGCAAGCAAGGAGCGGTGTCTAGCAACACATCGAGGCTACCAAAATTACAAGAATGTCAATGACTCGACATAACCTTTAGAACTTGTGATAATATTAACCATGTAACTTAATCCCTTTGTCCTTTGTGTTTAGATTGAACACGAGTCATGGAATAGTCATACTCGTATATTCAATCTCTATTTCTTGATCCCCAAGTAGAACTAGAATAAACGAATAAGCTCAATATCTCATATCGACTCATTCGAGCATAGCCATGCATTTTAGTTCTCACTTGATCAAGGGCCAAACACATCTCCTGTTATATAGGAGGGACAAATCCTATCTCGATCAGTCAACATCCCTCTACATAATTCGTAGTGTATCCAATAGTCGCCTTTATAGATTACCCTGTTACGGGTAACGTTTGACGATATCAAGATACATAACTCCTTATGTTGGGATCTCTGATGATCACAAGTCGTAAGGATTACATACATTATTATCACTATGAGAATTGGATATGTCGATCATATAACCATCCATGTTGCATTCTCATGGTGGGTCTGTCCAGTACATCGTTCTCCAACATGTACCCATATGTTGATTTGATATCTCATATCAATGAACAATTCATCGATCAACACATACTAGTCTCTACGTATTATCATTATCCCTATTCATGATAATACTTGACTAGGGACATCTTTAAGAATAATACAATATTATTCTAAGGACATTAACATATATATTAATTCACATTGCACAGTTAAAAGAATAATATATAATAATGAATTGCCATTCATAAAATCATAAACATTGTACGTCAAAACAATCATCTAATGATTTGTCTTAGGGCATATCCCAACAAATCTCCCACTTGCACTAAGACCACTCAGACATATACCTAATGCCTAGAGATCTAGTATGACGATCATGCTTCTGCTGTGACAGTGGCTTCGTCAATGGGTCAGATACATTATCATCTGTTGGTACTTTGCATATTTTAACATCTCCCCTTTCAACGATTTCTCGAATGAAATGGAAACGCCTAAGTATGTGCTTGGATCTTTGGTGAGATCTTGGTTCCTTAGCCAATGCGATCGCTCCATTGTTGTCACAATAGAGTTCTATCGGATCTTTAATGCTAGGCACCACTCCAAGTTCAGTAATGAACTTCCTCATCCAAACAGCTTCCTTTGCTGCATCCGAGGCAGCAATACTCAGCTTCCGTTGTAGAATCGGCTATTGTTTCTTGCTTTGAACTCTTCTAGCTCACAGTACCTCCATTTAAGAAATACACATATCCAGATTGCGATCGAAAATCATCTTTGTCAGTTTGGAAGCTTGCATCAGTGTAACCCATTACATCGAGCTCTTCCTCACCTCCATAAATCAAGAATGTATCCTTAGTCCTTCTCAAGTACTTCAGGATGTTCTTGACAGCAATCCAGTGACCTTCACCTGGATCAACTTGATATCTGCTCGTCATGCTCAAAGCATACGATACATCGGGACGAGTACATATCATGGCATACATGATAGATCCAATAGCTGACGCATATGGAATCTTACTCATGCGTTGTCTCTCATCTTGTGTTGAAGGACACTGTTCCTTCGAGAGATAAATACCATGTGTCATAGGCACGAATCCTTTCTTTGATTCTTGCATGCTAAACCTTTTAAGCACTTTGTCTATGTATGTACTTTGACTCAGACCAAGAAGCCTTCTTGATCTATCTTTACAGATCTTGATTCCTAATACATAGGTGGCTTCTCCCAAGTCTTTCATCGAAAAGCAGTTCCCTAGCCAAATCTTTACAGATTGTAAGGTAGGGATATCATTTCCAATGAGAAGTATGTCATCTACATACAACACTAGGAAAATGATTACGCTCCCACTGACCTTCTTGTAGACACAAGGTTCATCTTCGTTTTTGATAAAACCAAACTCTTTGATTCCATCATCAAAACGAAGATTCCAACTCCGAGAAGCTTGCTTCAATCCATAAATGGATCGTGGTAGCTTGCATATCTTTCCAGCATCCTTTGGATCGACAAAACCCTCGGGCTGTGTCATGTACACATCCTCGAGCAGATTTCCATTAAGGAAAGCTGTTTTGACATCCATCTGCCAGATTTCATAATCATGAAATGCAGCTATTGCAAGTAAGATCCTTATGGATTTAACCATGGCCACTGGTGAAAAGGTTTCATCATAGTCAATACCATGAATTTGTTTGAATCCTTTTGCAACCAGCCGACCTTTATAGGTTTGTACGTTACCATCCATATCGGTCTTTTTCTTGAAAATCCATTTGCACCCTATGGGTCGTACCCCTTCAGGTGGATCAACCAAAGTCCATACTTGGTTTGCATACATGGATTCCATCTCAGATTTCATGGCTTCTTGCCATTTCTCAGAATCAGTGTCCATTATAGCTTGTTGATAAGATGACGGCTCATCCTCATCAATAAGTAGTAAGTCACCTTGTTGAGTCACAAGAAATCCATATCTCTGTGGCTCCCGGTGTTCTCTTACAGACCTACGCTGGGCTTGTGTCTCTTGAGCAGGTGCTTCTTCCACAACAGCTTGCGGTGCCTGCTCTGTTTCCATCTCAATCTCAGGTTCAGTGTTTTCTTATGGTTGAACTTCACTAAGTTCTATTTTTCTCCCACTGGTTTTTCTAGAAATAAATTCTCTTTCAAGAAATACACCAGTCCGAGCAACAACTACTTTGTTCTCGGTGAGATAATAGAAATAGTATCCTTTCGTTTCCTTAGGATACCCCACAAATAAACACTTATCAGATTTGGGTCCAAGTTTGTTAGTGGCGTGACGTCTAACGAAAGCCTCACAACCCCAAATCTTCATAAAAGACATACTAGGACACTTCCGAGTCCATATCTCATATGGTGTCTTTTCCACTGATTTAGATGGAACACGGTTCAGTAAGAAAATCGTTGTTTCTAGAGCGTGTCCCCAAAACGATATCGGAAGATCTGCATGACTCATCATTGATCTAACCATGTCCAACAAGGTTCGATTTCTCCTCTTGGATACACCATTCCATTGTGGAGTATACGGAGGAGTGAGTTGTGGGACTATCCCACATTCCTTTAGATAGTCATGAAACTCTTGGCTTAAGTATTCACCTCCTCGATCTGATCGAAGGATTTTGAAACTTTGGCCAAGTTGGTTTTGTACTTCATTCTTGAAATCTTTGAACTTTTCAAAGGTTTCATGCTTATGCTTCATTAGGTACACATACCCATATCTACTGAGGTCATCAGTAAATGTAACGAAGTATTGAAAACCCCCTCTAGCTTGTGTACTTATTGGTCCACATACATCACTATGTATTAGTCCCAATAAAACATTTGCCCTTTCAACATGTCCCTTGAAAGGGGCTTTAGTCATCTTGCCCATTAAACAAGATTCGCATGTTTCATATGATTCAAAATCAAATGAATCTAATACTCCATCCTTATGAAGTTTAGATATGTGGTTCTCGTTTATGTGGCCCAAGCGACAGTGCCAGAGATAAGTCGGATTACAATCATTAATTTTAATCCTTTTAGTATTTATGTTATAGATAGGCATATCAAGATTTAATACATAAAGACCATTCACCATTTGTGCACTAGCATAAAACATATCATTTAAATAAATAGAACAACAATTGTCCTTTATTATAAATGAAAAACCATACTTGTCTAAACAAGAAATAGAAATTATGTTTTTAGTAATAGATGGCACAAAATAACAGTCTTTTAAAATCAATGATAAACCAGAAGGTAAAGCTAAACTATAATTTCCTATAGCTAATGCAGCAACTCTTGCTCCATTTCCAACTCGGAGATCAACTTCGCCTTTCGCCAATAATCTACTCTTTTTGAGGTCCTGCACATTTACACAAATGTGAGATCCACATCCAGTATCTAATACCCATGATGAAGAAGTAGATAAATTGACTTCTATAACAAAAATACCTGAAGTGGAAGTCACACTTCCTTTCTTTAGATCCTCCAGATATACTTTGCAGTTTCTTTTCCAATGGCCGGTCTCACCGCAATGGAAACAGTTCCCTTCCTTCGCTATCCCACCTTTTGGCTTTAGTGCAGAAGACTTTGGCTTAGATTTAACAAAGACCTTCTTTGCTTTCTTGTTGCCTTTAGCTTTGGCCCTTCCTTTGCCCTTATTCACAATAAGAACATTTGTGGCCTTAGTCTTCTTTGTATTTGCTTCATATGTTCTCAACATACCAAGCAATTGTGGTAGAGTCTTTTCCATGTCAGTCATATTGTAATTTACTACGAATTGACTGAAGCTCTCAGGCAACGATTGCAAGATCACATCGGTGGCCAACTCTTGGTCCAATGGAAAACCCAGCTTGTCCAGATTCTCAATGTACCCAATCATCTTGAGCACATAAGTTCCAACTAGGCTTCCCTCTACCATCCTGCACTGAAATAACGCCTTAGAGACGTCATACCTCTCTTGTCTTGCTTGCTGTTGGTACAATTGCTTTAAGTGTTCGATCATATCGAACGCCTCCATTTCCTCGTGTTGCTTCTGAAGCTCAGAGTTCATGGTTGCAAGCATAAGGCACCCAACATCAAGTGCGTCACTTTGATGCTTCTTGTAAGCATCTTTATCAGCTCTTGTAGCTGTTAGGGGAGGTTCCTCAGCGGGCAAGGGTTCCTCTAGGACATATTGTTTCTTTTCTTGTTTGAGGACTATCCTCAAGTTCCTATGCCAGTCTAGGAAATTTGTCCCGTTTAGTTTGTCCTTCTCAAGGACCGATCGCAGTGATAATGTGTTTGATACGTTGTTAGTTGCCATGGATATCTACAATATAAATATGCAAAATAAGTTTATGATTTAATCATTTAACATGGTCTTACATTAAATGATGCTCCCCACTATTTTGTTTAAAAAAAATCAACCCTCAAAACCTTTAGTGGGCCAAGATCCATATTTCGCCTAATCTTGAGTTAGCTTTGGCTAGTCGCCCAAGACTCGGTTGTTTAGGTAGACAACACTTTGTCAATTATATCACATATAATTCTTGGATAGTTGGACGAACAACACTTTGTGCAATTCATCAAATGAATTATAATCCAACCCATGCCTCTAAGTTCTCAATCCTATTGAGATAACTTAGTTAAGTCGTACCCAATTTAAAGTATAACGGATATCACTTTTATCCTTTCGCGCCTTACCAAGATTGCCACGGTGCTTTGCTTTGGCAAACCCACACATGTACAATCGAAGTTATTGACGAGTACTTTTAATTTTGGAAGGCATCTAAAACTTAATATTTTAGAGGGATTTATTGATCTCATGATTAGTTTGATAATTTAAAATATGTCCACTACATATAGTTGTATACATATCTACATATATGTGTAATACAATTATCAATCTAAAACATAAGATAAATCATGCATCAACATACATAATTAAACGTGACATGGTTATAGCCCCTACTAACGATTCTCTCAAGCCAATGAGAAAATCCTAAGAGTCAACATAAGGTAACTTCACAAGCACCTTCCTATGGCTCCAATTTGTGAATGGCCTCCTCATCCCGGCACGATGCTCCATCTTCATTGATCACCATCAATAAAATAAACTACACTATTTACAAGATATAGAATTCCTCGATTCACATTCGAGGGGAACATAGGGGAGGGATTACATTTAGAATGAAATAGAGAAGGCACGACACGCAGGTCGTATTATATATTACAAACATCCACAAATCCTATCTAATAGGTCAAAGGGCTATAACCACGCACCATGCTCAAACAACACATAAAGCATGCATTAACATTTAATTAATTAAATTCTAAACATTTTAAATTTAATTCTAATTAAAACTGTAAAATAATTTTTGAAAAATTATCGTATGCTCGGGACATCACATGCCACGAACTTAAGCGACTAAGACACGAACCACCATGGTTCGAACCACAAAAGCACACGGCTGGACCAATAATGGGCCTAGGGTTCGAAACCCTAGCCCATGGCCGAGCCAAGCTCGAGCGGCGGCGGCCCTAGGGTTCCAAACCCTAGCCGCCACGCACCACCTTGGGTTTTCATCGAGCCATCTTGTTCGAAACGCCGGAATTTGTTAGCCACGAGTCACGGTCAGGCCATGCACGGGGTTGGCTCAACCATCTCGAGCTAAGGGTTCGAAAAACCTTGCTCTCATGTGGTAAAGCTACTAGTCCATGCATGCGTGAACCATTATCGAGCCAAAGAGTTCAAAACTCATCCACGTCTCAAAACCTTAGCATAAGAGGCGACGATGGCCGAGCCCATGCATGGCTACTAGGGTTCGAAACCCTAGCCGTCATGAGCTAGCCGTCACGAGCCAATGGGTTCTAAACCCTAATCAATTTTCGACACTTCCATGCACAATTATTAGCCGCAACGACTAAGCCATCTCGAGCCAAGGGTTCGAAAACCCTAGCCCTCATGTGGCTAGCCGTGGTGTCATTTGTGATGGTGATGGCCGAAAATATTGCCCAATAAATTTGATTATTCGCCAATTATCAAATACAATTTTACGATGATTTTCACAAACTAAATATTAGCATATCATATATGTTCATACAGTTTTAAATAGCATGCAATATTAATTCTAATATGATTAAACTATTTAACCACATAAATCCGATATGAGCCTTGTACACGACTCTGATACCACTGTAAGTAATCCTTAGAGCATACAACGCAGCGGAATAAAATAATTTGGATTACTAGAACAATGGATCTATACATAGGGATTCATATCGGATAAAGGATATACTAAGGTCTCACCCTTGTAGCGTGTTTGAGCAGATTCCACGGAGCTGCACCACGTCCAACGCCTCCTCCGAGTCACTAGCAAAACTTGTCTATCTTTGCCTCAACGGTATCTACACGATCAAATCGAACAAAGGGATGTTCAAGAACAAGTTGCTAGACTTATTCTTGAACCAAAACTGAACTCCCGGTTCAAAACCGATCAACGACTACCAATCTCTTCCCCAATAACTCGACGGCGGCCGTGAGTATGAAGAGAGAAAGAGGCGGCCGAAAGGAGCTCTTTTGTGGCTAGGTTTTCTCTTTTTGATATCAAGGAGTGATATGAAAGAATTAATTAACAATTAATCAAAACCTTGTATTTATATTATAGGGCTTTAATTAAGGTTCAAGACTTTCTTAAAGTCTTATGGGCCCAAACCCATGATTTAATTAAAACCTTTTAATCACTTAATTAAGACTCTTCTTAATTAATTAATTCATCCAATGAATTTAATTTCCCTTATCGATTTAATCTTTTGTGCGACCCGATAGGATCTTGTAATGTTGGTAGTGACATAAAATCTCATTTTATGTCGCAAGCAAGGAGCGGTGTCTAGCAACACATCGAGGCTACCCAAATTACAAGAATGTCAATGACTCGACATAACCTTTAGAACTTGTGATAATATTAACCATGTAACTTAATCCCTTTGTCCTTTGTGTTTAGATTGAACACGAGTCATGGAATAGTCATACTCGTATATTCAATCTCTATTTCTTGATCCCCAAGTAGAACTAGAATAACGAATAAGCTCAATATCTCATATCGACTCATTCGAGCATGGCCATGCATTTTAGTTCTCACTTGATCAAGGGCCAAACACATCTCCTGTTATATAGGAGGGACAAATCCTATCTCGATCAGTCAACATCCCTCTACATAATTCGTAGTGTATCCAATAGTCGCCTTTATAGATTACCCTGTTACGAGTAACGTTTGACGATATCAAGATACATAACTCCTTATGTTGGGATCTCTGATGATCACAAGTCGTAAGGATTACATACATTATTATCACTATGAGAATTGCATATGACGATCATATAACTATCCATGTTGCATTCTCATGGTGGGTCTGTCCAGTACATCGTTCTCCAACATGTACCCATATCTTGATTTGATATCTCATATCAATGAACAATTCATCGATCAACACATACTAGTCTCTACGTATTATCATTATCCCTATTCATGATAATACTTGATAGGGACATCTTTAAGAATAATACAATATTATTCTAAGGACATTAACATATATATTAATTCACATTGCACAGTTAAAAGAATAATATATAATAATGAATTGCCATTCATAAAATCATAAACATTGTACGTCAAAACAATCATCTAATGATTTGTCTTAGGGCATATCCCAACACAGTGGACTTTGGCGATCGATCGCCTGGTACTCGCGATCGATCGCTGATTCGTGAATTTTGTTGCAAAAGTTTCTGTCCATAGGCGATCGATTTCCTCTTCCAGGCGATCGATTGCCACCTCCAAAATTACATTTTTGCCTTTATCTTGATCAACTTTGAGTCCTTGTCTTGTCCATGTCTCTTCTTGGTCTTTATACATCATTTTTGGCTCGTTTTCTTCGATTGTACCTACAATTACACAAATATACGATTAGGTAGCATACGTATCAAATTATCTATCAAAACCATCAAATTGTAGACAATTAAGCACTAAAGATGTGTCTATTTCTAGTCACATCTGCGCACCGGTTCTTTTCGTGAAAAAGAAGGATGGTTCGATGCGTTTGTGCATCGATTACCGGCAACTTAATAAGGCCACGGTGAAGAACATGTATCCTCTCCCAAGGATTGATGATTTATTTGATCAGTTGTAGGGTACTAAGCTTTACAGCAAGATTGACTTGAGATAAGGTTATCATCAGATACGGGTCAGGGAGGGGGATGTGCAGAAGACATCATTTCGGACTCGGTATGGGCACTACGAGTTCCTAGTTATGTCGTTCCGCGTGACGAACGCCCCGGCTGTCTTTATGAGCTTGATGAACAGGGTGTTCCAACTGTATCTTGAACAGTTCGTCATAGTATTATTGACGACATACTCATCTACTCTCGGAGTGAGGAAGAGCACGTGAGACACTTGAGGACAGTGCTCCAGATCCTCAAAGATAATCAATTATTTGCCAAGCTCAACAAGTGTGAGTTTTGGTTGAGTAGCGTGGTGTTTCTCGGGCATGTTATATCTAGAAATGAGATATCGGTGGATCCCATGAAGATTGGGGCTGTGATGGAGTGGGCTACACCCACTTTTGTGCCCGAAATACGGAGTTTTCTTGGTTTGGCAGGTTATTACCGACGCTTCGTCGAAGGGTTTTCTAAAATTGCTAAGCCATTGACTCAGTTGACTCAAAAGTGTATACCGTTCTATTGGTCTGAGGCTTGTGAGCAAAGCTTCCAAGAGTTGAAGCATCGATTGACGACGGCGCCTTGTTGTTGATTCCAGTGTCTATTGTATCTGACAGAGATCCCCGGTTTACATCTCATTTTTGGGGAGGCCTACAATCAGCTTTGGTTACTGAGGTGAGGTTGGGTACATCATATCATCCCCAGAAGGACGGTCAGACCGAGCGTACTATACAGACGCTCGAGGACAAGCTACGGGCTTGTGTATTAGAGTTTGATGCCTCATGGCAAGATTCATTGGCGTTGGTAGAGTTCTCTTACAATAATAGCAATCAGGAAAGTATTCAGATGGCCCCATTTGAGGCTTTGTATGGTCAGCGTTGTAGGTCGCCATTATACTGGGATGATTTGACCAGTAAAGCAGTAGGAGGACCCGAACTGATTCGGGAAATGGAGGATAAGATAAAGGCTATCCGGCAGAAAATGAAGGCAGCCTAGAATAGACAGACGGCCTATGCAAATAAACGGCGGAGACCATTGGAGTTTCAGTTGGGAGACATGGTCTTTTTGAAGATCTCACCTTTCAGAGGTGTTGTGCGGTTTGGTGTGCGTGGGAAATTGTCTCCAAGGTATGTTGGACCGTATGATATTTTACAGCGCATCGGTACCTTGGCCTACCGTTTAGCTTTGCCACCGTAGTTATCTGGTATTCACGACGTATTCCACGTATCTATGTTGCGAAAATATGAGCCGAATCCGTCACATGTGTTACAGCCTTCTGAGGTACAGTTAGATTCTGATGTGTCCTACGGGGAACAGCCAGTCAGGATTCTGGATAGAGCTGATCGCACACTTCGGAACAAAGTGATATCGATGGTCAAGGTTCAGTGGGATCGCAGGGGTGTCGAGGAGGCCATGTGGAGATGGAGCAGCATATGGTGCAGCATTACCCTGAACTATTTTCTGGTATGTGATTTATGTTTAGTTTCGTTTTGGGTAAGTGCATGCGATTTCGAGGGCAAAATCTTATAAGTAGGGGAGTATTGTGATATCCCCGAAATAATTATATGCAATTGGGCATTAATTATGTTTACGTGAATATTTATGGTATTAATTAATCTGGTGTTGGATTTAATTATTATGGCGAATGCTGAGTCACATGGTGGGCGTGCCCCGGTGGTGCATTTCAGGGTGCATGTTGGGAAATTGGGTGTTAACATGGGTTAATTTTGATGGTTAATAATTATTTGGTAAAGCATGTATTTAATTGAGGTTTTGGTGCATTTTGGGAAAATGCTTTTAAATATCATGTTGGGTATTTTATACATCATGTTAACTAATGGGGTACATGTTTAGTTACAACCCCTTATACCCCACTACCCCCACTTCCCCCCATCACTTTTTACAATCCCCAATCACTCTTCCAAACCCTATCCCCAAACCATTTTCGTTTTTGGCAAAAGGAGGAGGGAAAAATCCTTGCAAAAGCTTGGTTTGTGATATCCTTGGTGAGATTTAGAGTCCATAAGAGGTATGGATACCTCCTTGATGTTTTAATGGTGTTTGGTTTGGATTTGAAATGGTATTTTGGAGTTTTGAAATGGGTTTGTTCTGGTTGTGGCGATCGATCGCTACAAATGGCGCGATCGATCACCGAGAGACAGTGCCGAAATCGAGTGCGAGCGATCGATCGCCGTCAATGGCGCGATCGATCGCCTCGAGCCAGTGAAGACTGGCGATTGATCGCCATGTCAAGGCGATCGATCGGTAAGGCTCGCGATCGATCGCCAACAGCCAAATTTTGGGTAAATGGTTTTTATGATGGAGTTTTGGTATTGGGCTATTAATTGGCTCCTAATATTGGTTTGTGTGAATGTGTAGAACCATCCCAGGTGGCAACACATCCAAGGAGATAAAGTCCATCGACATCTCCATTTTGGAACTAAGGTACGTAGTGAGACGTACGGGCATCGGACGGTAAAACGTATTTTTACGCATTGAATTGGTTATGCATTATGGTTGCACACATGAAATTGATTATGCATTATGGTTGCATACATGGTCTTGGTTATGCATCATGGTTGCATACATGGGTTGAATATGCATTATGGTTGCATGTGTATATTGGATGCATTGGTGCATGTGATTGTGATTCGAGGTTATATTCCAGTGATGAAGAATACTTGCCGCCTTCATGTCGAAGCGATGATAGGATACTTGCCGCTGCATATTATAGCGATGAAGAATATTTGCCGCAAATATGTCGAAGCGAAGGATAATTCCGCTGTCATATTACTATTGCGAGGGTATTATGCCGCTAATATGTCGAAGCGAGGGGTATCAATGCCGTTGTCATGTAAACGCGAGGGGTATTATGCCACTGATATAATAAGACTGGAAATGGCCATTGGTATACATGGAATGGATGCATGTCATGACATAGATTATTGGCATTATAATCTATTGATTATGATTGTGGCACAGGGACAACCAAAGGGAGCATTAAATGTATTAAATACAGGAAGTGATTTGTATTTAAGATTTATGCATTTTTAAATTACAATCATATTATTGTGAATATGGTTTGTTGCATGCTCATGGTTTTAGGGTTGTCATTGTAGGTACATTTTGGCATGAAAAGGGGCTAAGGACGGGTTGAGGCGGTGAGCTTGTGAAGAGCGCTTTTGATAAGGAAGGACATGATTATTTTTGTATAGTGTCTACTCTAGGAGTAGTGTAAAGCTATAGTGACTAACATTTATTTGATAGAGAATGTAAGGACCCTAGTTCCTTAAGTGCTGATTAAAGGCGTAAATAGAATTATCATGCATAAACAGAGTATAAAAATCATGTTGATGCCTTGAGCTATTAGGTTACAATGCCAAAAATAAAGTTCCAAAAGGGATTAATTACATTCCCAACTAATGAATGTTAATCCTATAGCTTTACACTACTCCTAGAGTAGATACTATACAAAAGAATATGCCTGCTACCAAGAGCACTCCTCACTAGCTCACCGCATCAACCCGTCTTAGCCCGTCTGCCCAAAAGTACCTACAGGAACAACCACAAAACCATGAGCATGTAAATAAATCATATTCACAATAATATGATTGCAATTCAAATGCATAAACCGTAAATGCGATTCATTCCTGTATTAATACATTTAAAAGCTCCCTTTGGTTGTCCCTGTACCACAATCATAATCAATGGATTATAAAACCAATAATTTATGTCATGACATGCACTCATTCCATGTATACCAATGGTCAGTTCCAGTCTTATTATATCAGTGGCATAATACCCCTCGCGTTTACTTGACAGCGGCATTAATACCCCTCGCTTCGACATATTAGCGGCATAATATCCCTCGCATCAACATGACAGAGGAATTATCCTTCGCTTCGACATGTTTGCGTCAAATATTCTTCATCGCTATAATATGACAGCGGCAAGTATTCTATCATCGCTTCGACATGAAGGCGGCAAGTATTCTTCATCACTGGAATATAATCTCGACTCACAATCACATGCAACCACAATGCATATCCAAACCATGTATGCAACCATAATGCATAACTAAGACCATGTATGCAACCATAATGCATAACCAATTCAAAGCGTAATAAATACGTTTTACCGTCTGATGCCCGTACGTCTTACTACGTACCTTAGTCCCAAAATGTGTGGTGTCGTGGACTTTATCTCCTGAGTTGTGTGGCCACCTGGGATGGTTTTACACATTCACACAACAATATTAGGAGCCAATAATAGTGCAATATCAAAAATTTCATAAAAATATCCAAAAACACAATATTTTGTGACTCGCGATCGATCGCCGCGAGGGGCCGATCGATCGCGAGATCATACTGCCCGATACAAAATTTTTCTTCCTTCGGCGATCGATCGCCAGCCTCACCGATCGATCGCCCAAATGTGGCGATCGATCGCCAATAGCTTCTGGCGCGCACTGTTGGCTCGCAATCGATCGCCAAAAACGAGCGATCGATCGCCGAGTCCTGTACCACGAAAAACACCATTTTTTATCACTATTTCCATCCCAAACCACACCAACACTTAAACATTCAACCCAACAACATAAATATCATAACAAACCTTCAAAATACACCTTAAACAACCCAAAAATCCAACACCCAACCAAAATATCACCAACCCATAACAACCCATTTCAAAACCCTTCAAAAACATATCAAAACTAAACCAAACACTACAAAAATACCAAGGAGGTATCCATACCTCTTGGGGACTCCAAATCTCCCTGCAAATTCCATAAATCAAGTTTTTGCAAGGATTTCCCTTCCACTTTCATGCCAAAAACGAAAATGGGAGAGGATGAGGGTTTGGATGGATGATTTGGGGAAAAATAGAGAAGTGATGGGTATAGTGGGGGTTGGGGGTATTAAGTGGGTTTTAATTAGATTGCACTTCCACAATTACCATGGTGTATAAAACATCCCAACAAGATAATTTAAAAGCATTTTACCAAAGTGCACCAAAATCTCAATTAAATACATGTTTCACCAAATAATTACCAACCATCACATTTAAACCATTGTAATACCCAATTCCCCAACATGCATAACATGTACCCTGAAATGCTCTACCGGGTCACGCCTACCATGTGACTAAGCATTTCACCAAGATAATTAATTCCGACACATAATTTAATTATCACCATAAATAATCACATAAACATAATTAATGCCCAAAGTGCAATTAATTATTTCGCGGATATCACAACACTCCCCTACTTACAAGATTTCGACCTCGAAATCGCATGCACTTACCCAAAACGAAACCAAACATAAATCACATACCATAAAATAGCTCCGGGTAGTGCTGCATCATGTGCCGCTCCATCTCCCACGTGGCCTCCTCGACACCCCTACGATCCCGCTGAACCTTGACCATCGGTATCACTTTGTTCCGAAGTCTGCGATCAGCCCTATCCAGAATCCTGACTGGCCGTTCCTCATAGGATATATCAGAATCCAACTGAATCTCAGAAGGCTACAATACATGCGACGGATCCGGATCATATTTCCGCAGCATAGATACATGAAACACATCGTGAATACCAGACAACGACGGTGGCAGTGCCAAACGGTAAGCCAAGGTACCGATGCGCTGTAAAATCTCATACGGTCCCACATACCTCGGAGACAATTTACCTCGCATACCAAACCGAACCACACCCCTGAAAGGTGAGATCTTCAAAAAGACTCTGTCTCCCAACTGAAACTCCAATGGTCTCCGCCGTTTATTTGCATAAGCTGCCTGCCTGTCCTGGGCTGCCTTCATTTTCAGACGGATAACCTTTACCTTATCCTCCATCTCCCGAATCAGTTCGGGTCCTCCCACTACTTTACTGGTCAAGTCATCCCAGTATAATGGCGACCTACATTGCCTACCATACAAAGCCTCAAACGGTGCCATCTGAATACTCGCCTGATAGCTGTTGTTGTATGAGAACTCTACCAAGGCCAAGGAATCTTGCCATGAGGCATCAAACTCTAGTACACAAGCCCGTAGCATGTCCTCGAGCGTCTGTATGATATGCCGTACTCAACCTCACCTCAGTACCCAAAGCTGACTGAAGACCTCCTCAGAAATGAGATGTAAACCGTGGATCTCTGTCAGATACAATAGACACTGGAATCCCATGTAGTCTCACTATGTCCCGGACATACAGCTGAGCCATCCTCAAGTATGTGTACGTCATACTGTAGGGAATGAAGTGAGCTACCTTCGTCAGCCTGTCAATGATCACCCAAATGGCATCACAACCGGAAGTAGTCCTCGGCAAGTGGGTCACAAAGTCCATAGATATGTGTTCCCACTTCCACTCCGGTATCTCTAAGCTCCTTAGTTCGCCACCGGGTCTCTGCCTCTCTGCCTTAACCTGCTGACATATCAAACACCTCTTGACAAAAGCGATTACATCACGCTTCATTCGCTTCCACCAGAACTGATCACATAATTCCTTATACATTTTCCTCCCTCATGGGTGGATACTGAATCAGCTACTATGAGCCCGTTCCAAGATCCCTCTACGCAACTCCGGCGTACATGGAACTACCCATCGGTTACCAAGTCTCAAAGAACCATCCTCAGCCACTCTAAACTTTGCTGGCTGCCTCTGAAGTACCAATGATGACCATCTCTGAACCTCATCATCTGTCCTCTGAGCTCTCCTGATGTTCTCATAAATATCTGGCTCAGCCAATAAGGTCGATACCCAAACCGGCAATGTGTCCACATCGAAGTCATAGCCCAGATGGCAACAAAAAGTCATCATAGCCGACAAATGCATGACATCCTCAGCAGTACTCTTCACCTTCCGACTCAAGGCGTCTGCCGTCAAGTTCGCTTTCCCCGGATGGTACTCAATCTCACAGTCGTAGTCTTGAGCAAATCCATCCATCTCCTCTGACGCATATTCAACTCCGCCTGAGTGAACAAGAATTTCAGGCTCTTATGATCCGTATATATAGTAAAAGATGCACCATACAGATAATGCCTCCAAATCTTCAGGGCAAGATAATAGCCGCCAATTCCAAATCGTGGACTGGGTGGGTACCTAGCCTCATGCGGCTTCAACTGCCTCGATGCATAAGCTACCACATGCTTATCTTGCATCAGTACAGAACCCAAGCCCTGCAGTGATGCGTCAGTGTATAGAGCAAACCTTTTGTTCTCCGTGGGAATCACCAATACCGGCGCCGTCGTCAATCGGTGCTTCAACTCTTGGAAGCTCACCTCGCAAGCCTCTGACCAAAAGAACGGTGCTCCCTTTTGGGTCAACTGCGTCAGTGGCTTAGCAATCTTAGAAATCCCTCGACGAAGCGTCGGTAATAATAGCCAAACCAAGAAAACTCCGTATCTCGGGCACAGAAGTGGGTGCAGCCCACTCCATCACAACCTCATTCTTCCTAGGGTCCACTGATATCCCACTGCTAGATATGACATGACCCAGAAATACTACACTGCTCAACCAAAACTCACACTTGCTGAGCTTGGCATATAACTGATGATCTCTGAGGATCTGGAGCACTGTCCTCAAGTGTCTCACGTGCTCTTCCTCGCTCTGGGAGTAGATGAGTATGTCGTCAATAAACACAATAACGAACTGATCCATATAGGGTTGGAACACCCTGTTCATCAAGCTCATAAAGACAGCCGGGGCGTTCGTCACACCGAACGGCATCACTAAGAACTCGTAGTGCCCATACCGAGTCCGAAATGATGTCTTCTGCACATCCTCCTCCCTAACCCGTATCTTGTGGTACCCGGATCTAAAATCAATCTTGCTATACAGCTTTGTGCCTTGCAATTGATCAAATAAATCATCAATCCTTGGGAGATGATACTTGTTCTTTACCGTGGCCTTGTTCAGTTGCCGGTAATCGATGCACAAACGCATCGAAACGTCTTTCTTATTCACAAAAAGAACTTGTGCGCCCCAAGGCGATACGCTAGGGCGTATATATCCTTTATCAAGGAGCTCCTTCAACTGCTCCTTCAGCTCTCTTAACTCTACCGGTGCCATCCGGTAAGGGGCACGAGAAATAGCGGATGTTCCCGGTAATAACTCAATCCCAAACTCGACTTCCCTAGCCGGTGGGAATCCGGGAATCTCCTCCGGGAACACATCAGCAAACTCCGCTACCACTGGTACATCCTCAACCTTCAACTCTTTACCCTTTCCCGACGTGTCCACGGCATAGATGATGTAGCCCGTGTGTCCACGTTCCAATAATTGGGACATTTTTATCGCCGAGATCAACGGAATCTTCGCACGAGAACCGTTGCCATAGAAAATCCACTGAAATCCCAAACCAGATCTGAACCAAAGTGTCCTCTGCCGACAATCTACCACTGCCTGATATCTGTTCAGAATATCGATGCCCACAATGCAGTCGAAGTCTTACATACCCAGTACAATCAAATCTGCCTTTATCTCATTGCCCTCAAAATAAATGAGGCAGTCCATCAGAAACTGATCAGCAACAACTTTCTTTCTGGTGGGTGTCGAGACCAATCGAGACGTGGGTAACGGAGACGTGCACATATGATGTCTCGCCACAAAGTCCGCAGACACAAAGGAGTGCGAAGCACCTGTGTCTATCAAAATAAAGGCAAAATATGTAAATAGAAGGCACGTACAAGCTATAACCTCCTCTGGAGCTGCATCGGCCTGCTCCCTGGTCAATGCATAGACCTGTCCCTGAGGTGGCCCCATCGCCTATCCTCCCATCTGTCGAGGCACCATCGGCTGTCTCTGTTGTACTGTACCACTAGAAAACCTCCCTCGACCTTCCCTAAGATCCGTCTGCCCTTCCCGGTTGGGACAACGCCGAGCAATGTGGCCCGACCTGCCACATTTGTAGCACGCAGAACAATCACGCATCAAATGCGGCCCTCCGCAAAAGTGGCACTTAACATCTCCAACTCTACTAGCTTGAGTTGGTCCCCCATAAGTAGATGTACCACTCCTCCGATCCCCTTGCTTCCAGCCATCCGGCCGCCTCCAGCTAAACCGAGAAAAAGAAGAAGTCCCTCGCTACTTAAAAGATACCCCTCGGGGCCTCAGATTCTCAGAAGTAGATCTTTGTGATGGAACTGGTGGAGGCAGGGCCTCAGGATAAGCACTCACACCTATCTCTGCCAACTCCGCTCTAACAAGTGCATCATCAAAAGATGTTGGGTTGTTGGAAATAACCCGGTCAAATAATTCCGGTCGCAACCCCTTCAGAAAGTGCCTCATCTTGGCATGTCCATTTGTAGCGATGTGTGGCACATACCTCAATAGTGATGAGTAGTGCATGGCATAGTCCGAGACTGTCAGGCTCCCTTGCTTCAAGTTTGTAAATTCATCCTCCTTAGTTTGCCTAGCCGCAGCAGAGAAGTACCGGTTTAGAAAACGAGTTCTGAATAAAGTCCAGTCAATTACCATGCCTTGGGCCCTCAATTCCATTACAGTCGTCTTCCACCACATAGAAGACTTCTTTGCCAATTGGAATTCTGCCAGTCTTAACCAAGCCGTCCTAGCACACGGCGCAGACACAAATATCTGTTCCAATCTCTCTAGCCACTCTTCGGCCTCTTCCCCTGTCTCTGTTCCTTCAAACATGGGCGGGTGAAAGGTCAGAAACTGAGTCAGACTAAGCTCCCCTGGTAATAGCAACTGAGCAACCGGCTCCATGCCCACAGCAGGTGGAGGTAAAGGATTCGTCTGTCCAATGCTAGCATTCACGCTCCCAATATCACCCACCTCTTCATTGAGGTTCCCCACATTCATAGCCGCCATGCTGTAATACAAAGGTTAACAACAATTCCAAACAATATATATGTTATGCCGTTAGATAACATGAACGATAATAAGCATGTTAGTATAACAATTTATACACCAATATGCACCACATGCATAAACATGCCCAAATGTAAACACCTAGCCAACCATGCTAAGGCTACCCTTCACTCATTCCCGGGTTCTCTAACCACTGCTATGATACCACTAATGTAAGGACCCTAGTTCCTTAAGTGCGGATTAAAGGCGTAAATAGAATTATCATGCATAAACAGAGTATAAAAATCGTGTTGATGCCTTGAGCTATTAGGTTACAACGCCAAAAATAAAGTTCCAAAAGGGATTAATTACATTCCCAACTAATGAATGTTAATCCTATAGCTTTACCCTACTCCTAGAGTAGATACTATACAAAAGAATATGCCCGCTACCAAGAGCACTCCTCACTAGCTCACCGCATCAACCCGCTGACCGCTTTATTTTTAAACCAAAGATATTTCAAAGATTGGTTTGAAGCGATTCTACCGCAAGTGCACGGTTGTCAAGTTTTAGTATAGTGAAAATTAAGTACAGCTTGTCGAATCCACAGGGACTAACGTATAAGTACCAAATAAGATTAATAAAATTATATTTAGCCTACGATAAAAGAAGTTTGATTAACTACAGCTAAATTTAACTAAAGAATAAAGATTAAACTAGAAATAATGAAAAGAATGGTTCCGGAAATGCAAAGGTAAGTTACTCGAGAAAATTACCGAGTTCGTCGTTCAATTATGTTCTCTCTAATGATTCAATGGAATTTCTCAGTTTAACAACCAATTGATTTTAAAGGTGAAAGGTTTTCACTATTATTCGATACACTCTCTCGAGCTGTAACGAAACTAACAATAAATTAGAATAAGTCACTCTCGTGCACCTATTTACTAATTCAAAGTTGCATAAATTATCAAAACCTTATAACTCTAAATCTCTCGATTCCAAGTTCTCACATATGCGATATCATCTCTCGATCTCAATCGTGACATACATCATAAATTAATGGAGCGTGTTACAACGTTATCTCTCGATCTCGGCTGTAACCCTCAAATTCAATCAAAGCTAGCTAGACTTTGATCTACACATGCAATTAATTTATGAACAATAACAATCAATGCACTCAAGTACCAATGAATCAATATATCAAACACAACGAAATTAAAACTCAATAATATAAACTAAATTTAATTCAAATCAAATACATAAGAGTTTTATTGTCTCTCGACCTCTAAAACATCAAATGAAATTTAAAATCAAATAAATTAAAGTTCAGAAATACGATAAACGATGGATGAATCCGTGCGTTGCACCGTGATTTCTTCTCTTGTTCCTTCCTTGCACTCCGGAATAGATTGGCTCGACCTTGGACGAAGAACGGAGATTGGATCTCCTTGGCGGCGGCTGGGCGGCGGCTCTCCTTGACCTAAAAATCGTCTGAAATGGTCTGATATGGTGTGTCTCTCGAATGAATCCAAATTCCCGCTTAAAAGCCCTCCAAAATCACGATAAGAAAGGAAAATAAAATCTTCATGATTTTGCGTCTCGATCGATCGGAAGGTTTTCTCGATCGATCGGCGCACTGTTCATGCCAGCTTTTGAATCTCACTGTCTCGATCGATCGATCGAGATTTTCCACCGATCGATCGAGAATTTGAAAAAATTAGCTCCGAAGTTACTGCCTCGCTCGATCGATCGAGATTTCCACCGATCGATCGAGACTTGAAAATCTTTGATGCTCAACTCTCTGCCTGGCTCGATCGATCGAGAGTAAATCTCGATCGATCGAGATTCCGAAAATTTCATTTCCTCAATTTTTGTTCTTTCACGCCTCGATTTCGCCCGTTATCTTCATATAAGCTCATTTCTTCCACTTACGATCTATTTTCCTGAAAAAAACGAATAAACACCAAAAAGCATAATATCATCCAGGAAAAAGAATGGAAAGTAGGAAGAATTTACAGTTAAAAACACTCAAAATCTAAGCCTATCAACTCCCCCAAACTTAGACTTGATCGTCCTCGAGCAAGCAATAAGCTCAAAAAGAAAAGTTAAACTCGATACTAAGCATGAATCATCTTTACAACATACGTAAAATCTCAGAAATCCTACTTACACATCAATAGAAGTCCTTCAACACTTAACAAGAAGCAATTTCTCCTAAGTTAAACAATACATCGCAACATCGGAACGTGCGTGTGTGCTATTGTCAAACATGAGTTACATACATATCTTTAAAATCAACATGTGCCATATCAACTCCTAGTCAAGATTACTTTGAATTACTCTACAAATTTACTATCCAGCACTTCTCCACTAATGTAATTATTCCCTAGACTTGGATCAACAGGACTTTAAAAGCTTTTAACGTTAGGCCTTTTGGTGTCGGCTTCAAAGAAAAGGTAGGATGAATTCAAAGAAGAGAGTATAACAGAATCAGTTCAAAATCTTCTCATATAATCATTGAGCTTCTCTTCACATTTTCTAGCCTTGGCCACTTTGGGTCTTATTTAACTTTTCTTTTCAAGGCTTTTTCTCTACATCTTTTTCTTTGCTCGTTCTTTTGTTCATTTCATTTCTTTCACAATGAACTTCTCAACATATAACAATTTAATGCAATGAATGAGATTCATTATACTCTCCTAGGGATGGATGAAATTGTTCTTTTAGGCTCAAACCAAGGTGGGTATAATGAGTTTGCCAAGAATGCCGAATGGGGGTCTAATCATATGCAATGCATATTCCATTCTTTTTCAATAAGGCTCAAAAGGGGACACTAAGGAATAATGTATACAAGGTAGGCTTGAAAGGCTCAAATGGTCCAAAGATCGCCTAAATCATCTCCAAGTCTAGTTCCTAATTATAAATTTCGCCTCAAAGTGCTTTCAACTAAAATGTAAAGTTATCTAAGATACTCAAGACTCATCATAGTTAACACAAGTTTTCAATTTAATCAATACATACTTCACTCAATCATGACTCAATATGTGCTCAAATTATTCCTCAGTTTTGACATGTAGTTAACAAAGGATATATACAAACAAGTTAAGCATTTCCATGACTCCTATCTAGATGAGGATTAATTTCATCATGTATTACCGTTGCAATTCCAACTCATCAATTCTCAAGAATAACTCAATCACTAAAAAAAAATTTTTTGTTGGTAATGCTCAAGGACGACTTAGTCTCAACATCATGCAGTCATGCTAGGAAAAGAAACAAGACAAGTAGCAATATGTGCAAAAGCAAGATATATACAAATACTCAAAAACCCCCCCAAACTTAGCATGTGAATTGCCCTCAATGAACAAGAAAAATAAATGCAAAGGCAAAGACACATACCATGACGACGATCGTCACTGATCGTCGTCCTCATCATGCTCCGGAGGGGGGACTGGGTAGTGGTGCTCCTCGACACACATGGATTCATACTGCAAAACAAAAGTAAACAAAATAACAAAATCAATAAAACTAAACTAAAGAAAAGAAAAAGAAACAAAGGGAATAAAAAAAAAAAGTTCTTCATTTATAGTCCCAGGCTGGACTGTCATCTCCTCTTTCTTAGTCGTCAAGATAGACTATAGAGGTAACCGTTTGGACTTCATTGCTCATGTGGTAATGCTTTAAGCGCTGCCCATTCACTGTAAATGTTCCCCTGCTAGGATCAGTAACTTCAATTGCACCAGAGGGATAGATTTTTGCAATGGTGAATGGTCCGGACCAACGAGAGCGTAGTTTGCCTGGGAAGAGTCGCAATCTGGAGTTGAACAAGAGTACAGCATCTCCTACCTTGAATTCCCTTTGTTGTATACGCGAATCATGCCACTTCTTAGTTTTCTCTTTGTAAATCTTGGCATTCTCATGTGCTTGATTCCTGAATTCTTCCATCTCATTCAATTGTAGAAGACGCTTCTCACCTACAGCCTGACAGTCAAAGTTCAACCATTTAATAGCCCAATATGCTTTATGTTCAAGTTCAACAGGGAGGTGACATGCCTTACCAAATACCAACTTATAAGGTGATGTGCCAATGGGTGTCTTAAAAGCAGTTCTATACGCCCATAGTGCATCATCTAAGCGTAAGGACCAATCCTTTCGGCTTAGAGTCACTGTCTTTTCTAAGATCCTCTTCAACTCTCGATTTGAGACCTCTACTTGCCCACTGGTTTGTGGATGATAAGGTGAAGACACTTTGTGGGTGACACCATATTTACTCAAAAAGTTTTTCAAATTGTTTGTTACGAAAATGGGTGCCACCATCACTAATGATTGCTCGTGGGGTGCCAAAACGAGTAAAAATTTTTCTTTTCAAAAATTGCACAACCACTCGAGCATCATTAGTGCGCAAAGCTTCCGCCTCTACCCACTTTGACACATAATCTACTGCAACAAGTATGTATTATTTGAACAAGAGCTTGGGAAAGGTCCCATGAAATCTATTCCCCACACATCAAAAATTTCACATTCAAGCATATTGATCAATGGTAATTCATTCCTCCTAGAAATATTTCCGACCCTCTGACATCTATCACATGAAGAGACATACCTGAATGTATCCTTATACAGCGTTGGCCAATAAAATCCAGAAGCAAGTACCTTAGCCGCTGTTTTAGTAGCTCCAAAATGTCCACCAGCATCCCCATCATGACATTTCTGCAAAATATCCTGTATCTCCTCCTTGGGGACACAACGCCTTATGATGTTGTCTGCACAGACTTTAAACAAGTATGGTTCCTCCCACAACAGATGTTTAACCTCAGAAAAGAATTTTTTCTTTTGATAAAAAGTCAGATTTTGTGGGAGGATACCACTAACAATATAGTTTGCATACTGTGCATACCAAGGTAACAATTCAGCACTAAATAATTGCTCATCAGGGAAATTCTCATTAATCTCAACTACCTCATTGTCAATTGTATCAGTCATGTTCTCAATTCGCGATAAACGATATGCAACCACATTTTCAACACCTTTCTTATCTCTTATCTCTAAGTCAAATTCTTGCAATGATAAAATCCACCTAATCAAGCGTGGTTTGGCATCTTTCTTTGCAAGTAAGTACTTAAGTGCAGCGTGGTCAGTGTACACAATAACTTTAGCAAGACATAGGTAGGAGTGAAACTTATCAAAAGCAAAAACTATGGCTAGAAGCTCTTTTTCAGTGGTGGCATAGTTAAGTTGTGCTTCATTCAAAGTGCGACTAGCATAGTAAATTGTATGAAATACCTTGTTCCTCCTTTGACCTAAGACTGCTCCTTGCGTCACACATTAGTTCAAAAGGTAACTCCCAATCAGGTGCGACCAATACTGGTGCAGTTACCAATTTCTCTTTGAGTGCCTCGAACGCCTGCATACAATCAGAATCGAATTCATAAGATGCATCTTTAGTTAACAAATGAGATAAAGGTTTAGAAATTTTTGAAAAGTCCTTAATGATACGTCGATAAAATCCTGCATGTCCTAAAAAACTTCGGATTCCTTTCACTGTTGTCGGCGGTGGTAATTGTTGTATCACTTGAATTTTAGCCCGATCCACTTCAATACCCTTTTCAGATATCTTGTGTCCCAAGACTATTCCTTCTTGGACCATAAAGTGACACTTCTCCCAATTTAGTACAAGATTTGTTTCTTCACACCTTGCCAATACCAAAGTCAAGTTAGCTAAACATATATCAAAAGAAGAACCAAACACAGAAAAATCATCCATGAATACTTCTAGGAACTTCTCTATCATGTCATGAAATATAGCCACCATACATCTTTGAAAGGTAGCAGGTGCATTACATAATCCAAATGGCATTCGTCGGAATGCAAATGTGCCATAAGGACAAGTGAAGTTGGTCTTCTATTGATCCTCAGGCGTAATAGCAATTTGGTTATATCCCGAATATCCATCTAGAAAGCAATAAAAATCATACCCTGCTAACCTTTCTACCATCTGATCAATGAAGGGAAGGGGGAAATGGTCTTTACGAGTGGAATCATTTAACCTCCTATAATCAATACACACTCTCCACCCTGTGACTGTTCTTGTGGGTATTAACTCATTATTCTCATTAGGGACAACAGTAATACCTCCCTTCTTTGGTACACATTGAATAGGACTTACCCATGAGCTATCAGAAATAGGATAGATAATACCTGCGTCCATAAGCTTAATCACCTCAGCTTTGACTACCTCTTGCATTTTTGGATTAAGACGACGTTGAGGTTGAACCACGGCCTTGAATGTGTCCTCCATAAGAATTTTATGCATGCATACCGATGGGCTAATTCCTTTGATATCCGATATCTTCCATCCAAATGCTTTCTTGTGCTCCTGAAGGACTTTCAGAAGCTTTTCCTCATTATCACCTGTCAAAGACGAAGAAATAATGATTGGTCAAGATTTTTCAGCATCTAGGAAAATATACTTGAGATGTGATGGAAGAGGTTTGAGTTCAAGATTAGGTGACTCTTCAATTGATGGCTTTTGAGGTTTAATATCTCTTTTTCCCAACTCTCCAAGATTCTCAGTGGCTCGCTTCATGTATGGGCTGGTGTTGTTCATAAAAGCTATATTCTCAATATCTTCTTTGCAATGTTGCTCATCAGCTTCCACTAGACATGCTTCCATGTTATCCTTGAATGTATCTTGCAGCAAATCATCTGTCAGAATATCAATGATATCTATACTGAAACACATGTTTTCGTCGTGTGGATGTTTAAGTGCTTTGAAAACATTAAAAGTAACTTGATCCTCCCCTACTCGGAGGACCAACTTCCCTTGTTGTACATCGATTATTGCTTTTCCCGTTGCTAAGAATGGTCGACCCAAAATCAGTGGTGTTTCTGAATCTGCTTCCATATCAAGTACCAGAAAATCAACGGGAAAGATGAATTTATCCACTTTGACCAAAACGTCTTCGATGATACCCCTGGGGTATGTGATGGATCGATCTGCTAATTGTAGTGAAACCTTAGTAGGTTTTGGCTCTCCTAGCCCCAACTTCCTGAAAATAGAAAATGGCATTAAATTTATACTAGCACCCAAATCACACAATGACTTTGTAAAAGATACTGATCCTATAGTGCATGATATAGTAAAACTCCCTGGGTCTTTTAACTTTGGAGGCATTTTATTTTGCACAATTGCTGAGCACTCCTCCGTCAAACTTACCGTCTCATATTCGCCCAACTTTCGCTTATTCGACAAGATTTCCTTCAAAAACTTAGCATAACTAGGCATTTGAAGTAAAGCATCAGCAAATGGAATATTAATATGTAATTTCTTAAAAACTTCAAGAAATTTACCAAATTCTGCGTCCATCTTAGCTTTTTTCAATGCTGCGGGAAATGGGGGAGGAATTACTATCCTATCAATGTGTGTGATCGGTGTAGTGTTAGAATTCTTACCTTTCTCTGTTGCTTTTTTCTCAGTCATATCCTTGCTTTCAGATGTCTCTCCATGACTCTTCAGCTTCAGCTTGCGGTCTTAACTCTTTTCCACTTCTTAACTCAATGGCCTTTGCTTGCTCAATTTGATTCTTCACTGTTCCAATTGAGATTGTGCCCTGCGTTTTTCCTGAAATTAATGATGCGAGCTTACCCACTTGCACTTCCAAGTTCTTTATTGCTGCATCCTGGGTTGTCATCCTGGATTCAGTTGATGCTATGAACTTGGCTATTAACTCTTCCATACTCAGCTTATTCGATCCTCCCGGTTGTAGCTGTGGAGTTAACACTTTCTCTTTGTTGGACCACCTAATATTGTTATGATTTCTCCACCCCGGGTTGTATGAGTTTGAGTACGGACTGTTGGGTGGCCTGTTACCTACAAAATTCACCACTTCATTAGTTTGCAAGAATGGGTTACCTGCCTGGCACTCGATGCTAGGATGACCGCCTCCACACAGCTCACAGAAGATCGCTTGAGCTTGCATTGCTGCTGCTCCCATGCTGTCAATCTTCCGGTTCATGGCTTCTAATTGAGCCGAAAGAGCAGTGATCTCGTCCACTTGATGGACTCCCATTGGTTTCTGTGGCGTGCTCCTCTCGGATTGCCATTGGTAGCTGTTGCACGCCATTTCCTCCAACAAGCTATATGCTTCTTCCGGCATCTTTCTCATTATGGATCCCCCAGATGCTGCATCAATCATGGAACGGTTAGCGGAAAATAAACCGTTATAGAACGTTTGTACCTGCAGCCATATGGGTAGACCATGGTGTGGGCATCTCCTCAACAACTCCTTAAAACGATCCCACGCTTCATACAAAGTCTCGGGGTCAAACTGACCAAAAGTCGTGATATCGTTCCGCATCTTCGCCGTCTTGGAAGGGGGAAAGTACTTTGACAAAAACGCCTTTGTCATCCCCTCCCATGTTGTTATAGAACCTGCAGGTAGAGAATTCAACCATGCCTTAGCTTTGTCTCGTAATGAAAAGGGGAAAAGTCTTAACCTGATGGCGTCGTCAGAGACGCCATTGTGTTTGAATGTGTCACAAATCTCCAAAAAGTTGGAGATGTGATTGTTTGGATCATCAGTAGCTGCTCCCCCGACAATAACCGAGTGCTGAATCATTTGTATGATTGCCGGCTTGATCTCAAAATTGTTTGCTTGAATCGTCGGTCTCGTAATACTCGACAACGATCCATGAAATGCTGGTTGTGCAAAGTCCATCATCGATCAAGGGTGCTGTGCTTCGTTATTATCAGCCATTGCTCGAGCTTCTCGTAATCGCCTAAGTAAAGTTCTTTCTATCTCCGGATCGAAAGGCTCGAGAATGGGCTCCTCTCTTCTGAGCATGCACTATAGAAACGATTCCTGTACAAAATAGACAAAAGGAGACAACAAAATGCACAAAGTTATTAACAAAGATCAACAAAAGAAAACAAAGAAAAGAAAATCAAAAACGCAATAATAAAAGAATTGGCTAAATTACAATTAACTAATCTCGTATGATATTATACAGATTAGTCCCCGGCAACGGCGCCAAAAACTTGACCGCTTTATTTTTAAACCAAAGATATTTCAAAGATTGGTTTGAAGCGATTCTACCGCAAGTGCACGGTTGTCAAGTTTTAGTATAGTGAAAATTAAGTACAGGTTGTCGAATCCACAGGGACTAACGTATAAGTACCAAATAAGATTAATAAAATTATATTTAGCCTACGATAAAAGAAGTTTGATTAACTACAGCTAAATTAAACTAAAGAATAAAGATTAAACTAGAAATAATGAAAAGAATGGTTCCGGAAATGCAAAAGTAAGTTACTCGAGAAAATTACCGAGTTCGTCGTTCAATTATGTTCTCTCTAATGATTCAATGGAATTTCTCAGTTTATCAACCAATTGATTTTAAAGGTGAAAGATTTTCACTATTATTCGATACACTCTCTCGAGCTGTAACGAAACTAACAATAAATTAGAATAAGTCACTCTCGTGCACCTATTTACTAATTCAAAGTTGCATAAATTATCAAAACCTTATAACTCTAAATCTCTCGATTCCAAGTTCTCACATATGCGATATCATCTCTCGATCTCAATCGTGACATACACCATAAATTAATGGAGCGTGTTACAACGTTATCTCTCGATCTCGGCTGTAACCCTCAAATTCAATCAAAGCTAGCTAGACTTTGATCTACACATGCAATTAATTTATCAACAATAACAATCAATGCACTCAAGTACCAATGAATCAATATATCAAACACAACGAAATTAAAACTCAATAATATAAACTAAATTTAATTCAAATCAAATACATAAGAGTTTTATTGTCTCTCGACCTCTAATACATCAAATGAAATTTAAAATCAAATAAATTAAAGTTCAGAAATACGATAAACGATGGATGAATCCGTGCGTTGCACCGTGATTTCTTCTCTTGTTCCTTCCTTGCACTCCGGAATAGATTGGCTCGACCTTGGACGAAGAACGGAGATTGGATCTCCTTGGCGGCGGCTGGGCGGCGGCTCTCCTTGACCTAAAAATCGTCTGAAATGGTCTGATATGGTGTGTCTCTCGAATGAATCCAAATTCCCGCTTAAAAGCCCTCCAAAATCACGATAAGAAAGGAAAATAAAATCTTCATGATTTTGCGTCTCGATCGATCGGAAGGTTTTCTCGATCGATCGGCGCACTGTTCATGCCAGCTTTTGAATCTCACTGTCTCGATCGATCGATCGAGATTTTCCACCGATCGATCGAGAATTTGAAAAAATCAGCTCCGAAGTTACTTCCTCGCTCGATCGATCGAGATTTCCACCGATCGATCGAGACTTGAAAATATTTGATGCTCAACTCTCTGCCTGGCTCGATCGATCGAGAGTAAATCTCGATCGATCGAGATTCCGAAAATTTCATTTCCTCAATTTTTGTTCTTTCACGCCTCGATTTCGCCCGTTATCTTCATATAAGCTCATTTCTTCCACTTACGATCTATTTTCCTGAAACAAACGAATAAACACCAAAAGCATAATATCATCCAGGAAAAAGAACGGAAAGTAGGAAGAATTTACAGTTAAAAACACTCAAAATCTAAGCCTATCACCCGCCTTAGCCCGTCCGCCCAAAAGTACATACAGGAACAACCCCAAAACCATGAGCATGTAAATAAATCATATTCACAATAATATGATTGCAATTCAAATGCATAAACCGTAAATGCGATTCACTTCCTGTATTAATACATTTAAAAGCTCCCTTTGGTTGTCCCTGTACCACAATCATAATCAATGGATTATAAAACCAATAATTTACGTCATGACATGCACTCATTCCATGTATACCAATGGCCAGTTCCAGTCTTATTATATGAGTATAATACCCCTCGCGTTTACATGACAGCGGCATTAATACCCCTCGCTTCGACATATTAGCGGCATAATATCCCTCGCATCAACATGACATCGGCATTATCCTTCGCTTCGATATGTTTACGGCAAATATTCTTCATCGCTATAATATGACAGCGGCAAGTATTCTATCATCGCTTCGACATGAAGGCGGCAAGTATTCTTCATCACTGGAATATAATCTCGACTCACAATCACATGCAACCACAATGCATATCCAAACCATGTATGCAACCATAATGCATAACTAAGACCATGTATGCAACCATAATGCATAACCAATTCAAAGCGTAATAAATACGTTTTACCGTCCGATGCCCGTGCGTCTCACTACGTACCTAAGTCCCAAAATGTGTGGTGTTGTGGACTTTATCTCCTGAGTTGTGTGGCCACCTGGGATGGTTCTACACATTCAGACAAATCAATATTAGGAGCCAATAATAGTCCAATATCAAAAATTCCACAAATATCCAAAAACACCATATTTTGTGACTCGCGATCGATCGCCGCGAGGGGCCGATCGATCGCGAGATCATACTGCCCGATACCAAATTTTTCTTCCTTCGGTGATCGATCGCCACATTTGGCACGATCGATCGCCAGCCTCACCGATCGATCGTCCAAATGTGGCGATCGATCGCAAATAGCTTCTGGCGTGCACTGTTGGCTCGCAATCGATCGCCAAAAACGGGCGATCGATCGCCGAGTCCTGTACCACGAAAAACAACATTTCCTTCCCAAACCACACCAACACTTAAACATTCAACCCAACAACATAAAAATCATAGCAAACCTTCAAAATACACCTTAAACAACCCAAAAATCCAACACCCAACCAAAATATCACCAACCCATAACAACCGATTTCAAAACCCTTCAAAAACATATCAAAACTAAACCAAACACCACAAAAATACCAAGGAGGTATCCATACCTCTTGGGGACTCCAAATCTCTCAGCAAATTCCACAATTCAAGTTTTTGCAAGGATTTCCCTTCCACTTTTATGCCAAAAACGAAAATGGGAGAGGATGAGGGTTTGGATGGATGATTTGGGGAAAAATAAAGAAGTAATGGGTATAGTGGGGGTTGGGGGTATTAAGTGGGTTTTAATTAGATTGCACTCCCACAATTACCATGGTGTATATAACATCCCAACAAGATATTTTAAAAGCATTTTACCAAAATGCACCAAAATCTCAATTAAATACATGTTTCACCAAATAATTACCAACCATCACATTTAAACCATTATAATACCCAATTCCCCAACATGCATAACATGTACCCTGAAATGCTCTACCGAGTCACGCCTACCATGTGACTAAGCATTTCACCAAGATAATTAATTCCGACACATTATTTAATTATCACCATAAATAATCACATAAACATAATTAATGCCCAAATTGTAATTAATTATTTCGGAGATATCACATAATTAATCCATTTCAAAGTCCTTAACTTGGCATGTAATTCTTAAGGCTCAAGGTCAAGGTCTCAACACAAACTTTTATACTCTGATAATGCATGTTAACTCTAATTATGCCTTTAATCCGCACTTAAGGAACTAGGTTCCTTACGTCTGCTATCATTTAAAACAATTCACCTCCGAAGTTAAAGGATCTAGGGAGTTTTACGATACCTTGCACTATCGGCTCTATTTCATTTAATAAATCATTGTGTGATTTGGGTGCAGGTGTAAATTGTTGGGAAAACATTTCTAAGTTTTATTGATCACAAATATCCACTGCTTGAAGAGTCCACTGCATTAAAGCCTACTGACAGAGGAAATAATGGTTAACTCTACAAAGGTCCACCGGATACTAAAAGACAAGCTATACCTGATAAAGAGCTATCTACCGGGTGAAAGGATAAAGGAGATCTACCGGATAAAGGGCTATCCACGGGGTGAAAGGATAAAAGGAGATCTACCGGATAAAGAAGCCCTATTGTGATCTTGAAGATCAAAGCCCACTGAGTCTGCTGCTCAAAGAACACTCAAAGCTTAAGAGATTTATATTTTGTGTGAGTGTTGTAAAACACATTGTAATCAACTAAGAGAGTTGTATTGCTAGGAGTTTAGGCCAAGCTGTGTGAGTGCCTAAGAAGATTGTATACTGTAAAGTGTAAGCCAAAGTCTTATAGTGTAACCTTCCTGCAAAGGAAGATGGGGAGACTCCGAAGCATTGTGCTTCGAACTTCCAGAACATATCCTGTGTCATTTACTTGCTGCATATTTTAATTCAGTTAGTATAACTCAGAAGTTCAGTAGACGTCTTCCTGCACTATTACTAGTGTCTACTGACTTGCCAACAATTGAGAACCTACTGCAGTACTTAACAGTCTGCTGTATCAAGAAGAATCATAATTTAGTCTAGTCTTTATTCAACCCCCTTTCTAAACACTACTCCGATCCTAACAAGTGGTATCAGAGCAAGGTTTTCTCAATTATGAGAAATACTAAGAACTGATGGCCTCATTCAGCAAGATCCCGATGTTCAAGAAAGATGAAATAATGACTGAAGAATTCAGATGCAAGCACATCTGAGTGCTCAAGATGATGACATATGGTTCGTCATCACTGACAGACCAATGAAGATCAGGTCAACACAGCAACTGCCATTACCAATGGTTAACATCAGATGGTGGAAAAGGAAGAGTATCCTGGACCAACGAGGAAAAGAAAAAGCAAATCTGGACAATGTAGCTAAGGACATCTTGTTCAAAACATTGGACAAGAATATGTTCAATAAAATCAAGATGTGTCCCACTACTAAAGATATTTGGGAAAAGATTGCATAGCTTATTTGCATGAAATGACCAAACCAAAGAAAACAAGCTCACTGTCGCTCTACAGAAGTTTGAGAACATCGAAATGATGTGTGATGCCCGGGGATTAATGGTGTTAATCCCGGTGTGGTAATAATCATTAATGGATTTTATTTGTGGCAATTATGAATTAATTGCGGTTTCTAGACTCTCGGGGATCTAAAATCCGATATTTGGGGTCGTTGGATCCGAGGGATGAGATTGTATTCTCATCATGGTGATAACCTTGGAATTTGGACCTTGGTGGGATTTGGGGTCCAGAGTACTTTGTATTGGGGTTGTTAATGGAAATAGAGTTTGGGAGATATTTATTGAAAACAGATGATTTTTAATGAGTCATGATGTATTTGGGGAGGTAATGGTATTTTCGAGTTTTGGTACTATATATACCAAGTGGACTTGGTATCCCGTCATTTGGCACGGAACACTTCTATCTCTCCCCTCTCTCTACGCCTCACATCTTCCCATTTCCCCTCTTCTTTCCTCTTGGAGGAAAAATGGTTAGTAGCTTGGCTCGGGAGCCGGATTTCCCGGAGATAATAAGGTATTGATCTTCCCCTCGTTCTTATCTTCGATTTGATAGTAGTATGGTGGGTTTTGGTTGTGTATTTTGTTTGGTTTGGAAATTGGGGGTTTTTGATAAAAATCCAAAGTTGAGTTTTTGAAGTTTTTATGGATTTTAAATGGTGTATTTGAGGTGTTGAGGTTGTATGGGGTGTTGGTTTGGAGTTTGGGTGTGAAAAACACCATTGAAGCTCGAAATTTTCGGAAACCTGCAGGTCGCGGTCGATCGCGGCTTGGCGCCGATCGATCACGGCATGTTACTGAATTTGGGAAGGCGATGAACAGTCTCGGCGAACGATTGCGAAAAGTAGGCGATCGATCGCGAGGGTCTTGGCGAACGATCGCGGATAGCAGTGTTGCGGGCAAAGGGCTCGCGCGATCGATCGCGCCCGAAGGGCGATCTATCGCGGCATTGTTTGGTTTTTTTTTTTTTGGAATTTTGGAAAAATGTCGGGATTTTGGAATCGAGGTTTAAAGGGTCCGTTCCCGGGGCAATGTCTACATTCCAATGGGAATGCTATACTTTTAAATGAATTGGTTGGAGCCAAATTTTATATAATGGAATTCTCTGTCGAGTTTTTGGCTATCTTTTAAACATATAAAATAGAATATTTTGGGTATTATGCATGCTTAGCAGGGGGGCTTTTATTTTGGTATTAGTCATGGATGGACAATAGGTTTGGAATTGTGAACATGCTTGGGCACGTGATTGCATGCTATGTTTAATTGAGAGTTATTTGTGTGTTAGCACTTAACTCATCGGGTCATGGGACTCATGCAAGGTTGGACTCGAACTACGGAATCATAAGGTACATATGACGTATGAGCACAGCCCGTTAATATATTTGCAATTGTTGAATGCTTGGTACATTGTATTACGATGAATGTATGTGAAAAGGCATGGTTTATGGTATTAGCTACAAATGTACATTTATGCATTGGGAATCATGTGGTGCCGCTTTTGAGCGAGCAATGATGGGATGTTGTCACCTTTGACCGAACATCGGTTATGACGCCACTGCTGTTGAGCATGCGCGAGAATGAAATGCCGCTATTGTAGAGCGAGCAACGAAATAGAAATATCGAACCATGAGTGAGGTACATGGCATATTTGTAATCATTGTTTAAAGATATGGTATTATTGATTTTGATATCGGTATGTGACAAATGAATTCGTTAATCAATGTAATGATTAACTGGCATTTGGGAATGTGATGGTTTCAATGATTTTGAGAATAGGGACACTGCAGGGAATCCCGATGAGGATGATACATCCAGGGAGCATCTTTATATTTCATAGCATTTACATATTTGTAAATTATGAATTGTATCATTGTGATTATTGGATTTGGGATATGGGTATGCTCACCAACTGTGGGGACTGTCTCTGTTGGGGCATGTGATTTGGTACATCGATGGCTTTGGAGATGAGCTCGAGCTATGAATTGGAGGTGCTACCAGGTATCGAAATACCAGTGACGGTATTGAGCACCGTATTTTATATATTTGATACACACATACCTATTTGATGCTCGTATGTGAGCACTATTATGTGTATATGGCATGTATAAAAAGGCAAGGGCCTTTCTCTCTTCATTTATGAGTAGCATACAATTATTTATTGAATTGCTAAATGAACTGAGAACATGTTAGTGTATTATTATTGGTGCATGAGATGTATGTGGACTTGGTTGGGGAAAACTAGACATTATATGGAATAATGCAAAGAATTTTATTATATGCATGATTGGCTATGATGATAAGTGGTTTTTCCCCTGCATGTATGATTGTATGCACTAATGGCATGGATTAATACACTAACAACGGGTTAAGGGCACGGGGGTCCCTAAATTAGTGGTATCAGAGCAGTGGTTTGCTCTTTTGGGGCTGTTGATGGCCTAGAATCATATTGATGGAATGAGTATGTAAGGCCTCTCTACCTTAACAGTGTAATAAAAATATAAATATGGCTAACATACATTAAAGACAGTTTATGGTTCCGGTTGCAGCCTTGAGCTATTAGGATTACAGGCGAAAAATAGAATTCCAAAAGCTAATTAATTACATTCCCAATAATGAATGTTGGTACTATAGATTTACACTACTCCTAGAGTAGAGACTATCCAAAATCCAGTATCCTAATTCCTTAATGCTCCTCGTAGCTCACTGCCTAAATCTGGCCCATAGCCCTCCAAGTCCAAAAGGTTTACCTGCAGGAACAACTCACCATGAGCATATACATCACTATTCAACAAAATCCAAGCACAATAACATAAATAATTGCATGAGATATATATGTGTGTATGCTCCCTGATTTACCACATTAGCACATTTTCAATGTTGTTCCTGTTTCATAAACCCATGCACAAAATCATTAGTTCATAACATAATGATCGATACCACGTTCCAGTTATAACCACAATATTCCACATTAATCACTAGAAATGTGACTGTTCCGGTCATGTTACAACAGCGGAATTTTAGGACCCCTCGCTTCGACATATAGCGGCATCATATGATATTCCTCGCTTCGACAATGACAGCGGCATGTACATTGCTTCGACATGACAGCGGCAAATATCATATTACTATCGCTTCATATGACAGCGGCAAGTACTTCCCTTGCTCGTATATAACAACTACCGGAACAATCAAGCATTTCCAACCACATATAAATAACCACAATATTTGAGTCCACAATCATAATGCATCACCATTATCTCAATATATATCAACACATTTTGTAATACCCCCGAAATGTTATATGATTATGTGCTATGATGATGAATTATGTTAAGTTTAAGGGTTGTGGTGTAATTAATTTGGGGGATTATAATTATGATATGATGATATGATTTAGGGGGAATGTTGGGTGTTTTAAAGGATGTATTAAATTATATGAAGTTATAAAATATCGAGTGAGGATATTTTAATACATCGTACTATTACCGAGACACAATTAAACACCACATAACCACCCAACCCATATCACCCACCCCCTGCCACTCGGCCACCCCCCCCCCCCCCCCCCACTTGGCAGCCCATGCCCTTTTCCCCACTTGGCAGCCCATACTTACATGATGACCTTCCAATCAATCCCTTCTCATTCTCTCCCCTCCATTTTCGTTCCAGCTTAGCAGCATTAAGGCAAGGGAAGAAGCTTGGTGAAAGTGTTCCAAAAACCTTGCATAAGAGGAGCAAAAGAGAGGGGTAAGTTGGTGCCCTGTTTTCTGGGTTTTCGGGTTGAGTTGGGTTTTTGTAGTGAGGATTTCTATGCATGATAGTGTAGGGATGAACGAAACCTTGGTATGTATGTTTACATGGAAGTATTATGAAGCTCCTAGCATGTTTGTTCGAGTATATTACTTACGTTATGTGTTGGTTTTCTTGTTATGAAAGTAAGTGCTCGAAATTCTGGGCAAGGAAGAACATGCTCTGTTTCTGTATAAGTTGGTTGAGGTTGAAGATTATGATGAGGTTATGTTGCATACTAGTTTAGGTTTTGTTGAACCTTGAATTTAAGTGCTTACATAGAAGTTTTATAATGCTCCTAGCATGTTTGATTGAGCAAGTATGTTATGTTATGAAGTAGAAATGATGGTGTGAAAAGAGGTGCTCAAAATCTGGGGAAGTCCCGATTTTTCAGAGCTCTCGATCGATCGAGATTTGGTCCCGATCGATCGAGCGAGACAGAATGTTTAAAGCATGTTTTGAATTTCAGGTGCCGATCGATCGATGGATTTCTCGATCGATCGGTGAAGCTCCTCGATCGATCGGTAAAATGTTTCGATCGATCGATCGAGGCAGAATGGTTGAGCACTGTTGTACACAGTTTCTCGATCGATCGAGACCTCGGGGCCGATCGATCGAGAGAGGCAGAATGTTGAAAAATAAAATGATGTTTTATTTTGTTAAGTTTATGATGTGAGATGGTATTGAGGCATCTAATATGGTATTGTGTGGTCTTGTAGAGCCATCCCAGGTACCGGCACCATCAAGGAGATAAAGTCTGTTGACTCCTCCTCTTTTTGAAAAGGTACGTAAGAGACGTACGGGCATCGGACGGTAAAACACATCTTTACACTTTGCATGAGTATACATGATGAAACGATGATGTTTATAAGTTGTGTATGATGTTTATAAGATGTTTACGTGTTTATAAGATGTCTACGATGTTATACGTGGTAAGATGCCACGGGGGTAAGATGCCCCACATGGTAAGAGGCCATGCGATGTCTATTTGTGGTAAGATGCCACGGGGTAAGATGCCCCACATGGTAAGAGGCCATGCGATACTATTTGTGGTAAGATGCCACGGGGTAAGATGCCTCACATGGTAAGAGGCCATGCAATGTTTATAATGTGGTAAGATGCCACAGGGTAAGATGCCCATATGCATGATTATGAATCAGGGACAACGATAAGAAGTTAATGAATAACCAGCATATTTACTTAACCAATGTTTCATTCATTTACTATGATGTTTTATGATGTTGAATGAGATTGCATATGCTTATGATGTGTTGTCCCTGTAGGTACGCTTTTGGACTAAAGGACTAAGGGGTCGGGTTGAGGCAGTGAGCTACGAAGAACACAGGAATGTATAGGAATCAAGTCTTGATTAGTATCTACTCTAGGAGTAGTATAAATCTAAACATGAACATTCTTTTGGAAGTGTAACGAATTTATTTTTGAAGTCCTTTATTTTGGCCTATAATTCTGATAGCTCATGTAACAACCAGAACCTTAGAATGTTATTAATGCATGATTAGTCCTTCTTTGTCTATTAATCACTGTTAAGGTGGGAAGACCCCATATTAGTGGTATCAGAGCAGTGGTTAGATAACTCGGGAATGAGTGAAGGGTAGCCTTAGCAATAAGTTGACTAGGTGCTTACTTTTGAACATGGTTTATAGGTATGTTGCATATGAAGTTCCTATGTTATGCTAACATGTTTAATTATCTAACGATGTGCTTTATGAACTGCTTTTGGTGTTGTTATTAACCCTTGTGTTGCAGCATGGCAGCAAATATAGAAGTGGGTGACGCCGTTAGTGTAAATGCAAGTGCTGGGAGTACGAATCCATTGCCACCACCAGCCTTGGGCGAAGAACCTTCTGAACAACAGTTGCTACCGAGGGAGTTGAGCTTGGCTCAATTTATCATGTACCGACCCCCGATGTTCGAAGGAACTGAATCAGGGGAAAAAGCTGAAGAGTGGTTGGAGAGGATTGAACAGATATTTGTGGCAGCGCCTTGTGCAAAGACAGCCTGGATCAGATTGGCAGAATTTCAGCTGGCCAAGAAGGCACTGATGTGGTGGAAGACCACCGTGATTGAGCAAGAGGCTCTGGGACAGGAAATAAATTGAAAGATGTTCCGAACACGGTTTTTGACCCGCTACTTCTCAACCGCTGCAAGACAAGCCAAGGAGGATGAGTTCACCAGTTTAAGACAAGGTACCATGCCTGTGTCTGATTATGCTCTGCATTACTGTTCCTTACTGCGATACGTGCCCCATATTGCTGCAAACCCTCAAGCAAAGATGAGGAATTTCATGAAGGGCTTGAGGCCGGAACTATATGACAGGGTAATTACCTATGGCCCTGCCTGTTTTGACGATGCGCTTTCACGAGCTGAACTAGCCGAACTGGGAGTTGGCGCATATCCTGATGCAGTGCCACCTCCAGCACCCCCTCAGAAATCCATTTCTGACAATTTGAAGCCCAGGGGTGATCAGTTTAAGCCTAGGGGAAACACTTCAGCGTCGAGATTCAGTGTCAAGAGGCCCGAGAATCGATGGAAAGGGAACCGTAGGAATGATGCTCCATCCGGGAGAGGACAGCCTCAGGGAGACAGATCTGGAAGAGTTCAGTGCACTCTTTGTGGACAACCACATTTGGCAAAGGATTGCGTAGGATGCTATGTCTGTGGCGATAGAGGCCACTTTGCTCGACAGTGTCCCAACAGGGGAAGACAACAGAACTCTACGGGGAGGCCTGCGGACAGAGCCGCACAACACCAACCACCTTTCGCACCGAGGCAGTATGGAGGTCAGCCCACGGGGCCACCTCAGGGACAGGTGTATGCTTTGACGAGGGAGCAGGCTACAGCAGCTCCGGAGGAGGTTATAGCGGGTACGTGTCTTTTATTTACGCACCCTGCTCTTATATTGATAGACACAGGTGCGTCACACTCTTTTGTGTCGACGAATTTTGTTGAAAGGCACCACATATGCACTTCTCCGTCGCCCATGCCTCTTATGGTCTCGACCCCCGCTGGAAGAAGTTTGACTACGGATCAGATTGTCTATGATGGCCTCATTTATTTTGAGGATAATGAGTTAAGATCAGATTTGATTGTGCTGGGAATGACAGACTTCGATTGCATTGTGGGCATCGATGTTCTGAACAAGTATCAGGCGGTGGTAGACTGCAGGCAGAGGACTGTCCGTTTCAGGTCTATTATGGGAGTCCAGTGGACATTCTTTGGGGATGGTTCTCGCCCAAAGATTCCGTTGATATCTGCTGTCAAGATGGCACAGTTATTAGAACGAGGTCATACAGGATATCTTATCTATGCTGTCGATATGACGGAAAAGAGGAAAGAGCTAAAGGTTGAGGATGTGCCCGTAGTGGCGGAGTTTGCTGATGTCTTTCCGGAGGAAATTCCTGGATTCCCACCGGCGAGAGAGGTCGAGTTTGGGATTGAGTTACTACCAGGGACGTCTGCAATTTCTTGTGCCCCGTATAGGATGGCACCAGCTGAGTTAAGGGAGATAAAGATTCAGTTGCAAGAACTCCTTGACAAGGGCTACATACGCCCTAGCGTATCGCCATGGGGTGCGCCTGTCTTATTTGTTAAGAAGAAAGATGGATCGATGCGTCTATGCATTGACTATAGACAACTGAACAAAGCTACAGTAAAGAACAAGTATCCACTTCCGAGGATCGATGACTTGTTCGATCAGTTGCAGGGTACGAGGCTCTACACTAAGATCGATCTGAGGTCGGGGTACCATCAGATTCGAGTAAGAGAAGATGATGTTCAGAAGACGGCGTTCAGGACTAGATATGGGCACTATGAATTCCTGGTCATGCCTTTTGGGGTGACGAATGCCCCAGCTGTCTTCATGAGTTTGATGAACAGAGTGTTCCAACCATATTTGGATCAGTTCGTCATAGTCTTCATTGACGACATACTTATTTACTCTCGGACTGAAGAAGAGCATGTAAGGCACTTGAGGATAGTACTTCAGATCCTTAGGGATCATCAGCTATATGCAAAGCTTAGTAAGTGCGAGTTCTGGTTGGACAGCGTGGTATTCTTGGGCCATGTCATATCTAGCCATGGGATATCTGTAGATCCCAGGAAGATTGAAGCTGTGTTAGAGTGGGCAGCACCCACTTCTGTACCGGAGATACGGAGTTTCCTCGGTTTGGCAGGTTATTACCGACGTTTCGTCGAAGGTTTCTCGAAGATTGCCAAACCCCTAACACAGCTGACTCAGAAAGGAGTCCCCTTCTTTTGGTCTGAGGCTTGTGAGGAAAGTTTTCAAGAACTGAAGCGTCGCTTGACTACAGCGCCTGTACTGGTGATTACGTCTGAGAATAAGAGGTTTACCTTGTATACGGATGCGTCACTGCAGGGTTTGGGCTGTGTGTTGATGCAAGATAAGCACGTGGTGGCTTATGCATCGAGGCAGCTGAAGCCACACGAGGCTAGGTACCCAGTGCATGATTTGGAATTGGCGGCCATCATTTTTGCCTTGAAGATCTGGAGGCATTACTTGTATGGCACGTCTTTCACTATATATACGGACCATAAGAGCCTGAAGTTCTTATTCACTCAGGCAGAGTTGAATATGAGGCAAAGAAGGTGGATGGATTTGCTCAAAGACTATGATTGTGAAATTGAGTACCATCCAGGTAAAGCAAACTTAATAGCAGACGCCTTAAGTCGGAAGGTGATGAGTACTGTAGAGGATGTTATGTGTTTGTCGGCCTTAATGACTTCTTATTGCCATCTGGGCTATGATTTGGATGTAGACACGTCGCCTGTGCGAGTGTCGACCTTATTGGCGGAGCCAGATATATTTGAGGCGATCAGGAAGGCCCAGAAGTTGGATAGTGAGGTTCAGAGATGGACATCATTGGTACTACAGGGTCAGCCATCCAAGTTCAGAGTGGCTGAGGATGATTCTTTGATACTGGGCAACCGATGGGTAGTCCCAGATACACCAGAACTGCGTAGAGGAATATTGGAGCGAGCTCACAGTAGTCGGTTCAGTATCCACCCAGGGGGAAAGAAGATGTACAAAGATCTATGCGATCAATTCTGGTGGAGACGCATGAAGCGTGAGGTGATCAATTTCGTTAAAAGATGTTTGATCTGCCAGCAGGTAAAGGCAGAGAGGCAGAGGCCTGGTGGTGAGCTGAAGAGCTTAGAGGTGCATGAATTGAAGTGGGAACATATATCTATGGACTTCGTGACCCACTTGCCGAGGACGGCCTCAGGATTCGATGCGATCTGGGTGATCGTAGATAGGCTGACGAAGACAGCTCATTTCATCCCTTACAATATGTCATATACATACTTGAAGATGGCCCAGTTGTATATACGGGATGTGGTGAGATTGCATGGTATCCCAGTCTCGATAGTGTCTGATAGGGACCCGAGGTTTACTTCACATTTCTGGGAGGGTCTGCAGACAGCTTTGGGCACAGAGGTGAGACTGAGTACGGCCTATCACCCTCAGACAGACGGCCAAACAGAGCGTACCATTCAGACGCTCGAGGACATGTTGAGGGCAGGTATTTTGGAGTTTGATACTCCGTGGCAAGATTCAGTGCCGCTGGTGGAGTTCTCCTATAATAACAGTTATCATGCGAGCATTCAAATGGCTCCTTTTGAAGCTCTGTATGGACGACGATGTAGATCACCGCTGTATTGGGAGGATTTGACTAGCAAAGCGGTCGGAGGACCGGATCTGATCAACGATATGGAAAGTAAGATAAAATTGATACGCCAAAAGATGAAAGCGGCCCAGGATAGGCAGGCAGCCTATGCAAATAAGCGGCGACGACCGCTGGAATTCCAGTTAGGAGACAGGGTCTTCTTAAAGATCTCGCCCTTCAGGGGTGTGGTTCGTTTTGGGATGCGGGGTTTAGGGTATGTTGGGCCATATGAAGTTTTACAGCGTGTCGGTACTTTGGCATATCGCTTGGCTTTACCGCCATCCTTGTCTGGCATACATGATGTTTTCCATGTCTCCATGTTACGGAAGTATGAGCCAGACCCGTCTCATGTCTTACAGCCTTCAGAAGTTCAGTTAGACTCAGATGTGTCCTACGTAGAACGACCAATCAGAATTCTAGATCGAGAGGATCGCAGACTACGAAGCAAAGTTATACCGATGGTCAAAGTTCAGTGGGATCGTCGGGGTGTCGAGGAGGCTACATGGGAGACAGAACGGCATATGGTGCAGCACTATCCGGAACTATTCTCTGGTATGTTTTTAATGTTTAGTTCCATTATAATGATGCATGTGCATTTTGAGGACGAAATCTTATAAGTAGGAGAGTAATGTAATACCCCCGAAATGTCATATGATTATGTGCTATGATGATGAATTATGTTAAGTTTAAGGGTTGTGGTGTAATTAATTTGGGGGATTATAATTATGATATGATGATATGATTTAGGGGGAATGTTGGGTGTTTTAAAGGATGTATTAAATTATATGAAGTTATAAAATATCGAGTGAGGATATTTTAATACATCGTACTATTTACCGAAACACAATTAAACACCACATAACCATCCAACCCATATCACCCACCCCCCTGCCACTCGGCCACCCCCCC
This sequence comes from Haberlea rhodopensis, assembly GCA_907163345.1. Classification (NCBI taxonomy): domain Eukaryota; kingdom Viridiplantae; phylum Streptophyta; class Magnoliopsida; order Lamiales; family Gesneriaceae; genus Haberlea; species Haberlea rhodopensis. Next base: position 362,511 of record CAJQUN010000406.1, read on the forward strand.
CCCCCCCCCCCCCCCCACTTGGCAGCCCATGCCCTTTTCCCCACTTGGCAGCCCATACTTACATGATGACCTTCCAATCAATCTGTAGGGTCTTCCTACCTTAACATCGTATTAATAGCGTATTATGAACTAAACATGTAATAGAGACATCTTAGAGTTCCGGTTGTTATGTGAGCTTAATGTAATTACAGGCCAAAATGAAACTTCAATAGTTAGTTAATTACATTCCCCAAAATGAATGTTAAGGCTAACAAAAATCCTGTATCTATCTTCTTATGCTCCTTAGCTCACCATCTCAACCCGACCCTTAGTCTCGATCCAAAAGTGTACCTACAGGAACAACCCATCGTGAGCATATACATCGTTACTTAACATCATGAGTTACTGGCATAGAAATAATGCATGGAAATAATTGATAACATATACTTCCTGTTTAATAGTACTATCCTTCCTTGGTTGTCCCTGTGTCAGAATTGCGCATATCATCATTAGTTCAAGACATGAATGATTAACATCATATTTCGTATATAAGCTCACAACAATCCATGTTAATTAGAAATGGGACTATCCGGGTTCTATTATGACAGCGGCATAATTGGCCCCCCTCGCTCGACATAACTCATCGTATGATACCCATCGCTACGCCTTGATAGCGGATGTATCTCTTATTCAGCGGATGATACCCATCGCTACACCTTGATAGCGGATGTACCCCATCGCTCAGCGGATGATACCCATCGCTACACCTTGATAGTGGATGTACCCCATCGCTCAGTTATGTGAGCGGCAAGACCTTCCTCGCTTGCCCATAATAGTCACCGGACATTCAACCATTCTAAGTAGCATAGTCAAACATACGACATCATCTTATAAGCATCGTCATTTCAAACATCATTATAAACTTGTAGTACTTAATCACAACATTATCATCATAAACTTATTCATCATAATCATCATCATAAATACTTATGCAATTAATGCAAAGTCATAGTTTAGGAATATGTTACTGTTTGATGCCCGTACGTTTCTTACGTACCTTTTCAAAATATTGTGAACTTGTAGTACTTTATCTCCTCGAGGTCGTTGGTACCTGGGATGGTTCTACACAACCATACAAATCAATATTAGAAGCTAAACAATAGCCCAATACCAAAAATTCCACAAAAACATCATTTTTCAAAAATTACACAGCTGGCGATCGATCGATCGCCTCAAATTCTTCTTCGCGGCGATCGATCGCGCCAAATATGGCGATCGATCGCCTATCCTTTGAATTGGCTACTGCCTCTCGGCGATCGGTCGCCTCATTTCAGGCGATCGATCGCCTGCCCTGCACTTCGCCCACTGCCCTTAGGCGATCGGTCGCCTCTTTTCAGGCGATCGATCGCCTCGCGCAGATACACGATTTTTACCATTTTTACACCAAAAATTCCTTCCCAACTTCCACAACACTTGTATCAACCAACTCAAAACACAAAAGCACTTTAAACCTTCAATATACATCATAAAACCACTAAAAATCCAACATCCCACCAAGAATCACACTAACCCAAACAAACCCATTTCAAACCCTTTTTAAAACCCTTCCAAAACTCAATCAACACTTCAAGAACATCAATAAGTGATATATAAACATCATAGGCACTAAATCTTACCAAGAAGTGCAAGAACAAAGCTTTAACAAGGATTTCTTCCCACCTTTAGGTCAAAAATCGAAAATGAGGGGAAGAGGGTTTTTGGGAAAGTGATTTTGGGGGGTATGAGTGTAAAGAGTAAAGTGAGGTAAAATGATGGGTTAAGTGTTAAATCCTCATTTCTTTTAACTTGTACCCCAATAATTAACATGATGTATATAAAACATATCAACATGATAAGCATTTACAAAATGCAACCAACTTCATAAAATCCATATCATCCTCATAATTAAAATCAACATCCTTAAATCATGTTAATTCTTCATTTCTCACACATATCTTAATCATCCTAATAAATCATCATATAAGCATAATTAATATTCAGATTGCCATCAATTAATTTCGGGGCATCACATTACTCCCCTACTTATAAGATTTTGTCCTCGAAATCACATGCACTTACCCAAGAAGAAACTAGACATAAATCATACCAGAAAATAGTTCCGGGTAGTGCTGCACCATATGCCGTTCCGTCTCCCACGTAGCCTCCTCGACACCCCGACGCTCCCACTGAACCTTGACCATCGGTATAACTTTACTTCGTAGCCTGCGATCCTCACGATCCAGAATTCTAACCGGTCGTTCAACATAGGATACATCTGAACTCAACTGGACCTCTGAAGGCTGCAATACATGAGACGGATCGGGTTCATACTTCCTCAACATAGAAACATGAAAGACATCATGAATACCAGATAAGGACGGTGGTAGAGCCAAACGGTAGGCCAAAGTACCGATGCGCTGCAATATCTCATACGGCCCCACATATCTCGGAGATAACTTTCCCCGCATACCAAAACGGACCACACCCCTGAAGGGTGAGATTTTCAAGAAAACCTTATCTCCTACTTGGAATTCTAGTGGTCGTCGCCGCTTATTGGCATAGGTCGCTTGTCTATCTTGGGCCGCTTTCATCTTTAAACGTATCGTCTTGATCTTTTCTTCCATATCTTTAATCATATCCGGTCCTCCGACCGCCTTACTAGTCAAGTCCTCCCAATACAGCGGTGATCTACATCATCGTCCATAAAGAGCTTCAAAAGGAGCCATTTGAATGCTCGCCTGATAGCTGTTATTATAGGAGAACTCCACCAGTGGCACTGAATCCTGCCACGGAGTATCAAACTCTAAAACGCATGCCCTTAACATATCCTCGAGCGTCTGAATGGTACGCTCTGTCTGACCGTCAGTCTGAGGGTGATAGGCTGTACTCAGCCTTACCTCTGTGCCCAACGCTGTTTGGAGACCCTCCTAGAAATGTGAAGTGAACCTCGGGTCTCTGTCAGACACTATTGAAACTGGAATACCATGCAACCTCACCACATCCCGCACATAGAGTTGGGCCATCTTTAAATATGTGAAGGTCATACTGTAAGGGATGAAATGGGCTACCTTTGTCAGCCTATCCACGATCACCCAGATCGCATCAAATCCAGAGGCCCACCTTGGCAAGTGGGTCACGAAGTCCATAGATATATGCTCCCACTTCCAGTTAGGCACCTCTAAGCTCTTCAACTCACCACCAGGCCTCTGCCTTTCTGCCTTTACTTGCTGGCAGATTAGACACTTCTTAACAAAAGCGATTACTTCCCGCTTCATGCGTCTCCACCAAAATTGACCACATAGGTCCTTGTACATCTTTCTTCCTCCTGGGTGGATACTGAACCTGCTACTGTGGGCACGGTGTAAGATTCCTTGGCGTAATTCTGGTGTCTTTGGTACCACCCATCGGTTGCCAAGTCTCAATGAACCATCTTCAGCCACTCGGAACTTTGATGGTTGCCCTTGGAGTACTATCGAAGACCATCTCTGAATTTCATCGTCCGACCTCTGAGCTTTCCTAATAGCCTCAAATATGTCCGGCTCAGCCAATAAGGTCGACACTCGCACCGGCGACGTGTCCACATCAAAATCATAGCCCAAATGGCAATAAGAAGTCATCATGGCCGATAAGCTCATAGTATCCTCAGCGGTGTTCTTCACCTTTCGACTTAAGGCATCTGCTATCATATTTGCTTTACCCGGATGGTACTCTATTTCACAATCATAATCCTTGAGTAAGTCCATCCATCTTCTTTGCCTCATATTCAGTTCTCCTTGGGTGAATAAGAATTTCAAGCTCTTGTGGTCTGTAAAGATAGTAAACGTCGTACCATAGAGATAATGACGCCAAATCTTCAAGGCGAAAATAATGGCCGCCAGTTCCAGGTCATGGACTGGGTATCTGGTCTCATGGGGCTTCAACTGCCTCGAAGCATAAGCTACCACGTGCTTATCTTGCATCAACACACAACCCAAACCTTGCAACGATGCATCCGTGTACAAGGCAAACTTCTTATTCTCAGAAGGGATCACCAATACTGGTGCTGTCGTCAAACGACACTTCAATTCTTGGAAGCTTTCCTCACAAGCTTCGGACCAAAAGAACGGTACTCCTTTCTGAGTTAGCTGTGTCAATGGCTTAGCAATCTTAGAGAATCCTTCGACGAAACGTCGGTAATAACCTGCTAAACCATGGAAGCTCCGTATCTCGGGCACAGAAGTGGGTGCAGCCCACTCCATAACAGCTTCAATCTTTCTGGGATCCACAGATATCCCACTGCTAGATATAACGTGGCCCAAGAATACCACACTGTCCAACCAAAACTCGCACTTGCTAAGCTTTGCATATAATTGATGATCTCTAAGGATCTGAAGTACTGTCCTCAAGTGCTCAACATGTTCTTCTTCAGTCCGGGAGTAAATAAGTATATCATCAATGAAGACTATGACGAACTGGTCCAAATATGGCTGGAACACCCTGTTCATTAAACTCATGAAAACAGCTGGGGCATTCGTCACCCCAAAGGGCATAACTAAGAATTCATAGTGCCCATATCTGGTTCTGAAAGCTGTCTTCTGTACCTCATCTTCCCTTACCCGAATCGGATGGTATCCCGACCTCAGATCGATCTTACTGTACAACCTCGTACCCTGCAACTGGTCAAACAAATCATCGATCCTCGGGAGTGGGTACTTGTTCTTCATGGTAGCTTTGTTCAGTTGTCTGTAATCGATGCACAGACGCATCGAGCCATCTTTCTTCTTGACAAACAAAACTGGTGCACCCCAGGGCGATACGCTAGGGCGTATATAGCCCTTGTCAAGGAGTTCTTGCAACTGAACCTTTAACTCCTTTAGCTCTGTTGGTGCCATCCTGTACGGGGCACGAGAAATGGCTGACAACCCCGGTAGCAATTCGATTCCAAACTCGACCTCTCTCGCCGGTGGGAATCCAGGAATCTCTTCAGGAAATAGATCAGGAAATTCCGCCACTACGGGCACATCTTCAACCTTTAGCTCTTCCTTCTTTCCAGAAACATCAACAGCATAAATAAGATATCCTGTATGGCCTCGTTCCAATAATTGTGTCATCTTGACCGCGGATATCAACGGAATCCTTGAACGAGAACCATCCCCATAGAACGTCCATGAAACTCCCATATCAGATTTGAACCGCACCGTCCTCTGTCTGCAGTTCACAACTGCCTGATACCTGTTCAGAACATCAATGCCCAGAATGCAGTCAAAGTCTGACATTCCTAGAACAATCAAATCTGACCTTAGTTCTTTATCCTCAAAATAAACGAGGCCATCGTAGACAATCCGATCAGTAATCATACTTCTTCCAGCGGGGGTCGAGACTATAAGAGGCGTGGGCGACGGAGAAGTGCATATGTGGTGCCTTTCCACAAAACTTGTCGACACAAAAGAGTGTGACGCACCTGTGTCGATCAATATAAAAGCAGGGTGCGTAAATAAAAGACACGTACCCGCTATAACCTCCTCCGGAGCCGCTGTGGCCTGCTCCCTTGTCAATGCATACACCTGCCCTTGAGGTGGCCCCGTAGGCTGACTTCCAAACTGCCTCGGTACATATAGGGGTCTGTTCTGTGCTGTTCTGACCGTAGACCTCTCAGTAGAGTTTTGCTGCCTTCCCCTGTTGGGACACTGTCGAGCAAAGTGGCCTCTCTCGCCACAAACATAACATCCCACACAATTGTCAGATGTGGTTGCCCACAAAGAGAGCATTGAACCTCCCCAACACTACCTCCTCGAGACTGTCCTCCTCTTGGAGGGGAGTCACTCCTGCGGTTTCCTCTCCATTGGTTATCGGGCCTCCTATCACTGAATCTTGACACAGAAGTGTTCCCCCCAGACTTGAACCGTCACCCCTTGGCCTTAAATTGTCGGGAGTAGATCTCTGAGGGGGTGCTGGAGGTGGTACAGCATCAGGGTATGCACCTACCCCCAGTTCGGCTAACTCAGCCCGTGTAAGTGCATCGTCAAAGCAGGTAGGGCCATATGTAATCACCCTATCATAGAGTTCTGGCCTCAAGCCCTTCATAAAGTTATCATCTTTGCTTGAGTGTCGGCGGCGATATGAGGTACATATCTGAGTAGAGAACAGTAGTGGAGGGCATAATCTGACACCGGCATGGCACCTTGCTTCAACTTAGTAAACTCATCCTCTTTAGCTTGACGTGCAGCCGCTGAAAAGTATCGGGCCAGGAATCTAGTTCGAAACAGCTTCCAGTTTACCTCTTGACCCTGTGCTTCCTGTTCAATCACGGTGATCTTCCACCACATCAGTGCTTTCTTGGCTAATTGGAACTCTGCTAGCCTTATCCAGGCCGTCTTTGCACACGGGGCTGCCACAAATATTTGTTCTATTCTTTCTAGCCATTCTTCGGCCCGTTCCCCTGTTTTAGTCCCTTCAAATGTAGGGGGCCGATACGCTAGGAATTGAGTCAAACTCAACTCTCCCGGCAATAGCTGTTGTTCGGACGGTTCTTCGCCTAGGGCTGGCGGGGGTAGGGGGTTCGTGCGCCCCGCACTAGCGTTCACACTTACCGCATCACCAATGTCGATATTTGCTGCCATACTGCAACACAAGGGTTAACAAAAAGATCCAAAAGCAGTTCATATAAACATCGTTAGAAAGCCATAACATGTTATCATAACAACCATATACTTCATGTATAACATAGTATGTCAAAAGTAAGCGCCTAGCCAACCTACTGCTAAGGCTACCCTTCACTCATCCCCGGGTTATCTAACCACTGCTCTGATACCACTAATGTAGGGTCTTCCTACCTTAACATCGTATTAATAGCGTATTATGAACTAAACATGTAATAGAGACATCTTAGAGTTCCGGTTGTTATGTGAGCTTAATGTAATTACAGGCCAAAATGAAACTTCAATAGTTAGTTAATTACATTCCCCAAAATGAATGTTAAGGCTAACAAAAATCCTGTATCTATCTTCTTATGCTCCTTAGCTCACCATCTCAACCCGACCCTTAGTCTCGATCCAAAAGTGTACCTACAGGAACAACCCATCGTGAGCATATACATAGTTACTTAACACCATGAGTTACTGGCATAGAAATAATGCATGGAAATAATTGATAACATATACTTCCTGTTTAATAGTACTATCCTTCCTTGGTTGTCCCTGTGTCAGAATTGCGCATATCATCATTAGTTCAAGACATGAATGATTAACATCATATTTCGTATATAAGCTCACAACAATCCATGTTAATTAGAAATGGGACTATCCGGGTTCTATTATGACAGCGGCATAATTGGCCCCCTCGCTCGACATAACTCATCGTATGATACCCATCGCTACGCCTTGATAGCGGATGTATCTCTTATTCAGCGGATGATACCCATCGCTACACCTTGATAGCGGATGTACCCCATCGCTCAGCGGATGATACCCATCGCTACACCTTGATAGCGGATGTACCCCATCGCTTAGTTATGTGAGCGGCAAGACCTTCCTCGCTTGCCCATAATAGTCACCGGACATTCAACCATTCTAAGTAGCATAGTCAAACATACGACATCATCTTATAAGCATCGTCATTTCAAACATCATTATCTTATCATAATTGTCATCACAACATCATATCATCTTTGTTTATCACAACATTATCATCATAAACTTATTCATCATAATCATCATAATCATCATCATAAATACTTATGCAATTAATGCAAAGTCATAGTTTAGGAATATGTTAGCGTTTGATGCCCGTACGTTTCTTACGTACCTTTTCAAAATATTGTGAAGTTGTAGTACTTTATCTCCTCGAGGTCGTTGGTACCTGGGATGGTTCTACACAACCATACAAATCAATATTAGAAGCTAAACAATAGCCCAATACCAAAAATTCCACAAAAACATCATTTTTCAAAAATTACACAGCTGGCGATCGATCGCTTCGCTGAGGCGATCGATCGCCTCAAATTCTTCTTCGCGGCGATCGATCGCGCCAAATATGGTGATCGATCGCCTATCCTTTGAATTGGCTACTGCGGCGATCAGTCGCCTCATTTCAGGCGATCGATCGCCTGCCCTGCACTTCGCCCACTGCCTTTAGGCGATCGGTCGCCTCTTTTCAGGCGATCGATCGCCTCGCGCAGATACACGATTTTTACAATTTTTACACCAAAAATTCCTTCCCAACTTCCACAACTGTAAGGACCCCCGTGCCCTTAACCCGTAATTAGTGCATTAAGCCATACCATGAGTGCATATAATCATACCATCAGGGGAAAAACCCTATGCAAGTGCAACACCGTATGCTACCCAGAAATATTTCTTGCATTCAATTCCCAATATTCAAATTCCCCCTACCAAGATTAATCATATAACATGCACCCACATAATACACTAACATGCTCTTAGTTCATTTAGCAATTCCATAATTAATTGCATGCAACCATAATGAACAGAGAGAAGCCGTAGCCCATTTATACATTCCATACACATGTAAAATGTACTCACATAAGAGTACCAAATGGATAAGCATGTATCTGATGTATAACACTCTACCGGATACCAGTCCTGGTAGCACCTCCCAAGCGCAACTCGATCTCAACTCTGGATCTGAGCGTCCATCCAGCCAGCTCTGGTACCTCGATCCTGGAAGTACCTCTAACCAACAGCCCGAGCTCGACTCCAAAGCCGCTACACCTGTGTTACCTGCCCCAACAGAGACAGCCCCCACACGGGGTGAGCATACCAATACCACCAATCCAAAATAATAATATCGCAATTCATAATTTACAGAATGTAAATGCCATAATTAAATGATACTCCCTGGATGGTAACACCCTCATCCGGGATCCCATGTATTGTCCCTGTTCTCAAAACAACCAAACTCATCAAATTCCCAAAGCCAGTTAATCGCCATATAGATTAACTAATATAGTTCTATCATGCCAGTTCCATAATCAATGTGAAAAATCATTATATATAGGCCATAGAATTCACATATAATTAACCAAGGATTCCATGTTCCCATAACATTGCTCGCTCCACAATAGCGGCACTAAACCCAGCGCACGCTCAACAATAGCGGCGTCATAACCGATGGTCGCTCAACGGCGACACACCCAATCGTTGCTCGCTCGAAAGCGGCACCCTATAATTTCCAATATATGTCTATTTATCACAGTTACCATATACCATGCATATCATTATCCATTTGAAGTAAATATAATGCACCATGCATTTCAATACTTACCACATGCCAGATATTGCAATGTCCATATAATACCATTACCATACACCATGTATTCCAATGCCCATTTAATACCATTATCACAAACCATGCATATTACAGTTGCAATACTATAATAGGTTATGCTCGTACGTCCCACGTACCTTAAGTCTCCGTAGTCCAAGCCAAACCTTCCTTGAGTCCCATGCCTAGAGAAATATGTGCTAAAACACATAAACGACTCAAAATCAAGAATAAGCATGCGATCACGTGCCCACGCACGTTCAAGACTCCCAATCATATCGTCAATCCATGACGATTACCAAAATAAAAGCCCCCCGGCTAAGCATGCATACTACCCAAAATATTCCATTTTATATGATTAACAGATAGCCAAAAACCCAACCAAAAATTCCGTTTAATAAGCTTGGTTCCAATCAAACCATTTTAAAAGCCTAACATTCTCATTGGAATGTGAACAACACTCCGGAAGTCGGCCCTTTAGACCTCGGTTCCAAAATCCCAACATTTTCCAACATAATCGAAAATCCATGCAGGTGAACAGTGCCGCGATCGATCGCCCATCAGGCGCGATCGATCGCGCAAGCCTACTGCCCGAAAAAATCAATCCGCGATCGATCGCCACATCTCGCGATCGATCGCTGAGACCCTCGCGATCGATCGCCCCCTTTTCGCGATCGATCGCCGATACTGTACATCTTCTACAAATTCCAGTAGCATGTCGCGATCGATCGGCGCCTCGCCAAGATCGATCGCGGACTGCGATTTTTCGAAAAACTCGAGTTCTAATGGTGTTTTTCACACCCAACTCCAAACCAACACCCCATACCACCTCAATGCCTCAAATACAACAATTAAACTCCATGAAAACACTGAAATCAACATTTTGGATTTTAACCCAAAACCCCCAAATGCCATAACCAACCCAAAACTCAACCACACAACACAAAACCACAATCAAATTGAAGCCAAAAGAGAGGAGAAGAATATTACCTGTCTTTCTTCAAGAAATCCGGCCCCCATAATCGAGTTCTAACGATTTTGCTTCAACCAAAGGGAAGGGGAAGGGTTTGGGGCGAAGGTGGCGTGAGAGGGGGAGGAGAGGAGAGAAATGGATTCCAAATGACGGAATCCCGAGTCCAACGGGTATATATAGCAAAATACCCCAACACACCAAAACCTCCGCAAATACATCATGATTCATTAAAAATCATCTGTTTTCAAAAACTCACCCTCCAACATCAAATCCCCAGACTGGCCCCAACACAAGGCACCCCGGACTCCAAGTCCCACTAAAAACCCAAATCATAGGCTTCCCACCAAAATGAGAATACAATCTCAACCTTTGGATCCAACGATCACAAATGCCCAATCTAACAACCTCGGGAGACCCAAACCGCAATTAATTCCTAATTGCTACAATTAAAAAAATCCATCCAGGATTAATACTACACCGGGATTAACACCATTAATTCCCGGACATCACAATTATCCCCTACTAATAAAATTTCGTCCCCGAAATTGCACCGGTGTACTCCACGTAACACCAGGACTACACCAACAAAACAAAGCCAAGACCCTGATTCTGAACCACCTTAGAATCGAATTAACAACTGCGAGAATACCAGTCTCGCACCAAGCCCCAAAATAGCGCAACGCCAAAACCAATACAAACCCGAAAGATAACAACATACCTCGACGTGAATCGTCCCACAAGTCAGTCCACCAAAACTGCAACCCAACCAAATCTCCATTGGTTCTGACAAAGATATCATCCCGTGATATTCACCACCTGCCCACGATGCATGACACATATCGTCATGGTGGGGACCACTAGTATACAACAGTATACTCACAGAAAAACCAGTTCCGCTTCCCAGCCCATCTCCTCCAAAGGAGTAGTTGCACCACTTGCAACCCGGACCGGGTTACCCACGGTCACTGATCCACACAAAACACATCACCGAGGATGTTTACACCGGTGTGTTCCAAGAAATCATATCTTGGTCCCGACACACCCTCAAGACTCCACAAAGTCTCAAGTTCCACAGAGGTCACGCAAAACAATCACTTGCATCCCCGCCACGCGTGTCAACCACGACACCAAACAAATCCGAGTCCTGGCCACCCCTTGTCTATCCTGGAATTTTACAATCCTAAAACAGGGAGGCTATCGAATTAACCAGCAAGAACTACCATGGTTTCAAAACACAACAATCCCTCCTCCGGGGAAGTCAAACAACCCTCACGATCATTCATCAGAATGCATCGTGCCAGCGAGATTACTGATCTCGAGGTCCCACAATCTCACACCGGAGATTCACCAAACCAAGCATACAACTCGACGTTCAACAATGAACAAAATAACATTGGCATTCGTATACACTCACGGCATACATGCCCAAACACCAATCACAACATGCATACACAATGCAATAGACTCGGGTATCTCCAATCACACCCAAATCCCAAAACCAACTGTCAAACCCCGATTATTCTCGCCCCACGGAGAATGATGGTTGACAAACCAAAACCAAAGGGTGTGATTTCAACATCACCACCACACGAACCAAAATAACGAATCTCCCCAAAAGATTCAACCGGTAGGAATCACAATACCGTCTTCCTCTCAAGGAAGAAGTCATGAATCCATGATCCTCCAATCCTCGAATTACCGTTCGGAAAACCTGGTATATTAATACCAAAACATATCCCGGAACCCAGAAATATACAATTGGTTAGAGTAGTGCATCAATACTACCATTACCCAATCCAAAAATCCGTATACGCCATGTATACACCTTCCAACGATGCTCTGTACTAATACCATAGTACTCCAAAATCGAGCATCTCCCCGAAGACGTCTCCTCAAACGTCTCACCGAGGTAAGAAATCCATTACTCGGTCCAACATCAGTAATGCTTACCATGGCTGACTTACAATCAAACCACGACCGATGCAAGCTGTCTCCAAGACAGTACAATCCAAATCTCTCCAAGAGATAAAAAAAATCAATATAGTAGTGTCACCCCACTAACTATATCTCACAAACCATTGTGACTCCCATTGCATGCCATATGCAAGGATGCTCAACTAGAGCTAACCACGACTTGTTGACACTCACGTTGGTAATACCAACAAACTTGAGCTGTCCCAGCACAAGTCCCTCAAAACAATGACGTATAACGTCCCCGTGAGGTATTCCCTACCTCAAACACCATGCCACATAGAGACTACAAGAGTCTACCATAACCCTCATCGTATCACCATACGATTCACCAAACTCGAATCCAACGAGCATTATAATAGCTACCACAAGCACACTAAAGCACTGCAACAATACCTGGCTAGTGATTCGCTGGTCCCATAGGCTTATACCAACCTATTAACGCGACACACATTCCATCCCGGTATACCATACCGCCCAAACCATTAGAGTTGTGGGTCATTGCCCAACATATCTCTAAAACACCAAAGCACACTGGACAACCCGGCGTCCACGCTCAATTATCATGCAATCCTAATCCATTAGGACTTATTCCACGCCCTTAGGGTGGGTGTAACCATGTTTACTCCTCATCACAATAACAAGCGAGTAGTTTCCTCAATGACTACTCTTACCACCATTCACTTGGCCTTAGCCATCCCAGCGAGCATACCCAAGGGTATCATTGCTCGTCAATAATATACCTCCATAATACGATGCGTACTCTCACCGGTACAATGCATCAATGATCCATCGAGCAAACCTGCTCGGCAAAAGGTCTCGTCAACTAAATACCCAGACCCTACCATGTGCCCACCATCGGCACTCAAACCATACAACCATATACATAAACATGAATGTATAAATCACCAAAATGACGCCAAGCGTCCACATAGTTATCCCAAATAACATCGTCGAACATATGACGGTACCTGTCGATACACGACATCCATAATCTCATCGTCAAACACATGACGGTAAATAATAATACACCATAATCACCATACTGATAACAAAAGTAATATGCCATACCTCATCGCTATCGAGATAGCGGAATACCTGTATCCATCGTCCACCAGCGGTACATAAGCAGCACCCATCGCTCGTAGGCGGCATAATCCAGTGCTACACACATAGCGGTATAACCCATCGCTATCGAATCAGCGGCATGATCCCTCGCCATGGAGTCAGCGGCATAAAATGTCGCTATAGATATCCGGCGGTATAAACCATCGCCAATAGAATACCCGGCGTAACCGTCGCCAATAAAATACCCGGCGTAACCATCGCCAACAAAATACCCGGCGTAACCATCGCCAATAAAATACCCGGCGTAACCATCGCCAATAAAATACCCGGCGTAACCATCGCCAATAAAATACCCGGCGGAACCATCGCCAATAAAATACCCGGCGGAACCATCGCCAATAAAATACCCGGCTAATCGCGGACTCAAGAGGTACTCACACTCATGTAGTACTTTGTTCCCGATCACATCGCTACGTCATGACAACGGCATCATCGCTTCGACGTGACAGCGGCATGTATCATCGCTTCGACACGACAGCGGCATCATCGTTTCGACATGACGGTGGTACCATCGCTTCGACGTGACAGCGGCATTTACCATCGCTTCGACACGACAGCGGCATTTACCATCATTCCGGCATGACAGCGGAAATACCCTTCGCTTCGACGTATTAGCGGCATAATATCCCTCGCAATAATAATATGACAGCGGCATTTTTCCTTCGCTTCGACATATTTGCGGCAAATATTCTTCATCGCTATAATACGACAGCGGCAAGTATTCATATCGCTACGCCATGCATGCAACCGTAATGCATAACCCGTATTTCAATAATTGTTTCGGCACGACAGCGGCATCATCGCTTCGACGTGACAGCGGCATTTACCATCGCTTCGACACGACAGCGGCATCATCGCTTCGACGTGCATGCAACCGTAATGCATAATCCGTATTCCCATAAACATCGCCATGAGTGTATTTAATGCACCTCGCTCCAACATGTAGCGGCAAAGCATTAAAATCATCACTCCGATGTATACCTATGCAACCGTAATGCATAGTCCATGTCTCATAAGACCCTGCAACCACCATGGTTAGCAACACATATGCCAATGATGAACACATATCATAAACGCACATAAGCAATCATGCATAAGTATGTGCTTCTCATTCCCAATAACATGTTCCTAGGCCCTCAACAGCCCCAAAGAGCTAACCACTGCTCTGATACCACTAATGTAAGGACCCCCGTGCCCTTAACCCGTAATTAGTGCATTAAGCCATACCATGAGTGCATATAATCATACCATCAGGGGAAAAACCCTATGCAAGTGCAACACCGTATGCTACCCAGAAATATTTCTTGCATTCAATTCCCAATATTCAAATTCCCCCTACCAAGATTAATCATATAACATGCACCCACATAATACACTAACATGCTCTTAGTTCATTTAGCAATTCCATAATTAATTGCATGCAACCATAATGAACAGAGAGAAGCCGTAGCCCATTTATACATTCCATACACATGTAAAATGTACTCACATAAGAGTACCAAATGGATAAGCATGTATCTGATGTATAACACTCTACCGGATACCAGTCCTGGTAGCACCTCCCAAGCGCAACTCGATCTCAACTCTGGATCTGAGCGTCCATCCAGCCAGCTCTGGTACCTCGATCCTGGAAGTACCTCTAACCAACAGCCCGAGCTCGACTCCAAAGCCGCTACACCTGTGTTACCTGCCCCAACAGAGACAGCCCCCACACGGGGTGAGCATACCAATACCACCAATCCAAAATAATAATATCGCAATTCATAATTTACAGAATGTAAATGCCATAATTAAATGATACTCCCTGGATGGTAACACCCTCATCCGGGATCCCATGTATTGTCCCTGTTCTCAAAACAACCAAACTCATCAAATTCCCAAAGCCAGTTAATCGCCATATAGATTAACTAATATAGTTCTATCATGCCAGTTCCATAATCAATGTGAAAAATCATTATATATAGGCCATAGAATTCACATATAATTAACCAAGGATTCCATGTTCCCATAACATTGCTCGCTCCACAATAGCGGCACTAAACCCAGCGCACGCTCAACAATAGCGGCGTCATAACCGATGGTCGCTCAACGGCGACACACCCAATCGTTGCTCGCTCGAAAGCGGCACCCTATAATTTCCAATATATGTCTATTTATCACAGTTACCATATACCATGCATATCATTATCCATTTGAAGTAAATATAATGCACCATGCATTTCAATACTTACCACATGCCAGATATTGCAATGTCCATATAATACCATTACCATACACCATGTATTCCAATGCCCATTTAATACCATTATCACAAACCATGCATATTACAGTTGCAATACTATAATAGGTTATGCTCGTACGTCCCACGTACCTTAAGTCTCCGTAGTCCAAGCCAAACCTTCCTTGAGTCCCATGCCTAGAGAAATATGTGCTAAAACACATAAACGACTCAAAATCAAGAATAAGCATGCGATCACGTGCCCACGCACGTTCAAGACTCCCAATCATATCGTCAATCCATGACGATTACCAAAATAAAAGCCCCCCGGCTAAGCATGCATACTACCCAAAATATTCCATTTTATATGATTAACAGATAGCCAAAAACCCAACCAAAAATTCCGTTTAATAAGCTTGGTTCCAATCAAACCATTTTAAAAGCCTAACATTCTCATTGGAATGTGAACAACACTCCGGAAGTCGGCCCTTTAGACCTCGGTTCCAAAATCCCAACATTTTCCAACATAATCGAAAATCCATGCAGGTGAACAGTGCCGCGATCGATCGCCCATCAGGCGCGATCGATCGCGCAAGCCTACTGCCCGAAAAAATCAATCCGCGATCGATCGCCACATCTCGCGATCGATCGCTGAGACCCTCGCGATCGATCGCCCCCTTTTCGCGATCGATCGCCGATACTGTACATCTTCTACAAATTCCAGTAGCATGTCGCGATCGATCGGCGCCTCGCCAAGATCGATCGCGGACTGCGATTTTTCGAAAAACTCGAGTTCTAATGGTGTTTTTCACACCCAACTCCAAACCAACACCCCATACCACCTCAATGCCTCAAATACAACAATTAAACTCCATGAAAACACTGAAATCAACATTTTGGATTTTAACCCAAAACCCCCAAATGCCATAACCAACCCAAAACTCAACCACACAACACAAAACCACAATCAAATTGAAGCCAAAAGAGAGGAGAAGAATATTACCTGTCTTTCTTCAAGAAATCCGGCCCCCATAATCGAGTTCTAACGATTTTGCTTCAACCAAAGGGAAGGGGAAGGGTTTGGGGCGAAGGTGGCGTGAGAGGGGGAGGAGAGGAGAGAAATGGATTCCAAATGACGGAATCCCGAGTCCAACGGGTATATATAGCAAAATACCCCAACACACCAAAACCTCCGCAAATACATCATGATTCATTAAAAATCATCTGTTTTCAAAAACTCACCCTCCAACATCAAATCCCCAGACTGGCCCCAACACAAGGCACCCCGGACTCCAAGTCCCACTAAAAACCCAAATCATAGGCTTCCCACCAAAATGAGAATACAATCTCAACCTTTGGATCCAACGATCACAAATGCCCAATCTAACAACCTCGGGAGACCCAAACCGCAATTAATTCCTAATTGCTACAATTAAAAAAATCCATCCAGGATTAATACTACACCGGGATTAACACCATTAATTCCCGGACATCACAACAACACTTGTACCAACCAACTCAAAACAAAAAAGCACTTTAAACCTTCAATATACATCATAAAACCACTAAAAATCCAACATCCCACCAAGAATCACACTAACCCAAACAAACCCATTTCAAACCCTTTTTAAAACCCTTCCAAAACTCAATCAACACTTCAAGAACATCAATAAGTGATATATAAACATCATAGGCACTAAATCTTACCAAGAAGTGCAAGAACAAAGCTTTTACAAGGATTTCTTCCCACCTTTAGGTCAAAAATCGAAAATGAGGGGAAGAGGGTTTTTGGGAAAGTGATTTTGGGGGATATGAGTGTAAAGAGTAAAGTGAGGTAAAATGGTGGGTTAAGTGTTAAATCCTCATTTCTTTTAACTTGTACCCCATTAATTAACATGATGTATATAAAACATATCAACATGATAAGCATTTACAAAATGCAACCAACTTCATAAAATCCATATCATCCTCATAATTAAAATCAACATCCTTAAATCATGTTAATTCTTCATTTCTCACATATATCTTAATCATCCTAATAAATCATCATATAAGCATAATTAATATTCAGATTGCCATCAATTAATTTCGGGGCATCACACAATCCCTTCTCCTTCTCTCCCCTCCATTTTCGTTCCAGCTTAGCAGCATTAAGGCAAGGGAAGAAGCTTGGTGAAAGTGTTCCAAAAACCTTGCATAAGAGGAGCAAAAGAGAGGGGTAAGTTGGTGCCCTGTTTTCTGGGTTTTCGGGTTGAGTTGGGTTTTTGTAGTGAGGATTTCTATGCATGCTAGTGTATGTATGAACGAAACCTTGGTATGTATGTTTACATGGAAGTATTATGAAGCTCCTAGCATGTTTGTTCGAGTATATTACTTACGTTATGTGTTGGTTTTCTTGTTATGAAAGTAAGTGCTCGAAATTCTGGGCAAGGAAGAACATGCTCTGTTTCTGTATAAGTTGGTTGAGGTTGAAGATTATGATGAGGTTATGTTGCATACTAGTTTAGGTTTTGTTGAACCTTGAATTTAAGTGCTTACATAGAAGTTTTATAATGCTCCTAGCATGTTTCATTGAGCAAGTATGTTATGTTATGAAGTAGAAATGATTGTGTGAAAAGAGGTGCTCAAAAATCTGGGGAAGTCCCGATTTTTCAGAGCTCTCGATCGATCGAGATTTGGTCCCGATCGATCGAGCGAGACAGAATGTTTAAAGCATGTTTTGAATTTCAGGTGCCGATCGATCGATGGATTTCTCGATCGATCGGTGAAGCTCCTCGATCGATCGGTAAAATGTTTCGATCGATCGATCGAGGCAGAATGGTTGAGCACTGTTGTGCACAGTTTCTCGATCGATCGAGACCTCGGGGCCGATCGATCGAGAGAGGCAGAATGTTGAAAAATAAAATGATGTTTTATTTTGTTAAGTTTATGATGTGAGATGGTATTGAGGCATCTAATATGGTATTGTGTGGTCTTGTAGAGCCATCCCAGGTACCGGCACCATCAAGGAGATAAAGTCTGTTGACTCCTCCTCTTTTTAAATAGGTACGTAAGAGACGTACGGGCATCGGACGGTAAAACACATCTTTACACTTTGCATGAGTATACATGATGAAACGATGATGTTTATAAGTTGTGTATGATGTTTATAAGATGTTTACGTTTTTATAAGATGTCTACGATGTTATACGTGGTAAGATGCCACGGGGTAAGATGCCCCACATGGTAAGAGGCCATGCGATGTCTATTTGTGGTAAGATGCCACGGGGTAAGATGCCCCACATGGTAAGAGGCCATGCGATACTATTTGTGGTAAGATGCCACGGGGTAAGATGCCCCACATGGTAAGAGGCCATGCAATGTTTATAATGTGGTAAGATGCCACAGGGTAAGATGCCCATATGCATGATTATGAATCAGGGACAACGATAAGAAGTTAATGAATAACCAGCATATTTACTTAACCAATGTTTCATTCATTTACTATGATGTTTTATGATGTTGAATGAGATTGTATATGCTTATGATTTGTTGTTCCTGTAGGTACGCTTTTGGACTAAAGGACTAAGGGCTCGGGTTGACGCAGTGAGCTACGAAGAACACAGGAATGTATAGGAATCAAGTCTTGATTAGTATCTACTCTAGGAGTAGTATAAATCTAAACATGAACATTCTTTTGGAAGTGTAACGAATTTATTTTTGAAGTCCTTTATTTTGGCCTGTAATTCTGATAGCTCATGTAACAACCAGAACCTTAGAATGTTATTAATGCATGATTAGTCCTTCTTTGTCTATTAATCACTGTTAAGGTGGGAAGACCCCACACATTTCGTAATCCACACTTGTCCACGATATATATATAGCCAAAAGCGTAAGAACACATTTTACCGTCCGATGCCCGTACGTCTCACTACGTACCTTAGTCTCAAAAGTGGAGAAGTTGAAGAACTTTATCTCCTTGAAGTTGTTGGTACCTGGGATGGTTCTACACAACCATACAAATCAATATTAGAAGCCAATTATAGTCCAATATCCAAAAATCCAACAAAAAAATCCAAAAACACAATATTTTGCATCTCGCGATCGATCGACGCAAGGGCCCGATCGATCACAAGATCATTCTGCCCGATGCCAAAATTTTCATCCTTCGGCGATCGATCGCCACATTTGGCGTGATCGATCGCCAGCCTCACCGATCGATCGCCCAAATGTGGCGATCGATCGCCGAATGCTTCTGGAGCCTACTGGTTGCGCGCGATCGATCGCCCGTTTTTGGCACCATAAATTCTTCACCAACCTCACTAACACTTATACCAACAAACCAAAAACATAATAACACCTTAAACCTTCAATATACACCATTAATCAACCAAAAAATCCAACTCCCAACCAATACCATTAACAACCCAACACAAACCCATTTTAAAACCATCCAAAACCATATCAAAACTCAACCAAACACCATAAAAATACCAAAGAGGTATTCATACCTCTTGGGGACTCTAAATCTCACAATAAATCCCACAAATAAAGTTTTTGCAAGGACTTCTCCTCTCCTTGGAGCCAAAAATCGAAAATGGGAAGTGGGTTAGGGTTGGGGATGAAATTTGGGGATTTAAGAGTGAGGGGTAAAGTGAAGTGAGGTGGGGGTATAGTGGGGTTAAAGGGGTTAAGTTAAAAAATTGTACCCCAACAATTAACATGATGTATAAAACACCCCAACATGATATTTTAAAAGCATTTTACAAAAATGCACCAAACTCCCAATAAAATCATGCTTTCCAAATAATTGTCAACCATAACAATTAAATCATGCTAACACCCAATTTCCCAACATGCACAACATGCACCCTGAAATGCACCCCCGGGTCACGCCTACCATGTGACTAAGCATTTCAACAAGATAATTAATTCCAACACATAATTTAATTATCACCATAATTAATCACATAAACATAATTAATGCCCAAATGCATATAATTATTTCGGGTGTATCACAGAGTAGCACATAAATATCCATGATGGCAGTTAGTGCTGTGTGACACAACTATTTTGCTTATGTGCATTTAAGATATGTGATCATAGTGGAACAATTATATGTCATGACATCTATGGAATCATAATATAATCTGTTGATTATGATTGTGAGTTGTAGCACAGGGACAACCAAAGGGAGCATTTTAAAATACATTTTTGATGACCAGGGATTATAGGTGTTAATCCCGTAGTGTTAATAATCCCTAAAGTGGTTTTACGTAGCGATTTGGAATTTAATCGAGGTGTTGGGCCTTCTGGGCTCGTTTATTTGGGTACTTGGGATCGTTGGATCCAGAGGTTGAGATTGTATTCTCATTTGGGTAAAAAACCTATGAGTTGGGTTTTTAGTGTGTCTCGGGATCTCGGGTGCTGTGTGAGCACCGGTAGGGGGTTTTGGAGTTAGAGAGAGAGTTTTTGAAAACAGATGATTTTTAATGAATCATGATGTTTTGTGGGGCTATTAATTTTTCGGGGTATTTTTGCTATAAATACCTATTGAACCCAAAATTTTAAGGATATTTTCATTTCAGCCCCAAATCTCTTCTCCCTCTCCCGCGCGCCCCTCCCGTCTGCTACAGCTCCCCCGCGGCTTCAAACGCTTCGCCCGCCGCCGTCCCGCCGCCGTTCGGCGCGTGCGACCCGCCGCCGGCTTCGTCTCGTCGAGGCGCAGCTATCCCCTCCGTCAATTCGAAGTTTGGTCACGTTTCTCGTTCGGATTTTGGCAGAATGCGTCGATCCCCAAAAGTTAGGGTTCTTCGATTTTCGTCCGATTTCTTCCGATTTTCGATTGGGTAACCTCCCTTACCTCTTTTTCGTCCCTCTCATGTTATTCCCTGCTATTTTGTGTTGGTTTGGTTCGAATTTATTTCGAATTTAGTAGGGTTTAGGTTCGAAAATTTGGGGGTTTTTGGAAAGGGTGTTGTTTTTTGCAATTGATCGATTATTGCATGTCTTTGATGTATATTGGTGTTTATTGGGTTCGAATTTGTGAGATTAGGGTTCGATTTTTGTAGGGTATTCTTGAACAAATTTTGATATTGTCTCATTCGTTCCCCTCCCTGCATGCACCCTGCCCCGGGTCTTTTAAGAGGTTAATTGTCGTGTGTTGACAATGTTTTGAGGGTTATGGGTGTGCTTGAGCATGGGTTACATGTTCGTAAATAATTGTGAATTATTTATCGTGTTAGCACATCATTCCTCGGGGCATGGAACTCGAGCAAAGTTTGGCTCGGACTTCGGAGATTTAAGGTACGTGCGACGTACGAGCATTTCTATATATATTAGAGCATTATGAAATGCATAAGGTATTTTTGATTGCATTGAATATTGTGCGTATGGTTATATTTATATATGTTGATATAGCCAAGGAACGACCAAATCTTGATAATCGCCGCTTGTAGCGTGCGTGACACTAGAGTAGGATAACTCTTACAAGTTATAAGGGGTACTGGGTTTATATGACTATTGTAAGACATTTGAGATGTCTAGGTTCATAGAATCATGTATTCATTGTAAGACATTTGAGATGTCTAGGTTCATAGAATCATGTATTCATTGTAAGACATTTGAGATGTCTAGGTTCATAGAATCATGTATTCATTGTAAGACATTTGAGATGTCTAGGTTCATAGAATCATGTATTCATTGTAAGACATTTGAGATGTCTAGGTTCGTAGAATCATGTATTCATTATAAGACATTTGAGATGTCTAGGTATAATGAAGGATTGGTAAAACAAATGCTAGGCATTTGAGCTATCTGTGATTGATAGCGAGGTTGTGAAATCAGTATTAGATATTGAGATATCTATAATTGCATGTTTAATGAATTTACAATCACTATCTGTTGATATTCGAGGATTAGGCATGCGATGAGTTAATCAATGTGTTGATTTACTGATTTTTGAGATTTGATGAGTTTGATGATTGTGAGAACAGGGACAGTACACGGAATCCCGGATGAGGTTGCCATCCAGGGAGTATCATTTAAATTCATTAGTATTTACCTTTGTTGTAAATTATGAATTTCATTATTGTGATTATGGGATTTTGTGTATCGGTATGCTCACCCCGTTGGGGGCTGTCTCTGTTGGGACAGGTGAACAGGTACATCGATGGCTGTGGAGCTGAGCTCGAGCTGTTGATTGGAGGTACTCCCAGGATCGTGGTACCAGGGCTTGATGGAGCACGGTATCGTATAGAGTACTTATATACACCTGAGGATTATATACATATTCATGATGCTCGCATGTGAGCACGATTATACTTGTATATGGATTGTATATAAAGGCATGAGCCTTTCTCTCTTTCATTTGAGGTTGCATGCAATTAGAGGTTAAATTGCTAAATGATATGAGAGTCATTGGTGTATTATGTGGGTGTTGAAACCCATTTTTGTCGTCATATGTGTGGTGTCTTCCCTGGCTGGGAATTTACTTGTATTACTGCTTTCTGATGAGTATTATGTGTTCCCTGGCCGGGAATTATGTTATGTGTTGTGCCTTTTTTTTGGGGATAGCT
Organism: Haberlea rhodopensis; assembly: GCA_907163345.1. Lineage (NCBI taxonomy): Eukaryota > Viridiplantae > Streptophyta > Magnoliopsida > Lamiales > Gesneriaceae > Haberlea > Haberlea rhodopensis. Next base: position 385,636 of record CAJQUN010000406.1, read on the forward strand.
CTATTTATGGGGAGACTCTGCCCAAATTTTTATAAAAGTTCACAACGTGAAAAGTGGCACCAAGGGGTTGGTAAAGGGCAAACATATGAGCCTTTTATTGTTAGGATGATGATCTTATAACATTGAGTATTAAAGGAAAATTTTGTAATTAACATTCAATGGTAAAGTGTCATCTGAGCTTCCCGATTGACTTTTTATTGAAAGCATGTGTCACACATAGTGGTTAATACACTAATCAGGGGTTAAGGGCTAAGGGGGTCCTTACATTAGTGGTATCAGAGCAGTGGTTGCTCATTGGGGCTGTTAAGGGCCTTGGAAGTTATTGATAGCACATATTTATGCATGATGGCATTAATGTTGTATGACATAACAAATTGTTTATGTGCTATTATGATATGAAAAGTGGTATTGCTAACCATTGTGGTTGCAGGAATCGTGTGGAACACGATAGGATGGCATTAATAGGGATGTCTGGCACTCCGTGTGTTATGTGCCAAGGAAGCTGGTTTTAAGAAAATCAGGTAAAGGGATATTTCCGAGGTAACATGTACTTTATGTTGTCTTGTTGACACATGATGAATGCAATGTGGTGCATTAAGGTTATGATATATGTTATTGTGCATTGTTTATGCATGTTGTGAAATATAAGAGGTGTATTTCACGAGTCAAGGTTATCTTAGTAAGGATTTTAATTGCTTACGCTAAGGTCCATTGGAAGCGAGGAAGAATTCCGCTTACATGGAGTAGCAAGAAGCGTTAAAATGTACTAATGATAAGGGCTCAGGATTGAAATTCACGAGTCAAGGTTATCTTAGTAAGGATTTTAATTGCTTACGCTAAGGTCCATTGGAAGCGAGGAAGAATTCCGCTTACATGGAGTAGCAAGAAGCATTAAAATGTACTAATGATAAGGGCCCAGGATTGAAATAAGGATTTAAGGAGGAAGGATGTCATGACATTTATTTGTAAAACCATACATTCTTATAATGTGTTTTTATTATGTATTGAATGTTGATGCATAGCGTATATGGCTATTGCTGTTAACCCTGATGGTTGCAGGTTACAGGAAATATGGAGTACAAAAAGGAATGATGATTATACATATGTACGGGCATCCCAAGGGCAACATGTATTATGTGTTTAGTCATTTAACACAAGGTATGCATAAGATAGTGCATTATGATATGATACATGTTGATACGCATCGTTTTGCATATGTATATTGTGAAATATAAAGTGAGGATTTCAATGCTTACACTAAGGTCCATATGAGCGAGGAAGAATTCCGCTTATATGGAGTAGTAAGAAGCATTGAAATGCACTATTGATATTTCACGAGTCCAGGTTATCCTAGTGAGGATTTCAATGCTTACGCTAAGGTCCATATGAAGCGAGGAAAAATTCCGCTTATGTGGAGTAGTAAGAAGCATTGAAATGCACTACTGATAAGTGACTCAATTCCATAAGAAGCAAGAATTCTGCTGACATGGATTCCATAGGAAGCGAGGAAAAATTCCGCTTACTTGGATTTCCATAAGGAGCAAGAATTCTGCTTACGTGGATTCCATAGGAAGCGAGGAAAAATTCCGCTTACGTGGAAAAGGAAGGAGGAACCATAATTTCATGTGTCGATTTATATTCATTTCTCTATGAGGACACGGTTTATAGCGATGGTTCATTCCGCTATATTGATAGGCGATGGTTCATTCCGCCAGGTATATTTATAGCGATGGTTCATTCCGCTATATTGATTGGCGATGGTTCATTCCGCCAGGTATATTTATAGCGATGGTTCATTCCGCTATATTGATTGGCGATGGTTCATTCCGCCAGGTATATTTATAGCGATGGTTCATTCCGCTATATTGATTGGCGATGGTTCATTCCGCCAGGTGTATTGATAGCGATGCCTCTTTCCGCTACTATGTGGACGATGATTCATGCTCAGGTGTATAGCGAGGTTTCATGCCACTTATTATATGATGAGGTGTCATGCCGTCGATTCTATAGCGAGGGATTTTGCCGCTATGTACTCAGCACAGGATTTTGCCGCCTTCGAGCGATGGGTGCTGATTACGCACTATTATTGAGCGACGGAGATAGGTATGACGCTATATTGTTAGCGATGAGGTATGAGATATTGCTATTTTATTAGCTTTATTGTAGCTGGCATGCGTTGATATACATGTTTTATTATGCCTATTTTACTAGCATGATAGTGGATGACATACGCTGATGTACATGTATCGTCACTAGTTGACAATGTCTTAGATGCCATGAGTTGGCATGTGTCGTCACAGGATGGCGATGACAATGGTGTAGGAGATGTCTTATTAGACATGCATCATCGTTACGATGATCGATGCGTTGAGTATACGTATTCAGTGGTATGCCTTGGGTGCCAGTACCGAGCACAAGGTGGTGTGTGCGGCACCGATGGACGTGACCCTTATACCGAGCGGGTTGCTCGAGGAATGGTTGGATGCGCTGTACATGTAATTGTACCGCAGCTTACGTTTGGGGTGATCATATTACGAGTGGTGATACCCTTGAGGTATGCTCGTTGGAATGGCTTTTGGCCATGTGATTTGACGACAGGAGTAATCATGGAGGAAAGTACTCGCTTTCTGTCGATGTGACATGTGGTAGACATGGTCACACCACCCTAGAGGGTGTAGAATGGGTCCTAAGGGAGTAGGATCAGGTTATGTTAAGTACATAGGGACATTGGAGTGTCCAGGGTGTATCGGCATTAGAGGAATGTTGGATAAAGACCCACTACTCTATTGAGTTTTCTTCCCACAGTATGATATACCATGTGGAAACGTCCGTCTTATTGGTAGGTTTGAGGTGAACCTAGAGAGGCAGCGACTAGTTTGTCTGCCGTGTGTGTACAGCACCATGAGGGGCTTGCTAGAGCCGTTATACTGCTCGTTGGAACCAAGTTTGGTAAATCGTAAGGTGATACGATGTAGATTGTGGTGGACTCTAGTAGTCACCATGTCATTTGAGGTTGAGGCTGAGGTTGTGCATGCCTCACTGAAACGTGTATACGTTTATGTTTAATCTTGGTGAGACTTGTCTGGGACAGCTCAGGATGTAGGAGTACCAACAAGAGAGTCATCAGGTCGTTATTGACTCAATCTAAGGGAACCCGTGTATTAGGGATACAATGGGTGTTATTGTATCCAGTTTTTCCGAACAGTGGTTCGAGACTAGTGGATCTCGAGTTCGATGGCACTTCCCTTGTGAGGAAGGAGGTAGTGTTATGCCTATTTGGGAATCTACATGACACGATGATTATGAGGGATAATCGTGAAGTTAGTTGACTTCCCTTGAGGAGGAATTATCTTGTGTGGGTTAAGGTATTTCCTTGTTGGTATTTTCTTTCGAGTTTTCGATAGCCTTCCCAAGTTTGGATTGTTAAATCCTAGGATTATCAAGGGATGGCAGTAATTCGGATTGGTTGGGTGTCACTGTCGACACAAGCGTTGAGGATGCAATGGGTTTATTGCATATCCTTTCAGAATTTTAAACTCTGTGGAGTCTCGGTTGTTTATTTATGACCAGGATGTGGTTCTTGGGATATCTGGAGGTGGACATCTTGTGATATGTCTTTTGTGTGAATCTGTGGCCGTGAGTTGCCCAAAATGAGTTGCAATAATGCGACTGCTCCTTCGATGGAGGAGGTTTGAGAGTGGAAACCAGGTTTGGTATGTATACTAGTGTTTCCCTCGTAACGATGTATGTTAGACATTGTGAGTCTTGATAGAGATGTCATGGAATGATATCTACGATGGAATCAGGGGCGATTCGAATCCTTACAGTTTCAGTTGACTAACTGCTTTTGGATTATTAGCGTTGAGCTGTGCTGACGCTATTTGACGTTATGATGGATTTGGAAATCTATTCCACTCCAGAGTTTGACACGAGGTCAACGTTCTCACGGTTGAGGTGTCTTTCAGGATGCGTTCTTATTAGTTGTATTAGAACTAAGGATGACTGTCCGATCTACAGTCGTAAGTATCGGTTGTTTCGCAGTCATGAGGGACTGACTTTTAGGATGACCCGCATCGAGGTACGTTTTGCCGCCTCTTGGGTGATATGTTGATTTTGGTATGTCGCTCTGTTTCAGAGTTTGATGTGAGGTAAGTATCCTCGCGTTTATTAATACGATTCTGATATGGTCAAGAATCGGGGTTATGGCTTCATGTTGCTGTGTAGCCTGGGTGTTACGTGATACACCAGTGCTAATTTCGAGGACGAAATTCTTTTATTGGGGGATATTGTGATGACCAGGGATTATAGGTGTTAATCCCGTAGTGTTAATAATCCCTAAAGTGGTTTTACGTGGCGATTTGGAATTTAATCGAGGTGTTGGGCCTTCTGGGCTCGTTTATTTGGGTAGTTGGGATCGTTGGATCCAGAGGTTGAGATTGTATTCTCATTTGGGTGAAAAACCTATGAGTTGGGTTTTTAGTGTCTCGGGATCTCGGGTGCTGTGTGAGCACCGGTAGTGGGTTTTGGAGTTAGAGAGAGAGTTTTTGAAAACAGATGATTTTTAATGAATCATGATGTATTTGTGGGGCTATTAATTTTTCGGGGTATTTTTGCTATAAATACCAATTGAACCCAAAATTTTAAGGATATTTTCATTTCAGCCCCAAATCTCTTCTCCCTCTCCCGCGCGCCCCTCCCGTCTGCTACAGCTCCCCCGCGGCTTCAAACGCTTCGCCCGCCGCCGTCCCGCCGCCGTTCGGCGCGTGCGACCCGCCGCCGGCTTCGTCTCGTCGAGGCGCAGCTATCCCCTCCGTCAATTCGAAGTTTGGTCGCGTTTCTTGTGGGGTCTTCCCACCTTAACAGTGATTAATAGACATAAGAAGGACTAAAAATGCATTAAAGTAACATCTTAAGGTTTTGGTTGTTACACGAGCTAACAAGATTACAGGCCAAGATACAAAACTTCAAAAAAACAATTCATTACATTCTAAAGGAATGTCATTTAGATTTACACTACTCCTAGAGTAGATACTAATCATAACTTGAATCCTATACATTCCTGTGTCCCTCGTAGCTCACTGCCTCAACCCGACCCTTAGTCCTTTAGTCCAAAAGTGTACCTACAGGAACAACACATCATGAGCATATACTATTTTACTTAACATCATATAAACATTATAGTAAATGCATGAAATCTTGGTTAAGTAAATATGCTGGATATTCATTAACTTCTTATTGCTGTCCCTGATTCATAATCATACATATGGGGCACCTTACCCCGTGGCACCTTACCACAATAACATCGCATGGCCTCTTACCATGTGGGGCACCTTACCCCGTGGCACCTTACCACAATAACATCGCATGGCTACTTACCATATGGGGCACCTTACCCCGTGGCACCTTACCACAATAACATCGCATGGCTACTTACCATGTGGGGCACCTTACCCCGTGGCACCTTACCACAATAACATCGTATAAACATCATCATATAAACATCGTATACACATCATCATATAAACGTCATATAAACATCATTATTTCATCGTGTATGTTCATGCGATATATGCATAGTCATAGTATAGGGATGTGTTTTACCGTCCGATGCCCGTACGTCTCTTACGTACCTTTTCAAAAGGAGGAGGAGTCAACAGACTTTAACTCCTAGATGGTGCAGGTACCTGGGATGGTTCTACAAGACCACATAATACCATATTAGATGCCTCAAAACCATCTCACATCAAAAACTTAACAAAATAAAACATCATTATATTTTCATCTTTCTGCCGGTATCGATCGATCGGCCCAAGGTCTCGATCGATCGAGACACTGTGCACTAACAGTGTCTTGGCTTCCTGCCTCGCTCGATCGATCGAACATTTTACCGATCGATCGAGGAGCTTCACCGATCGATCGAGAAAATCCATCGATCGATCGACATCAAAGTTTTAAATCATACATTTGACCCACTGTCTTGCTCGATCGATCGGAAACAAATCTCGATCGATCGAGAGCTCTGAAAAATCGGGACTTCCCCAGATTTTTGAGCACCCCATTTCATACCATCAATACTACTTCATATCACACATAAAGTGCTTAAACAAGAATATCAATAACTTCCACATACTTTCATGCATGTATTAAATTAAAGGTTCACTTATAACTGAAACCTACATGCATTAAATCTACCCCTTTTTATCAATACTCAATCAACATTTCTGAAAAACAGGGCATAATTTCCTGCCCAGAATTATTGAACATACATATTCATAGCCTCGAAAATACCATAAAGCCCATAGTTCATGCTCAAACAAATATGCTGGCATATTCACCAAACTTCCATGTATGCATTTACGTCAAAAGTTTCCCCATAACCTAAGTTAGCATGCTTCAAATCTTCATAACAAAGGCCCTACTCAACATACAAACAGGGCATTTCCTTGCCCAGATTTTCGAGGAGTCCTTTTCACAATCGAAGATCTAACACATAAGTCATGTAAGCTACTTAACAAAGCATGCTAGGGACATCATAAACATTACTTAAAAGTGTTCATAACAATTTTTCAACAAACCTAACACTAACATGCCAAATCTGCTATGACAAACATACATGTAAAGAACGAAAAAGCTGGTGAACCAGCGTGATCCCTCACCACTTTTGCTCTCCGATTTTTGTCAAGAAAAGACAAGTAATTTCCGACCACTTTCCTCCTAGCAGCAGTCCAGATATCAGACGAAGAGAAGGGAGGAAGAAGGAGGTTTTTGGAAGAGATTTTGGTGAAAATATCTAAGTGGGAACATGCCTGCCTGGTCAACTTCTTTTCCAGAAAACAGGGGAGGGGGCGTGGGTTGCTGCAAGTGGGGGGTGGGTGGTTGCATGTAGGGTGGTTTTGTGGTGTTTAATTGTATCCCGGACAAGTAATTTCCGACCACTTTCCTCCTAGCAGCAGTCCAGATATCAGACGAAGAGAAGGGAGGAAGAAGGAGGTTTTTGGAAGGGATTTTGGTGAAAATATCTAAGTGGGAACATGCCTGCCTGGTCAACTTCTTTTCCAGAAAACAGGGGAGGGGGCGTGGGTTGCTGCAAGTGGGGGGTGGGTGGTTGCATGTAGGGTGGTTTTGTGGTGTTTAATTGTATCCCGGTATTTCATATGATGTATAAAAATATCTTCCCTTGATATTTTGCAATTGTACTACATCAATACAACAATTAAAAACACGTAACATACCCCCTAAATCATATCATCATATCATAAATATAACCCCCACTTAAAATACCACAACCCTCTTAAACACATCGTAATTCATTATTGTAGCACATAATCATTTAACCTTTCGGGGGTATTACATTACTCCCCTACTTATAAGATTTCGTCCTCGAAATCCACATGCATCATCATAACGGGACTAAACATAAATACATACCAGAGAATAGTTCCGGATAGTGCTGCACCATATGCCGTTCCGTCTCCCATGTAGCCTCCTCGACACCCCGACGATCCCACTGAACTTTGACCATCGGTATAACTTTGCTCCGTAGTCTGCGATCCTCTCGATCCAGAATTCTGATTGGTCGTTCTTCGTAGGACATATCTGAGTCTAACTGAACTTCTGTAGGCTGTAAGACATGAGACGGATCTGGCTCATACTTTCGTAACATAGAGACATGGAAAACATCGTGTATGCCAGACAAGGATGGCGGTAGAGCCAAATGATATGCCAAAGTACCGATACGCTGTAACACTTCATATGGCCCAACATACCTTGGAGATAACTTTCCCCGCATCCCAAAACAAACCACACCCCTGAAGGGCGAGATTTTTAAGAAGACCCTGTCTCCTAACTGGAATTCTAGTGGTCGTCGCCGCTTATTGGCATAGGCCGCTTGCCTGTCCTGGGCCGCTTTCATCTTCTGGCGTATCAACTTTATCTTACCTTCCATATCCCTGATCATATCCGGTCCTCCGACCGCTTTGCTAGTCAAGTCCTCCCAATACAGTGGTGATCTACATCGTCGTCCATACAGAGCTTCAAAAGGGGCCATTTGAATGCTCGCCTGATAACTGTTATTATAGGAGAACTCCACCAGCGGCACTGAATCCTGCCACGGAGTATCAAACTCCAAAATACACGCCCTCAACATGTCCTCGAGCGTCTGAATGGTACGCTCTATTTGGCCGTCTGTCTGAGGGTGATAGGCCGTACTCAGTCTCACCTCTGTGCCCAAAGCTGTCTGGAGACCCTCCCAGAAATGTGAAGTAAACCTCGGGTCCCTGTCAGATACTATCGAGACTGGAATACCATGCAACCTCACCACATCCCGTATATACATCTGGGCCATCTTCAAGTATGTATATGACATACTGTAAGGGATGAAATGAGCCGTCTTCGTCAGCCTATCTACGATCACCCAGATCGCATCAAATCCTGAGGCCGTCCTCGGCAAGTGGGTCACAAAGTCCATAGATATATGCTCCCACTTCCATTCAGGCACCTCTAAGCTCTTCAGCTCACCACTAGGCCTCTGCCTCTCTGCCTTTACCTGCTGGCAGATCAAACATCTTTTAACAAAAAAGATTACCTCACGCTTCATTCGTCTCCACCAGAATTGATCGCATAGATCTTTGTACATCTTCTTTCCCCCTGGGTGGATACTGAAACGACTACTGTGAGCCCGCTCCAATATTCCTCTATGCAGTTCTCGTGTATTTGGGACTACCCATCGGTCGCCCAATCTCAAAGAGTCATCTTCAGCCACTCTGAACTTGGATGGCTGACCCTGAAGTACCAATGATGTCCACCTCTGAACCTCACTATCCGACTTCTGGGCATTCCTGATCGCCTCAAATATGTCTGGCTCCGCCAATAGGGTCGACACTCGCACAGGCGACGTGTCTACATTGAAATCATAGCCCAATTGGCAATAAGACGTCATCAAGGCTGACAAACACATAACATCCTCTGCAGTACTCTTTACCTTCCGACTTAAGGCGTCTGCTATCAAGTTTGCTTTACCTGGATGGTACTCAATTTCACAATCATAATCTTTGAGCAAATCCATCCATCTTCTTTGCCTCAAATTCAACTCTGCCTGAGTGAATAAGAACTTCAGGCTCTTATGGTCCGTATATATAGTGAAAGACGTGCCATACAAGTAATGCCTCCAGATCTTCAAGGCGAATATGATGGCTTCCAATTCTAAATCATGCACTGGATACCTAGCCTCGTGTGGCTTCAGTTGCCTCGATGCATAAGCTACTACATGCTTATCTTGCATCAACACACAGCCCAAGCCCTGTAATGACGCATCCGTATACAAGGCGAACCTCTTATCCTCAGACGGAATCACCAGTACAGGCGCTGTAGTCAAACGACGCTTCAGCTCTTGGAAGCTTTCCTAACAAGCCTTAGACCAAAAGAAGGGGACTCCTTTCTGAGTCAGCTGTGTCAGGGGTTTGGCAATCTTCGAGAAACCTTCGACGAAACGTCGGTAATAACCTGCCAAACCGAGGAAACTCCATATTTCTGGTACAGAAGTGGGTGCAGCCCACTCCATCACAGCCTCAATTTTTCTGGGATCCACAGATATTCCATGGCTAGATATGACATGGCCTAAGAATACCACGCTGTCCAACCAGAACTCACACTTGCTAAGCTTTGCGTATAACTGATGATCCCTAAGGATCTGAAGCACTATCCTCAAGTGTCTTACGTGCTCTTCTTCCGTCCGAGAGTAGATAAGTATGTCGTCAATGAAGACTATGACGAACTGATCCAAATACGGCTGGAACACCCTGTTCATCAAGCTCATGAAGACAGCTGGGGCATTCGTCACCCCAAAAGGCATGACCAGAAATTCATAGTGCCCATATCTGGTCCTAAAAGCCGTCTTCTGAACATCATCTTCTCTTACTCGTATCTGATGGTACCCCGACCTCAGATCGATCTTACTGTAGAGCCTCGTTCCCTGCAACTGATCAAACAAGTCATCAATCCTCGGAAGTGGATACTTGTTCTTGACTGTGGCCTTATTCAGTTGCCTATAGTCAATGCATAGGCGCATCGATCCATCTTTCTTCTTAACAAATAAGACAGGCGCACCCCATGGCGATACGCTAGGGCGTATGTAGCCCTTGTCAAGGAGTTCCTGCAACTGCATCTTTAACTCCCTTAACTCAGCTGGTGCCATCCTATATGGGGCACGAAAAATTGCAGACGTCCCTGGTAGCAGCTCAATCCCAAACTCGACCTCTCTCGTCGGTGGGAATCCGGGAATCTCCTCCGGAAAGACATCAGGACACTCCGCCACTACGGGCACATCCTCAACCTTCAACTCCTTCCTCTTTTCCGTCATATCAATGGCATAGATAAGATATCCTGAATGGCCTCGTTCTAATAACTGTGCCATCTTGACAGCCGATACCAACGGAACCTTTGGGCAAGAACCATCCCCAAAGAATGTCCACTGGACTCCCATATCAGATCTGAATCGGACAGTCCTTTGCCTGCAGTTAACAACCGGCTGATACTTGTTCAGAACATCGATGCCCACAATGCAATCGAAGTCTGTCATTCCCAGCACAATCAAATCTGATCTTAATTCATTATCCTCAAAATAAATGATGCCATCATAAACAATCTGATCCGTAGTCAAACTTCTTCCAGCGGGGGTCGAGACCATAAGAGGCATGGGGGACGGAGAAGTGCATATGTGATGCCTTTCAACAAAACTCGTCGACACAAAAGAGTGTGACGCACCTGTGTCTATCAATATAAGAGCAGGGTGCGTAAATAAAAGACACGTACCCGCTATAACTTCCTCCGGAGCCGCTATAGCCTGCTCCCTCGTCAAAGCATACACCTGACCCTGAGGTGGCCCCGTGGGCTGACCTCCATACTGCCTCGGTGCGAAAGGTGGTCTGTGCGGTGCCGCTCTGTCCGCAGGCCTCCCCGCAGAGTTCTGCTGTCTTCCCCTGTTGGGACACTGTCGAGCGAAGTGGCCTCTGTCGCCACAGACATAGCAGCCAACACAGTCCTTTGCCAAATGTGATAGTCCACATATAGTGCACTGAGCTCTTCCAGATCTATCTCCCTGAGGCTGTCCCCTCCCAGATGAAGTATCATTCCTACCTTTCCCTTTCCATCGATTCTCGGGCCTCTTGCCACTGAATCTCGGTGCTGACGTGTTCCCCCTACGCTTGAACTGATCACCCCTGGGCTTCAAGTGGTCAGAAGTAGATTTCTGAGGGGGTGCCGGAGGTGGCACTGCATCAGGATATGCACCAACTCCCAGTTCAGCTAGCTCAACTCGTGAGAGTGCATCATCAAAACAGGCAGGGCCATAAGTGATCACCCTGTCATACAGTTCAGGCCTCAAGCCCTTCATGAAATTCCGCATCTTCGCTTGAGTGCTTGCAGCAATGTGTGGCACATATCGTAGTAAGGAACAGTAATGCAAAGCATAGTCAGATACATGCATGGTACCTTGTCTTAAACTGGTAAACTCATCCTCCTTGGCCTGTCTTGCAGCGGCTGAGAAATAGCGGTTCAAAAACCGCGTTCGGAACATCTTCCAATTTACTTCCTGTCCCAGAGCCTCTTGCTCAATCACTGTGGTTTTCCACCACATCAATGCCTTCTTGGACAGATGAAATTCTGCTAATCGGATCCAGGCCGTCTTTGCACAAGGCGCTGCCACAAATATCTGTTCGATCCTCTCTAACCATTCCTCAGCTTTCTCTCCGGATTCAGTTCCCTCGAACATCGGAGGTCGATACATCATAAACTGAGCCAAGCTCAATTCCCCAGGTAGCAACTGTTGTTCCGAGGGTTCTTCGCCCAAGGCTGGTGGTGGCAATGGATTCGTACGCCCAGCACTTGCATTTACACTAATGGCGTCACCCACTTCTATATTTGCTGCCATGCTGCAACACAAGGGTTAATAACAACACCAAAAGCAGTTCATAAAGCACATCGTTAGATAATTAAACATGTTAGCATAACATAGAAACTTCATATGCAACATACATATAAAACATGTTCAAAAGTAAGTACCTAGCCAACTTATTGCTAAGGCTACCCTTCACTCATTCCCGAGTTATCTAACCACTGCTCTGATACCACTAATGTGGGGTCTTCCCACCTTAACAGTGATTAATAGACATAAGAAGGACTAAAAATGCATTAAAGTAACATCTTAAGGTTTTGGTTGTTACACGAGCTAACAGGATTACAGGCCAAGATACAAAACTTCAAAAAAACAATTCATTACATTCTAAAGGAATGTCATTTAGATTTACACTACTCCTAGAGTAGATACTAATCATAACTTGAATCCTATACATTCCTGTGTCCCTCGTAGCTCACTGCCTCAACCCGACCCTTAGTCCTTTCGTCCAAAAGTGTACCTACAGGAACAACACATCATGAGCATATACTATTTTACTTAACATCATATAAACATTATAGTAAATGCATGAAATCTTGGTTAAGTAAATATGCTGGATATTCATTAACTTCTTATTGTTGTCCCTGATTCATAACCTTACCCCGTGGCACCTTACCACAATAACATCGCATGGCCTCTTACCATGTGGGGCACCTTACCCCGTGGCACCTTACCACAATAACATCGCATGGCTACTTACCATGTGGGGCACCTTACCCCGTGGCACCTTACCACAATAACATCGCATGGCTACTTACCATATGGGGCACCTTACCCCGTGGCACCTTACCACAATAACATCGTATAAACATCATCATATAAACATCGTATACACATCATCATATAAACGTCATATAAACATCATTATTTCATCGTGTATGTTCATGCGATATATGCATAGTCATAGTATAGGGATGTGTTTTACCGTCCGATGCCCGTACGTCTCTTACGTACCTTTTCAAAAGGAGGAGGAGTCAACAGACTTTATCTCCTAGATGGTGCAGGTACCTGGGATGGTTCTACAAGACCACATAATACCATATTAGATGCCTCAAAACCATCTCACATCAAAAACTTAACAAAATAAAACATCATTATATTTTCATCTTTCTGCCGGTATCGATCGATCGGCCCAAGGTCTCGATCGATCGAGACACTGTGCACTAACAGTGTCTTGGCTTCCTGCCTCGCTCGATCGATCGAACATTTTACCGATCGATCGAGGAGCTTCACCGATCGATCGAGAAAATCCATCGATCGATCGATATCGAAGTTTTAAATCATACATTTGACCCACTGTCTTGCTCGATCGATCAGAAACAAATCTCGATCGATCGAGAGCTCTGAAAAATCGGGACTTCCCCAGATTTTTGAGCACCCCATTTCATACCATCAATACTACTTCATATCACACATAAAGTGCTTAAACAAGAATATCAATAACTTCCACATACTTTCATGCATGTATTAAAATTAAAGGTTCACTTATAACTGAAACCTACATGCATTAAATCTACCCCATTTTATCAATACTCAATCAACATTTCTGAAAAACAGGGCATAATTTCCTAGCCCAGAATTATTGAACATACATATTCATAGCCTCGAAAATACCATAAAGCCCATAGTTCATGCTCAAACAAATATGCTGGCATATTCACCAAACTTCCATGTATGCATTTACGTCAAAAGTTTCCCCATAACCTAAGTTAGCATGCTTCAAATCTTCATAACAAAGGCCCTACTCAACATACAAACAGGGCACTTCCTTGCCCAGATTTTCGAGGAGTCCTTTTCACAATCGAAGATCTAACACATAAGTCATGTAAGCTACTTAACAAAGCATGCTAGGGACATCATAAACATTACTTAAAAGTGTTCATAACAATTTTTCAACAAACCTAACACTAACTTGCCAAATCTGCTATGACAAACATACATGTAAAGAACGAAAAAGCTGGTGAACCAGCGTGATCCCTCACCACTTTTGCTCTCCGATTTTTGTCAAGAAAAGACAAGTAATTTCTGACCACTTTCCTCCTAGCAGCAGTCCAGATATCAGACGAAGAGAAGGGAGGAAGAAGGAGGTTTTTGGAAGGGATTTTGGTGAAAATATCTAAGTGGGAACATGCCTGCCTGGTCAACTTCTTTTCCAGAAAACAGGGGAGGGGGCGTGGGTTGCTGCAAGTGGGGGGTGGGTGGTTGCATGTAGGGTGGTTTTGTGGTGTTTAATTGTATCCCGGTATTTCATATGATGTATAAAAATATCTTCCCTTGATATTTTGCAATTGTACTACATCAATACAACAATTAAAAACACGTAACATACCCCCTAAATCATATCATCATATCATAAATATAACCCCCACTTAAAATACCACAACCCTCTTAAACACATCGTAATTCATTATTGTAGCACATAATCATTTAACCTTTCGGGGGTATTACATTTCTCGTTCGGATTTTGGCAGAATGCGTCGATCCCCAAAAGTTAGGGTTCTTCGATTTTCGTCCGATTTCTTCCGATTTTCGATTGGGTAACCTCCCTTACCTCTTTTTCGTCCCTCTCATGTTATTCCCTGCTATTTTGTGTTGGTTTGGTTCGAATTTATTTCGAATTTCGTAGGGTTTAGGTTCGAAAATTTGGGGGTTTTTGGAAAGGGTGTTGTTTCTTGCAATTGATCGATTATTGCATGTCTTTGATGTATATTGGTGTTTATTGGGTTCGAATTTGTGAGATTAGGGTTCGATTTTTGTAGGGTATTCTTGAACAAATTTCGATATTGTCTCATTCGTTCCCCTCCCTGCATGTACCCTGCCCCGGGTCTTTTAAGAGGTTATTGTCGTGTGTTGACAATGTTTTGAGGGTTATGGGTGTGCTTGAGCATGGGTTACATGTTCGTAAATAATTGTGAATTATTTATCGTGTTAGCACATCATTCCTCGGGGCATGGAACTCGAGCAAAGTTTGGCTCGGACTTCGGAGCATTTCTATATATATTAGAGCATTATGAAATGCATAAGGTATTTTTGATTGCATTGAATATTGTGCGTATGGTTATATTTATATATGTTGATATAGCCAAGGAAAGACCAAATCTTGATAATCGCCGCTTGTAGCGTGCGTGACACTAGAGTAGGATAACTCTTACAAGATATAAGGGGGTACTGGGTTTATATGACTATTGTAAGACATTTGAGATGTCTAGGTTCATACAATCATGTAGTCATTGTAAGACATTTGAGATGTCTAGGTTCATAGAATCATGTATTCATTATAAGACATTTGAGATGTCTAGGTTCATAGAATCATGTATTCATTGTAAGACATTTGAGATGTCTAGGTTCGTAGAATCATGTATTCATTATAAGACATTTGAGATGTCTAGGTATAATGAAGGATTGGTAAAACAAATGCTAGGCATTTGAGCTATCTGTGATTGATAGCGAGGTTGTGAAATCAGTATTAGATATTGAGATATCTATAATTGCATGTTTAATGAATATACATTCACTATCTGTTGATATTCGAGGATTAGGCATGTGATGAGTTAATCAATGTGTTGATTTACTGATTTTTGAGATTTGATGAGTTTGATGATTGTGAGAACAGGGACAGTACACGGAATCCCGGATGAGGTTGCCATCCAGGGAGTATCATTTAAATTCATTAGTATTTACCTTTGTTGTAAATTATGAATTTCATTATTGTGATTATGGGATTTTGTGTATTGGTATGCTAACCCCGTTGGGGGCTGTCTCTGTTGGGACAGGTGAACAGGTACATCGATGGCTGTGGAGCTGAGCTCGAGCTGTTGATTGGAGGTACTCCCAGGATCGTGATACCAGGGCTTGATGGAGCACGGTATCGTATAGAGTACTTATATACACCTGAGGATTATATACATATTCATGATGCTCGCATGTGAACACGATTATACTTGTATATGGATTGTATATAAAGGCATGAGCCTTTCTCTCTTTCATTTGAGGTTGCATGCAATTAGAGGTTAAATTGCTAAATGATATGAGAGTCATTGGTGTATTATGTGGGTGTTGAAACCCATTTTTGTCGTCATATGTGTGGTGTCTTCCCTGGCTGGGAATTTACTTGTATTACTGCTTTCTGATGAGTATTATGTGTTCCCTGGCCGGGAATTATGTTATGTGTTGTGCCTTTTTTTTGGGATAGCTCTATCTATGGGGAGACTCTGCCCAAATTTTTATAAAAGTTCACAACGTGAAAAGTGGCACCAAGGGGTTGGTAAAGGGCAAACATATGAGTCTTTTATTGTTAGGATGATGATCTTATAACATTGAGTATTAAAGGAAAATTTTGTAATTAACATTCAATGGTAAAGTGTCATCTGAGCTTCCCGATTGACTTTTTATTGAAAGCATGTGCCACACATAGTGGTTAATACGCTAATCAGGGGTTAAGGGCTAAGGGGGGTCCTTACAACATTGGGATACAGGAAGTACTTTGTACTCATGGTTTATGCATTTACTTATTATAATCATATTGTGGTGAATATTGATTATTATGTGCTCATGGGTTGCGATTGTTCCTGTAGGGACACTATGACATGAAAGGCTAAGGCCAGGGTTGAAAGACACGAAACGGTAACCTGCATTTTATATACAACATGGATTATGCATTGTGGTTGCACATATATATTGGAGTGATGATTTTATTGCTTTGCCGCCAAATGTTGAAGCGAGGGTATTGCCGCATGTCGCATTTGAGCGAGGTGCATTAAATACACTCATTGTGGTTGTATATGTGAGAGTGATGATTTTAATGCTTTGCCGCCAAATGTTGAAGCGAGGGTGTTGCCGCATGTCACATTTGAGCGAGGTGCATTAAAATACACTCATGGTGATGTATATTGGGATATGGAATATGCATTGTGTTGCAGGTATGGATGGAATGCTTGGTGAATATCCCATGAGTCGTTGTTATGGATGAGTGATGATTTTAAATGCTTTGCCGCTGTCACGACGCGATGATAGAATACTTGCCGCTGTCATATCATAGTGAGGAAAGAATATTTGCCGCCAAATGTTGAAGCGAGGGTGTTGCTGCATGTTGCATTTGAACGAGGTTATTTTATGCCGCTGATATGTCAAAGCGAGGGGTGTTAGTGCCATGGTCACGACAAGCGAGATGCATTAAAATACACTACTGTAACAAGACTAGGAATCGGCTATTCTATTGCTGTAATACCCCCGAAATGTTATATGATTATGTGCTATGATGATTTTTGTTAAGGTTAAGGGTTGTGGTGTAATTAATTTGGGGGAATATAATTACGATATGATGGTATGAATTAGGGGGCATGATAGGTGTTTTAAAAGATGTATTAATTTAAATGAAGTTATAAAATATCGAGTGAGGATATTTTAATACATCGTACTAAATACCGGGACACAATTAAACACCACATAACCATCCAACCTAAACCACCTACCCCTGCCACTCGGCCCCCCACTTGGCAGCCCATATCCCATCACATCCCTCACCCATACTCCATTCATTTTGCTTCCAAGACACTTTTCCTTCCCTTCCTCTCCCCAAAATCGTCCAGGAAAAGCTGCAGAAGGTGGAGATTGGCTTGTGGATTGTGGTGAGAAATCCTTGCCAAAAAGGGAGCAAAAAGAGTGAGGTAATCCATGACCCTGTTTTCTGGGTTTTCGGGTTGAGTTGGGTTTTGTAGTGAGGACTTCTATGCATACTAGTGGAGGTATGAACGAAACCTTGGGTTAGGTGCTTACATGTTAATGTTATGAAGCTCCTAGCATGTTTGTTCGAGTATATTACTTACGTTATGTGTTGGTTTTCTTGTTATGAAAGTAAGTGCTCAAAATTCTGGGCAAGGAAGAACATGCCCTGTTTCTATATAAGTTGGTTGAGGATGAAGATTATGATGATGTTATGATGCATGTTAGCTTAGGTTTTGTTAAACCTTTGATTTAAGTGCCTACATGGATATTTTATGAAGTTCCTTACATGTTTGTTTCAGCAAGAAAGATGTGTTATGAAGTAGAAATGTTGGTGTAAAAAGAGGTGCTCAAAAATCTGGGGAAATCCCGATTTTTCAGAGCTCTCGATCGATCGAGATTTGGTCCCGATCGATCGAGCGAGACAGAAGGTCTAAAGCATGTTTTGAAATTTTGGTGCCGATCGATCGAAGGATTTCTCGATCGATCGGTGAAGCTCCTCGATCGATCGGTAAAATGTTTCGATCGATCGAGCGAGACAGAATGCTAAGGCACTGTTTGTGCACAGTGTCTCGATCGATCGAGACCTTGGGCCGATCGATCGAGAGAGGCAGAAAGTTGGCAAGTATAATGATGTTTTATTTTGTTAAGTTTATGATGTGAGATGGTTTTGAGGCATCTAATATGGTATTGTGTGGTCTTGTAGAGCCATCCCAGGTACCGACACCATCAAGGAGATAAAGTCTGTTGACTCCTCCTCTTTTGAAAAGGTACGTAAGAAACGTACGGGCACCGGACGGTAAACCATACTCCTACCTCTGATGATGATGCCTATAATAATGATGTTTATGATGATGTTTACGATGATGTTTATAATGATGATGTTTATGATGATGTTTACGATGATGATGTTTATGATGACGTGTATGATGTTGATGTTATGATTGGGTAAGACGCCCATGTGGTAAGATGCCACCCAATGTATGTGAGTGGGTAAGACGTTCACGTGGTAAGATGCCACATAATGTTATGATATGGCAAGATGCCTTATGATGGGGTAAGATGCCCCTGTGGTAAGATGCCACACGACGGTTATGTTATGGTAAGATGCCATACAATGGGGTAAGATGCCCTCATACATGAATAAGAATCAGGGATAACAAAAGAAGTTGAAGAACGACCCATAACTTTTACTTAACTAAGATGCCATGCATTACTGTATGTCTTTTCTATAATGTTAAGTAAATATGTATGTGCTCACGATGTGTTATCCCTGTAGGTACACTTTTGGACCAAGGGCTTAGGGTCGGGTTGAGGATGTGAGCTAAAAGGAGCAAGATGAATATAGGATGCAGGATTTTGATAGTCTCTACTCTAGGAGTAGTGTAAACCTATAACTTTAACATTCATTATTGGGAATGTAATTAATAGCTTTTGGAAATTTTATTTTGGCCTGTAATCTTCTTAGCTCAAGCTATAACCGGAACCCTTAAGAGGTTATAAATGCATGTTCTGGCCATTATATGTGTACTAATTGATGTTAAGGTAGGAAGACCCTACATTAGTGGTATCAGAGCATGGTTAGATAAACCGAGAATGAGTGAAGGGTAGCCTTAGCAATAAGTTGGCTAGGTGCTTGCTTTTAAACATGTTTTGCGCATAAGCTACATATGAAGTATATGACTGTTATGCTAACATGTTATGCCTTTCTAACGATGTATATATGAACTGCTTTTGGATCTTGTTGTTAACCCTTATGTTGCAGTATGGCAGCAAACGTGGAGGTAGGTGACGCAGTGAGCATCAATGCAAGTGCGGGGCGTACGAATCCCCTACCCCCGCCAGCTTTTGATGATGAACCGTCCGAACAACAGTTGTTGCCAGGGGAGCTAAGCTTAACTCAGTTTCTTGCTTACCGACCCCAACCTTTGAAGGAACCGAAACTGGGGAACGAGCTGAGGAATGGTTAGAAAGAATAGAGCAGATCTTTGTGGCAGCCCCATGTGCGAAGACAGCATGGATACGGTTAGCAGAGTTCCAATTGGCCAAGAAGGCGCTAATGTGGTGGAAGACCACCGTGGTAGAGTAAGAGGCTCAAGGTCATGAAGTTAATTGGAAAATGTTTCGAACTCGCTTTCTGAATCGTTATTTCTCGGTTGCTGCACGACAGGCTAAGGAAGATGAATTCACTCACCTCAAGCAAGGTAATATGTCAGTGTCAGATTATGCTCTTCAGTTTTGCTCCTTACTCAGATATGTGCCTCACATCGCCACGAGCACTCAAGCAAAGATGAGGAACTTTATGAAGGGCTTGAGGCCGGAGCTGTACGATAGGGTGATTACTTATGGCCCTACTTGCTTTGACGATGCACTCTCACGGGCTGAGCTAGCCGAACTGGGAGTGGGTGCATACCCTGATGTTGTACCACCGCCAGCACCCCCTCAGAAATCCACTCATGATAATTTGAAGCCAAGGGGTGAGCAGTTCAAATCAAGAGGAAACACATCGGCATCCAGGTTCAGTGGTAAGAGGTCTGACAATAGATGGAAAGGGAACCGAAGGAGTGATGCCCCATCTGGAAGGGGGGCAGTTTCAGGGAGACAGATCCGGGAAGGTCCAATGCACTCTTTGTGGGCAACCACATCTGACGAAAGATTGTGTAGGATGCTATGTTTGTGGCGACAAGGGCCACTTTGCTAGACAGTGTCCCAACAGGGGAAGTCAACAGGGTCCTGCGGGGAGGCCTGCGGATAGGACAGCATAGCACAGACCACCATTTGTGCCGCGACAGTATGGAGGTCAGCCTATGGGGCCACCTCAAGGACAAGTCTATGCATTGACGAGGGAGCAGGCTTCAGCGGCTCTGGAGGAGGTTATAGCGGGTACGTGTCTTTTATTTACGCACCCTGCTTTTATATTGATCGACACAGGTGCGTCACACTCTTTTGTGTCGACAAGTTTTGTGGAAAGGCACCACATATGCACTTCTCCGTCGCCCACGCCTCTTATAGTCTCGACCCCCGCTGGAAGAAGTATGATTACTGATCGGATCGTCTTCGATGGCCTCATTTATTTTGAGGATAAAGAACTAAGGTCAGATTTGATTGTTCTGGGAATGTCAGATTTTGACTGCATTCTAGGCATTGATGTTCTGAACAGGTATCAGGCAGTTGTGAACTGCAGGCAGAGGACTGTACGGTTTAAATCTGATATGGGAGTTCCATGGACGTTCTATGGGGATGGTTCTCGCTCTAAGATCCCGTTGATATCTGCTGTCAAGATGGCGCAGTTGTTGGAACGCGGCCATTCGGGATATCTCATATATGCCATTGATGTTACGGAAAAGAAAGAAGAAGTAAAAGTTGAGGATGTGCCCGTAGTGGCGGAGTTCCCTGATGTCTTTCCGGAGGAGATTCCCAGATTCCCACCGACGAGAGAGGTCGAGTTTGGGATTGAATTATTACCGGGGACGTCTGCCATTTCTCGTGCCCCTTATAGGATGGCACCAGCAGAGCTAAGGGAATTAAAGATTCAGTTGCAAGAGCTCCTTGACAAGGGCTATATACGCCCTAGCGTATCACCTTGGGGAGCACCAGTTTTATTTGTGAAGAAGAAAGATGGTTCTATGCGTTTGTGCATCGATTACAGACAACTGAACAAAGCTACAGTGAAGAATAAGTTCCCACTTCCGAGGATCGATGACTTGTCTGATCAATTGCAGGGTACGAGACTCTACAGTAAGATCGATCTGAGGTCAGGGTACCATCAGATTCAAGTAAAGGAAGATGATGTACAGAAGACAGCCTTCAGGACTAGGTATGGGCACTATGAATTCCTAGTCATGCCTTTTGGGGTGACAAATGCCCCGGCTGTTTTCATGAGTTTGATGAACAGGGTGTTCCAACCATATTTGGATCAATTCGTCATAGTTTTCATTGACGATATACTCATCTACTCCCGGACCGAAGAGGATCATGTACGGCACTTGAGGACAGTACTTCAGATCCTTAGGGATCATCAGTTGTATGCAAAGCTCAGCAAGTGTGAGTTCTGGCTGAGCAGTGTCGTGTTCTTGGGTCATGTTATATCTAGCAGCGGGATATCTGTGGATCCCAGGAAGATTGAAGCTGTAATGGAGTGGGCAGCACCCACTTCTGTACCCGAGATACGGAGTTTCCTTGGCTTAGCAGGTTATTACCGACGTTTTGTCGAGGGGTTCTCTAAGATCGCTAAGCCGCTGACACAGCTGACTCAGAAAGGAGTCCCATTCTTTTGGTCCGAAGCTTGTGAGGAAAGTTTTCAAGAACTGAAGCGTCGTTTGACTACAGCGCCTGTATTGGTGATCCCTTCTGAGAATAAGAAGTTTGCCTTGTACACGGATGCATCATTGCAAGGTTGGGCTGTGTGTTGACGCAAGAAAAGCACGTGGTGGCTTATGCTTCGAGGCAGTTGAAGCCTTATGAGACCAGATACCCAGTCCATGATCTGGAACTAGCGGCCATCATTTTCGCCTTGAAGATTTGGCATCATTATCTTTATGGTACGACGTTTACCATCTACACGGACCATAAGAGCCTGAAATTTCTATTCACTCAGGCTGAACTGAATATGCGTCAAAGAAGATGGATGGATTTGCTCAAGGATTATGACTGTGAGATTCAGTACCATCCGGGTAAAGCAAATTTGATAGCAGACGCCTTAAGTAGGAAGGTGAAGAGTACTGCTGAAGACGCTATGTGTTTATCAGCGATGATGACCTCTTACTGCCACCTGGGGTATGACTTTGATGTGGACACGTAGCCGGTGCGAGTGTCGACCTTATTGGCCGAACCAGACGTATTTGAGGCTATCAGGAAAGCCCAGAGGTTAGATGATGAAGTTCAAAGATGGTCATCAATAGTACTTCGAGGTCAGCCAACAAAGTTTAGAGTGGCTGAAGATGATTCTTTAAGACTGGACAACCGATGGGTAGTCCCAAATGCGCCGGGATTGCGTAAAGGAATCTTAGAACGAGCTCATAGTAGCCGGTTTAGTATCCACCCCGGAGGAAGAAAGATGTATAAGGACCTGAGTGGTCAATTCTGGTGGAGACGCATGAAGCGTGATGTGATCACTTTTGTCAAGAGATGTTTGATCTGTCAGCAAGTAAAGGCAGAAAGGCAGAGGCCTGGTGGCGAGCTGAAGAGCTTGGAGGTACCTAAGTGGAAGTGGGAGCATATATCTATGGACTTCGTGACCCACTTGCCAAGGTCGACCTCTGGATTTGATGCTATCTGGGTGATCGTGGATAGGCTAACGAAGGTAGCTCACTTCATCCCTTACAACATGACTTTCACATATCTAAAGATGGCCCAATTATATGTACGGGATGTAGTGAGGTTGCATGGGGTTCCAGTCTCGATCGTGTCTTACAGAGACCCAAGGTTTACTTCTCATTTCTGGGAAGGTCTCCAGACAGCTTTGGGCACCGAGGTGAGATTGAGTACAGCTTATCACCCTCAGACAGACGGCCAAATGGAGCGTACTATTCAGACGCTCGAAGATATGCTGAGGGCATGTGTTTTGGAATTTGATACTCCATGGCAAGAGTCTATACCACTGGTAGAGTTCTCCTATAATAACAGCTATCAGGCGAGCATTCAAATGGCCCGTTTTGAAGCTCTTTACGGACGACGATGTAGGTCGCCGCTGTATTGGGAGGACTTGACGAGTAAAACGGTCGGAGGACAGGATATGATTAAGGACATGGAGGAAAAGATTAAGATGATACGCTTAAAGATGAAAGCGGCTCAAGATAGGCAAGCAGCCTACGCCTAGAATTCCAAGAATGAGACAAGGTTTTCTTGAAAATCTCACCCTTTAGGGGTGTGGTCCATTTTGCTATGCGGGGAAAGTTATCTCCGAGATATGTCGGACCGTATGAGGTTTTGCAGCGCATTGGTACATTGGCTTACCGTTTGGCTCTACCGCTGTCTTTATCTGGAATTCATGATGTCTTCCATGTTTCTATGTTGAGAAAGTATGAGCCAGACCCGTCTCATGTTTTACAGCCTACTGAAGTGCAGTTGGATTCAGATGTATCCTACGTTGAACGACCGGTCAGGATTCTGGATCGTGAGGATCGCAGACTACGAAGTAAAGTTATACCGATGGTCAAAGTTCAGTGGGATCGTCGGGGTGTCGAGGAGGCTACGTGGGAGACGGAACGACATATGGTGCAGCACTATCCGGAACTATTCTCTGGTATGTTTTTAATGTTTAGTTCCATTATGATGATGCATGTGGATTTCGAGGACGAAATCTTATAAGTAGGGGAGTAATGTAATACCCCCGAAATGTTATATGATTATGTGCTATGATGATTTATGTTAAGGTTAAGGGTTGTGGTGTAATTAATTTGGGGGAATATAATTACGATATGATGATATGAATTAGGGGGCATGATAGGTGTTTTAAAGGATGTATTAATTTAAATGAAGTTATAAAATATCGAGTGAGGATATTTTAATACATCGTACTAAATACCGGGACACAATTAAACACCACATGACCACCCAACCTAAACCACCTACCCCTGCCACTCGGCCCCCCCACTTGGCAGCCCATATCCCATCACATCCCTCACCTATACTCCATTCATTTTGCTTCCAAGACACTTTTCCTTCCCTTCCTCTCACCAAAATCGTCCAGGAAAAGCTGCAGAAGGTGGAGATTGGCTTGTGGATTGTGGTGAGAAATCCTTGCCAAAAAGGTAGCAAAAAGAGTGAGGTAATCCATGACCCTGTTTTCTGGGTTTTCGGGTTGAGTTGGGTTTTGTAGTGAGGACTTCTATGCATACTAGTGGAGGTATGAACGAAACCTTGGGTTAGGTGCTTACATGTTAATGTTATGAAGCTCCTAGCATGTTTGTTCGAGTATATTACTTACGTTATGTGTTGGTTTTCTTGTTATGAAAGTAAGTGCTCGAAATTCTGGGCAAGGAAGAACATGCCCTGTTTCTGTATAAGTTGGTTGAGGATGAAGATTATGATGATGTTATGATGCATGTTAGCTTAGGTTTTGTTAAACCTTTGATTTAAGTGCCTACATGGATATTTTATGAAGTTCCTTACATGTTTGTTTCAGCAAGAAAGATGTGTTATGAAGTAGAAATGTTGGTGTAAAAAGAGGTGCTCAAAAATCTGGGGAAATCCTGATTTTTCAGAGCTCTCGATCGATCGAGATTTGGTCCCGATCGATCGAGCAAGACAGAAGGTCTAAAGCATGTTTTGAAATTTTGGTGCCGATCGATCGAAGGATTTCTCGATCGATCGGTGAAGCTCCTCGATCGATCGGTAAAATGTTTCGATCGATCGAGCGAGACAGAATGCTAAGGCACTGTTTGTGCACAGTGTCTCGATCGATCGAGACCTTGGGCCGATCGATCGAGAGAGGCAGAAAGTTGGCAAGTATAATGATGTTTTATTTTGTTAAGTTTATGATGTGAGATGGTTTTGAGGCATCTAATATGGTCTTGTGTGGTCTTGTAGAGCCATCCCAGGTACCGACACCATCAAGGAGATAAAGTCTGTTGACTCCTCCTCTTTTGAAAAGGTACGTAAGAAACGTACGGACACCGGACTGTAAACCATACTCCTACCTCTGATGATGATGCCTATAATAATGATGTTTATGATGATGTTTACGATGATGTTTATAATGATGATGTTTATGATGATGTTTACGATGATGATGTTTATGATGACGTGTATGATGTTGATGTTATGATTGGGTAAGACGCCCATGTGGTAAGATGCCACCCAATGTATGTGAGTGGGTAAGACGCCCACGTGGTAAGATGCCACATAATGTTATGATATGGCAAGATGCCTTATGATGGGGTAAGATGCCCCTGTGGTAAGATGCCACACGACGGTTATGTTATGGTAAGATGCCATACAATGGGATAAGATGCCCTCATACATGAATAAGAATCAGGGATAACAAAAGAAGTTGAAGAACGACCCATAACTTTTACTTAACTAAGATGACATGCATTACTGTATGTCTTTTCTATAATGTTAAGTAAATATGTATGTGCTCACGATGTGTTATCCCTGTAGGTACACTTTTGGACCAAGGGCTTAGGGTCGGGTTGAGGATGTGAGCTAAAAGGAGCAAGATGAATATAGGATGCAGGATTTTGATAGTCTCTACTCTAGGAGTAGTGTAAACCTATAACTTTAACATTCATTATTGGGAATGTAATTAATAGCTTTTGGAAATTTTATTTTGGCCTGTAATCTTCTTAGCTCAAGCTATAACCGGAACCCTTAAGAGGTTATAAATGCATGTTCTGTCCATTATATGTGTACTAATTGATGTTAAGGTAGGAAGACCCTACAATTGTGATGATTTATGCCGCCGGGTATTCATAGCGATGGTTCATTCCGTTATTCTATTGGCGATGGTTTATGCCGCTGGGTATTCATAGCAATGGTTCATTCCGCTATTCTATTGGTGATGGTTTATGCCACCGGGTATTCATAGCGATGGTTCATTCCGCTATTCTATTGGCGATGGTTTATGCCGCCGGGTATTCATAGCGATGGTTCATTCCGCTATTCTATTATGCCGCCGGGTATTCTTAGCGATGGTTCATTCCGCTATTCTATTGGCGATGGCTTATGCCGCCGGGTATTCATAGCGATGGTTCATTCCGCTATTCTATTGGCGATGGTTTATGCCGCCGGGTATTCATAGCGATGGTTCATTCCGCTACAGCTATTGGCGATGGTTCATGCCGCCGGGTATTATATAGCGACGGGTCAATCCGCTACATTTATGGCGATGGTTCATACCGCCTGATATCTATAGCGATGTTCTATACCGCTGACTCTATGGCGAGGGATCATGCCGCTGATATTATAGCGATGGGTTATACCGCTATGTACGTAACACTGGATTACGTCATCTACGAGCGATGGGTGTTGATTGCGTACCACTGTTGGACGACGGAGACAGGTATGCCGCTATCTTGTTAGCGATGAGGTATGGAATATTACTGTTTTATTACCATTATTGTAGATGATATGCGTTGATATACATATACCGTCATGTGTTTGACGATGAGGCTATGGATGTCGTGTTTCGACATGTATCGTCACGAGTTGACGATATTATTTTGAATGTCATATGTTGACGGGTACCGTCACGACATGACGATGACATAGTGGATGTCATGTAGACATGTAGCGTCGTTTCGATGAATAACACATTTTTGTATATGTATTTAGTCGTATGGTTTGAGTGCCAATGGCGAGCACATGGTAGTGTCTGGGTCACTAGTTGACGAGACCATTATGCCAAGCAGGTTGTTCGATGATTTTTTGGGTGCGCCGTACAGGAAGTGTACCGCAGCACTTATTTGAGGTAAATATTTTACGAGTAGTGGTACCTTTGGGTATACTCGTCGAATATACTCGTCGGAATGGCTATGGCCAAGTGACTAGTAGCAGGAGTAGTTGTTAAAGAAACAACTTGCTTATGCCGAGGTGACATGTGATAGACATGATCACACACACCCGTGAGGGTGTGGAATAAATCCTATGGAATTAGGATTGCCTTGTGGTTGAGCAAGGACACCGAGATGTCCATTGTGCATTGGTATTAGAGAAATATTGGGTGATGACCCACTACTCTAATGGATGTTATGGTATGGTGTACCGGGGTGGAACGTATGATACGTTGGTAGGCTTGGTATAAGCCTATGGAGGCAGCGTTTTGCTAGCCAGATATCGTGGCAGTGATATAGTGTGCTTCTTGGAGCCATTATACTGCACGTTGGAACCGAGTTCGGTGAATCGTATGATGATACGATGAGGACTTATGGTAGACTCTTGTAGTCTCTATGTGGTATGTTGATTGCGGCAGGGAATATCTCACGGGAACGTTTTTACGTCTATTGTTTTGAGGGACTTGTACTGGGACAGCTCAATTTTGTTGGTTGTACCAACATGAGTGTCAACAAGTCGTTGTTAGCTCTAGTTGAGCATCCTTGCATATGGAATGCAACGGGAGTCACAATTGGATTTGAGGGATATAGCTAGTGGGGTAGCGCTACTATATTGATTTTATCTCGTGGAGAGATTTGGATTGTACTGTCATGGAGACAGCTTGTATTGGTTGAGGGGCTTGTGAATCAACCGGGGTAAGCCCTACTAGTGTTGGACTAGGTGATGGCTTCGTACTTCCAGTGAGACGTTCGAGGAGACGTCTCTGGTGTAATGCTCGAGATCGTGGAGTACTATGGCATTAGTACATAGCATCATTAGTTTGAGTATACATGGCGTATACGGGTTTCGATTTGGTAATAGTGGCTTGATGCACTATTCTGAACCAGTTGCGTATTTTTGGTTCCGAGATATGTTTTGGTATAAATATATCCAGTTTTCCGAACGATGGTTCGAGGTTGGAGGGTCATGGATTCATGACATTTTCCTTGTGAGGAAGGTAGTATTGTTATACCTACCGATTGGGAATTTTTGGGAGATTCAATGAGGCGGTTTGTGAGGTGTTGATGTCGATATCACACCATTGACCGTTTGTCTGTCAATCATTATTCTCTGCGAGGTGAGAATAGTTGGGGATTGACAGTTGATTTTGGGACTTTGGGTATGATTGGAGATGCCCGAGTCTATTGCATTGAGTATTCACGTTGTGTTGGTACGTGGGCGTGTATGCCGGTGTGGGTATACGACTGCCAACTTTTCTTGATACTCGTCGAGCATCGGATTTATATGCTTTGATGAATTCTTCGGTGAGAGATTGTGGCACCTTGAGATTGGTAATCTCGATGGCATGATGTATTCTGAGGAATAACCGTGAGGTCCAGTTGACTTCCCCTGAGGAGGGATTGTCGTGTTTTGGGACCATGGTAATTCTTGCTGGTTAATTCGATAGCTTCCTTGTGTTAGGATTGTTGAATCCTAGGGTAAACGAGGAATGGCCAGATTTCGGATTGGTTCAGTGTCGTGGTTGACACGTGGGGCGGAATGCGATTGATTGTTTTGCATGTCCTTTCGGAAATTTGAGACCTCGTGGAGTCTCGATGGTGTGTTCGGATCAAGAGGTGATTTCTTGGAACACACGGATGTAGACATCTTTGGAGATGTGTTTGTGTTGATCGGTGGCCGTGAGTGGCCCGATCCATGTTGCAAAGTGGTGCAACTGCTCCTTTGGTGGAGGTGGAATTGGAAAATGGGAACCGGATTTAGTATAAGTACACTGTAGTGTACTGATGGTTTCCTTGGCAACGATGTGTGATTAACATCGTAGGCTGAATCGTGGAGATATCATCGAGACGATATCTATTTTAGAATCACGAATGATTCGTTTAATTTGCAGCTACGTTTGGATGACTGCATTTGAGATGGTTAGCATCGGGGAATGCTGATGTCTTCCGTGGATTTGTGTCGGTTGGAGAGGTTACTCCATTCCAAGTTTGGTGCAAGGTCGGTATCCTCGCGGTTGGTGTGTCGTTCATGTTACGTTCATGATTCGACATCGTGGATCCATTTGGATGCGTGTTCTAGGCGTTACGTGGAGTATGCCGTGCGAATTTCGAGGATGAAATTTTATTAGTGGGGGATAATTGTGATGCCCGTGGATTAATGGTGTTAATCCCGGTGTGGTAATAATCCTTAATGGATTTTATTTGTGGCAAATATGAATTAACTGATGTTTCTAGACTCTCGGGAATCTTAAATCCGATATTTGGAGTCGTTGGATCCGAGGGATGAGATTGTATTCTCATCGTGGTGATAACCTTGGAATTTGGACCTTGGTGGGATTTGGGGTCCGGAGTACTTTGTACTGGGGCTGTTAATGGAAATAGAGTTTGGGAGATATTTATTGAAAACAGATGATTTTTAATGAGTCTTGATATATTTGTGGAGGTAATGGTATTTTCGAGTTTTGGTACTATATATACCAAGTGGACTTGGTATTCCGTCATTTGGCACGGAACACTTCTCTCTCTCCCCTCTCTCTACGCCTCACATCTTCCCCTTTCCCCTCTTCTTTCCTCTTGGAGGAAAAATGGTTAGTAGCTTGACTCGGGAGCCGGATTTCTCGGAGATAATAAGGTATTGATCTTCCCCTCGTTCTTATCTTCGATTTGATAGTAGTATGGTGGGTTTTGGTTGTGTATTTTGTTTGGTTTGGAAATTGGGGGTTTTTGATAAAAGTTGAGTTTTTGAAGTTTTTATGGGTTTTAAATGGTGTATTTGAGGTGTTGAGGTTGTATGGGGTGTTGGTTTGGAGTTTGGGTGTGAAAAACACCATCGAAGCTCAAAATTTTCGGAAACCCGTAGGTCGCGATCGATCGCGACTTGGCGCCGATCGATCGCGACGTGTTACTGAATTTGGGAAGGCGATGAACAGTCTCGGCGATCGATCGCGAAAAGTAGGCGATCGATCGCGAGGGTCTTGGCGATCGATCGCAGATAGCAGTGTTGCGGGCAGTGGGCTCAGGTGATCGATCGCGCCTGTGTTTGGTTTGTTTTTTTCTGGAATTTTGGAAAAATGTCGGGATTTTGGAATCGAGGTTTAAAGGATCCGTTCCCGGGGCAATGTCTACATTCCAATGGGAATGCTATACTTGTAAATGAATTGGTTGGAGCCAAATTTTATATAATGGAATTCTCGGTCGAGTTTTTGGCTATCTTTTAAACATATAAAAGGGAATATTTTGGGTATTATGCATGCTTAGCCGGGGGGGGCTTTTATTTTGGTAATCGTCATGGATGGACGGTAGGTTTGGAATTGTGAACGTGCTTGGTCACGTGATTGCATGCCTATGTTTAATTGAGAGTTATTTGTGTGTTAGCACTTAACTCATCGGGTCGTGGGACTCAGGCAAGGTTGGACTCGAACTACGGAATCATAAGGTACGTATGACGTACGAGCACATCCCATTAATATATTTGCAATTGTTGAATGCTTGGTACATTGTATTACGATGAATGTATGCGAAAAGGCATGGTTTATGGTATTAGCTACAAATGTACATATATGCATTGGGAATCATGTGGTGCCGCTTTTGAGCGAGCAATGATGGGATGTTGTGGCCTTTGAGCGATCATCGGTTATGACGCCACTGCTGTTGAGCATGCGCGAGAATGAAATGCCGCTATTGTAGAGCGAGCAACGGAATAGAAATATGGAACCATGAGTGAGGCACATGGAATATCTGTAATCATTGTTTAATGATATGGTATTATTGATTTTGATATCGGTATGTGACAAATGAATTCGTTAATCAATGTAATGATTAACTGGCATTTGGAATTTGATGGTGTGATGTCCGGGGATTATGGTGTTAATCCCGGTGTGGTATTAATCCTTGATGGATTTTTAATTGTGGCAATTAGGAATTAATTGCGGTTTGGCATCTCCCGAGGTTGTTAAATTGGGCATTTGGGATCGTTGGATCCAAAGGATGAGATTGTATCCTCATTTTGGTGAAAAACCTATGTGTTGGGTTTTTGGTGGGACTTGGTGTCCGGGGTGCCTTATGTTGGGGCCAGTCTGGGGATTTGGTGTAGGAGATAGAGTTTTGAAAACAGATGATTTTTAATGAATCATGATGTATTTGTGGAAGTATTGGTATTCTGGGGTATTTTTGCTATATATACCAGTTGGACTCGGGATTCCGTCATTTGGAATCCATTACATTCCTCTCCTCTCCCTCTCTCTCGCCTCTCTCACCCCAAAACCCTTCCCCTCTTTCCCCTTCAATGGAAATCGTTGGGAACACGATTTAGGGGCCGGATTTCTTGAAGAAAATCTGGTAATCTCCTTCTCCTCTCTTGTAGCTTTGATTTGATTGTAATTTTGTTGAATTTGGTTGAGTTTTGGGTTTGATTTGGTTTGGGTGATTTTGGTGAAAATCATAAAATCTTTTGGGTTTGTTTAATTTGAGTTTAACACCCTTGTTGGAGGTCCTTGTGTGCGGATTTGTTGTGGTTTTGGGTTGGGAGGAGTTGGGGTATGGTTGGTGGGGGTTTCAAGCTCTTAAAAATGGTGATTTTCGGGTTTCAGGGTTCTACCGATCGATCGGTAGGAGTTACCGATCGATCGGTCGAATGCCGTAGCGAAATATGAAAAATCTGGGTTCTACCGATCGATCGGTAGCTCGATCGGTAGAAGCTACCGATCGATCGGTTGGGATGAATAGTGAAAAAAAAAAAAATTCTCAAATTTTTTTGGGAGCTTATATGGGTACATTGATGATGTATTTGGGGGTTTGATTCATGCTTGGGTATATGTTGTGTGCTCATAAATAATTGTGAGTTATTTTGTGTGTTAGCACATATTAATCGGGTAACGGGACCAAGGCAAAGTTTGATTCGGACTACGGAATTTTAAGGTACGTATGACGTACGAGCATAGCCCTTTAATATAATTGCAATTGTTGAGTGCTTGGTACACTGTATTGCAATGAATGTGTGTGGAAATGCATGACACATGGTATTAGCAATAAACGGAGATTGAAATGCATGGTTTATTGTATTGCTTCAATTATCTATATATGCATTGAGAATTGCATGGTGCCGCTTTTGAGCGAGTAATGATTGGGATGTTGTCGCCTGTGAGCGAACATTGATTATGACGCCGCTGCCATCAAGCATGCGTGGAAATGGAATGTCGCTATTGTAGAGCGAGCAATGAAATAGAACTATGAAACCATAAGTGAGAAACATGGATTGTCTATAATCATTGTTTAACGATTTGATGTTATTGATTATGACATTGGTATATGGTTCGTAGAATTGTTAATCAATGTAATGATTAACTGGCATATGCGAATTTGATGGTTTCAGTGTTTTGAGAACAGGGACAGTACAAGAAACCCCGGATGAGGATCATGCCATCCAGGGAGTATATTTTGTATTTCATAGCATTTACATTGTTGTAAATTATGAATTGTATTGTTGTGGTTATTGGATTGGGATATTGGTATGCTCACCCCGTGTGGGGGCTATCTCTGTTGGGGCAGGTGGTACAGGTGTAGCAGCAGCTTTGGAGTTGAGCTCGGGCTGTTGATTGAGGTACTTCCAGGATCGAGG
The DNA here is from genome assembly GCA_907163345.1 of Haberlea rhodopensis. Taxonomy (NCBI): domain Eukaryota; kingdom Viridiplantae; phylum Streptophyta; class Magnoliopsida; order Lamiales; family Gesneriaceae; genus Haberlea; species Haberlea rhodopensis. Next base: position 418,418 of record CAJQUN010000406.1, read on the forward strand.
TACCAGAGCTGGATGGATAGGCGCTCAGATCCAGAGTCGAGATCGAGTTGCGCTTGAGAGGTGCTTCCAGGATCGAAGCACCAGTAACGGTATCCAGCAGACTGTTTTATACATTAGATACACGCTTATTCATTGGGGTGCTCTTATGTGAGTACATATTACGTGTATATGGAATGTATAAACGGGCTACGGCTCTTCTCTGTTCATTTATGGTTTACACGCAATTAGATATAGAATTGTTAAATGAACTAAGAGTATGTTAGTGTATTATGAGGGTGCATGCTATATGGATAATCATGGTTGGGGAATTTGAATATTATGTGGTTTAAATGCAAGAAATTTTCTGGATAGCATATGGTGTTGCACTTGCATGTGGTTTTTCCCCTGATAGTATGATTATATGCACTAATGACATGGCTTAATACACTAATAACGGATTAAGGGCACGGGGGTCCTTACATTAGTGGTATCAGAGCAGTGGTTAGCTCTTTGGGGCTGTTGAATGCCTGGAACATGCTGATAAGGATGGGTAGCACATAGTTATGCATGATAGTAGTTAGTGTTGTGTGGCACAACTATTTTACTTATGTGCATTTGTGTTATGTGATCATAGTGAAACGATTATATGTCATGACATCTATAGAATCATAATATAAACTGTTGATTATGATTGTGAGTTGTGACACAGGGACAACCAAATGGAGCATTTTGAAATGCATTGGGATATGGGAAGTACTTTGTACTCATAGTTTATGCATTTACTCATTATAATCATATTGTGGGGAATATGGATTATCGTATGCTCATGGTTTGGGATTGTTCCTGTAGGGACACTATGATGTGAAAGGCTAAGGCCATGGTTGAAAGACACGAAACGGTAACCTGTATTTTATATACATCATGGAATTATGCATTGTGGTTGCATGTGTACATGTAGTGATGATTTTAATGCTTTGCCGCCAAATGATGAAGCGAGGGGTGGGAGTGCCGCATGTCGCATTTGAGCGAGGTGCATTAAAATACACTCATGATGATGTATGTTGGAATATGGATTATGCTTTGTGATGCAGGTATGGATGAAATACTTGGCGAATATCCCATGAGTCATTGTTATGGATGAGTGATGATTTTAAATGCTTGCCACTATTTATTGTTTTGTGACGCTAAAATGTGAAGCGAGGGGTGGGAGCACCGCATGTCACATTGAAGCGTGGTTATCATATGATGCGAGGAAAGAATATTTGCCGCTAAAATGTGAAGCGAGGGGTGGGAGCGCCGCATGTCCATTTAAGCGAGGTTATTCTATGCCGCCTATATGAGAAGCGAGGGGTGGGAGTACCGCATGTTTTATTTGAGCGAGGGGCATTAAAATACACTACCGTGACAATGACTAGGGATCGGATATATTGATAGCGATGGTTCATTCCGCTATATTGATTGGCAATGGTTCATGCCGCCAGGTATATTGATAGCGACGGTTCATTCCGCTATATTGATTGACGATGGTTCTTGCCGCCGGATATATTGATAGCGATGTCTCATTATACTATTCTATTGGCGATGGTTCATGCCGCCAGGTATATTGATAGCGATGGTTCATTCCGCTATATTGATTGGCGATGGTTCATGCCGCCAGGTATATTGATAGCCATGGTTCATTCCGCTATATTGATTGACGATGGTTCTTGACGCCGGATATAGTGATAGCGATGTCTCATTCCGCTATTCTATTGGCGATGGTTCATGCCGCCAGGTATATTGATAGCGATGGTTCATTCTGCTATATTGATTGGCGATGGTTCATGCCGCCAGGTATATTGATAGCGATGGTTCATTCCGCTATATTGATTGGCAATGGTTCATGCCGCCAGGTATATTGATAGCGATGGTTCATTCCGCTATATTGATTGGCGATGGTTCATGCCGCCAGGTATATTGATAGCGACGGTTCATTCCGCTATATTGATTGTCGATGGTTCTTGTCGTTGGATATATTGATAGCGATGTCTCATTCCGCTATTCTATTGGCGATGGTTCATGCCGTCGGGTATTCTATTGACGATGATTCGTGCCACCGGATATTACATAGCGACGGGTCATTCCGCTACACCTATGGCGATGGTTCATACCGCCGGATATCTATAGCGATGTTTTTATGCCGCTGACTCTATGACGAGAGATCATGCCGCTGATTCTATAGCGATGGGTTATACCGCTATGTGCGTAGCGCTGGATTATGTCGCCTACGAGCGATGGATGCTACTTGTGTACCGCTGGTGGACGATGGATACAGGTATTCCGCTATCTTGATAGCGATGAGGTAAGGCGTATTACTTTTGTTAGCATCATTGTGGATACTACATGTTATATACGTCATGTGTTTGACGATGAGATTATGGGTGTTATGTATTGAGTTGTATGGTTTGAGCGCCCTTGGTGAGCACATGGTAATGTCCGGATCACTAGTTGAGGAGACCATTATGCCGAGCAGGTTGCTCGAAGAATTATTGGGTGCACCGTACAGGGATTGTACCGCAGCACATTTTTGGTGTCTATATTGTTCGAGTAATGATACCCTTGGGTATACTCGCTGGTTTGGCTTAGGCCAAGTGATTGGTGGTAAGAGTAGTCCTTGAGGAAACTACTCACTTGTTGTTGTGATCTGCGGTAGGTGTGATCACACTCACCCTGAGGGTGTGGGATAAGTCCTAATGGATTAGGATTGCTTCGTGGTTGAGCAAGGACACCGGGATGTCCATTATGCTTTGGTTTTAGAGGAATATTGGGTGATGACCCACTCCTCTAAATGGATGTTACGGTATGGTATACCGGGTGGTACGTATGAGACGTTGCTAGGCTTGATATGAGCCTTTGGAGGCAGCGCTTATTAGCCAAATATCGTGGCAATGTTATAGCGTGCTTTTGATTGCCGTTATACTGCTCGTTGGATTCGAGTTCAGTGAATCGTATGATGATACGATGAGGACTTTTGGTAGACTTTTGTAGTCTCTTTGTGGCTTGATAATTGAGGCAGAGAATACCTCACGGAGACGTTTATACGTCAAATGTTTTAAGAGGCTTGTTTTGGGACAACTCAATTTTGTTGGAAATACCAACGTGAGCGTCGACAAGTCGTTGTTAGCTCTGGTTGAGCATCTTTGCATATGGTATGCGACGGAAGTCACAATTGTAATTGTGTGGTATAGTTAGTGGAGTGACACTACTATATTGACTTTATCTCTTGGAGAGATTTGGGTTGTACTGTCATGGAGGCTGCTAGTTTTGGTTGAGGGTTGATCGTGAATCAACCAGGGTAAGCCCTACTAGTGTTGGACTAGGTAATGGCTTCGTGCTTCCAGTGAGACGCTCGAGGAGGCGTCTCTGGAGTGATGCTCGAGTGTGGAGTATTATGGCAATAGTACAGGGCATCGTTGTTTGAGTATACATGGCGTATACGAGTTTCGATTTGATGATAGTGGCTTCGATGCACTATTCTGAACCAATTGCATATTTTGATTCCGAGATATATGTTGGTATGTATATCCAATTTTTTCGGACGGTGGTTCGAGGTTGGAGGGTCATGGATTCATGACATTATCCTTGTGAGAAAGGCAGTGTTGATATACCTGCCGGTTGAATCTTTTGGGAGATTCATTGCTTTGGTTGTGTGGTGTTGATGTTAAAATCACACCCTTTGGCTTTGGTCTGTCGACCACCATTCTCCGTGGAGTGAGAATGATAGAGGTTTGACAGCAGATTTTGGGACTTTGGGTATACTTGGAGATACCCGAGTCTATTGCTTTGAGTGTGCCTGTTGTGTTGGTGCTTAGGCATATATACCCGTGTGTGTATACGAATGCCAACTCTATTTCGTTCCTTGTTGAACGTCGGATTAGTGTGTTTGGTTTGATGAATCTCCGGTGGGAGATTGTGGCAATTTGAGATTGATAATCTCGATGGCACGATGTATTCTGAGGAATAATCGTGAGGTCCGTTTGACTTCCCCTGAGGAGGGATTGTCGTGTTTTGGAACCATGGTAGTTCTTGTTGGATAATTCGATAGCCTTCCTGTTTTAGGATTGTTGAATCCAAGGATAAATGAAGGATGGCCAGGATTCGGATTTGTTTAGTGTCACGGTCGACACGTGTTTGGGAATGCAATTGTTTGTCTTGCATGTCCCCTGTGGAACTTGATACATTGTGGAGTCTCGATAGTGTGTTTTGGACCAAGATGGGATTTCTTGGAACACCTTGTTTTAGACTTCTGTGGTGATGTGTTTTGTTTGGATTAGTGACCGTGGTTTACCCGATCCGGATTGCAAGAGGTGCAACTACTCCTTTGGAGGAGATGATCGGGAAAACGAAACCGGATTTTTTCTGGGAGTATACTGATTGTATACTAGTGGTTCTGTAAGAACCCTAATCCTTAAGTGCGGATCAAAGGCATGAATAGAGCTAATATAAATTATCAGAGTGAATTAATCGTGTTGAGTCTATGAGCTTTAATAATTACATGCCAAAATGAGGACTATCAATGGATTAATTACATTCCCCATCAAAAGAATGTTATCAACTATAGTTTTACACTACTCCTAGAGTATACACTATACAAAAATTTAATCCTGTCCTTCCTGGGTCAAAAGAATTCTCCACAAGCTCACCACCTCAACCCGTTTAGCCCTACTATCATGCCAAAAGAGTACCTACAAGGACAACCCCCAAACATGAGCAATAATATCATTCATATTCAACACAATATGAATATAAAGCGTAAATGCATAAAACACAATTAAAACACTTCCTGCTTTCCCATGCATTTCAAAACGCTTCCAGTTTGGTTGTCCCTGTACCATAACTCATGAGTATAATCAATAGATTATTTTTAATGGTCTAGACATGTCATGACACAATACCATCTCATCAATATCAAATACCGGTCACCATTCCCTAGTCTGTCCATCACAATGTATTTTAATGCCCCTCGCTTATTTACATATAGGCGGCATAGAATAACCTCGCTTCAATGGACAAGCGGTACTCCCACCCCTCGCCTCGCATTGAGCGGCAAATTCCTTTCCTCGCCCTATATGACAACCACGCTCAAATGTGACATGCGGCGCTCCCACCCCTCGCTTCACATTTAGCGGAACCAAAACAAATAGCGGCAAGTATTAAAATCATCAAGTGATGACCACGACTCATGGGATGTGCACCAATAATCATATGCATCTACAATCATCATGCATAATTCAACATGTATTTGCATCCACAATGCATAATCACATATATACTCGCATCCACAATGCATAAACAATGAGTATATTAGATACATGTACCGTTGGGTGCCCGTACGTCCTCTACGTACCTTTCCAAAATGTAGGATATGGTAGGACTTCAATGCCTTGGCTGTGTTGCCACCTGGGATGGTTCTACACATTCACACAAATCAATATTAGAACCCAATAATAGTCCAATACCAAAAATCCTACAAAAAAAATCCAAAAACACCATTTTTGGTGTCTCGCGATCGATCGCCATACAGCCCCGATCGATCGCGAGACCACACTGTCTCGAGCAACAAAATTTTACAATCCGCGATCGATCGCTGAGTTTGCGCCGATCGATCGCGACCTCGCCGATCGATAGCGCAAAACTCGCGATCGATCGCTGAAGCCCACTGCCTTCAGCACTGCAGCTCGCGATCGATCGCGGAAAGGCGCCGATCGATCGCCGAGTCCTGCATACCCGATTTTCGGGCACTATTCACCCATCTTCAACCCCAACTCAAATAAACTCAAATAATCCAACACCAACCATACCAAATCCCTACAAATCTTCAATAAACAACATCATACAACCATAAATCTAACACTCACCCAAAAATAACACCAACTCACACAAACCCATTTTAAAACCCTTCACAAACATACCAAACTTAAACAAAACCTTACAAAATCAACAATGAGGTATCCATACCTCTTGGGGATCTCAAATCACCCAATAAACTTCACACAACAAGATTTTGGAAGGGTTTCTCTCCACCCTTGAGCACCAACTCGAAAATAAGGGAAATGAGGGTTTGGGAGGTGTTATTTGGTAAAGTGAAAAGTAAGAATGAGTGTTGTGGGGGTTTGGGTAATAAAGTGGGTTGGGTTAATTTATTAAAATGCATCCCACAACTCATGGTATATAAAACACCCGAACATGATATTTTTAAAAGCATTAATCCAAAATGCACCAAATATCAAATAAACTCATGATTTCCAATTAATTGCTACCCATGGCAAATAAATCATGCTAATAACCATTTTCCAAACATGCACAACATGCATCCTGAAATGCCCTCCCGGGTCACTCTATCATGTGACTAAGCATTTCCATAAGATTAATAAATCCAACACAAGATTAATTACCACCATATTAATCATATAAACACAATTAACGCTCAAATTGCAATTAATCATTTCGGGGATATCACAATACTCCCCTACTTATAAGATTTCGTCCTCGAAATCACATGCACTTACCCCAAAAGAAACTAAACATAAACACATACCAGAGAATAGTTCCGGGTAGTGCTGCACCATATGCCGCTCCGTCTCCCACGTAGCCTCCTCGACACCCCTGCGATCCCACTGAACCTTGATCATAGGTATCACTTTGTTCCGAAGTCTACGGTCTGCTCGATCCAGAATTCTGACAGGCCGTTCCACATAAGACACATCGGACTCTAACTGAACTTCGGAAGGCTGCAAAACATGCGACGGATCCGGCTCATACTTCCGCAGCATAGACACATGAAACACATCATGTATACCAGATAAAGAAGGCGGCAGAGCTAGTCGGTAAGCTAAGGTGCCAATGCGCTGCAAAATCTCGTACGGTCCAACATACCTCGGAGACAGTTTCCCGCGCATCCCAAATCGCACAACGCCCCTGAAAGAGATCTTCAAAAAGACCTTATCTCCCAACTGAAATTCCAGCGGTCTCCGCCGTTTGTTCGCAAAAGCTGCCTGTCTGTCTTGGGCTGCTTTCATTTTCTGCCTTATCATCTTTATCTTCTCTTCCATCTCCCGAATCAACTCCGGTCCTCCGGCCGATTTGCGGTCCAAATCATCCCAACACAAGGGTGATCTACACCGTCTGCCATAAAGAGCTTCAAAAGGAGCCATCTGAATACTCGCCTGGTAGCTATTATTATAAGAGAACTCTGCCAAGGGCACTGAATCTTGCCAAGAAACATCGAACTCCAAAACACAAGCTCTCAACATGTCCTCGAGCGTCTGGATAGTACGCTCGGTCTGGCCATCCGTCTGAGGATGATAAGCAGTGCTCAATCTGACTTCAGTTCCCTAGGCTGACTGAAGACCTTCCCAAAAATGAGATGTGAATCGCGGATCTCGATCCGACACTATGGAAACGGGGATCCCATGCAATCTCACCACATCTCGAATGTACAACTGCACCATCCTCAAAAAGGTGAAAGTCATGCTATAGGGGATGAAATGAGCTACCTTAGTCAATCGATCCACAATCACCCAAATAGCATCAAAGCCTGAAGCACTCCTCGGCAGGTGAGTCACGAAGTCCATGGAAATGTGTTCCCACTTCCACTTCGGTATCTCCAAGCTTTTCAACTCGCCGCCAGGTCTCTGTCTCTCTGCCTTAACATGCTGGCAGATCAAACACCTCTTTACAAAAGCGACGACATCAGATTTCATTTTCTTCCACCAAAACTGACCACGTAGATCTTTATACATCTTCTTCCCGCCTGGGTGGATGCTAAGTCTGCTACTATGAGCTCGCTCCAAGATCCCTCTACGCAACTCCGGCGTACTCGGAACCACCCAACGGTTACCCAACCTCAAAGATCCGTCATCGTCCACTCTGAATTTCGTTGGCTGACCCAGATGTACTAAAGATAACCACCTCTGAACCTCATCATCTGACCTCTGAGCTCTCCTGATGTTCTCATAGATATCTGGCTCAGCTAACAAGGTCGATACATACACAGGTGATGCATCAATGTCAAAGTCATAGCCTAACTGGCAATAGGAGGTCATCATGGCTGACAAATGGATGACGTCCTCAGCAGAACTCCTCACTTTCCGGCTCAAAGCGTCTGCTGTCAAATTAGCTTTTTCCGGGATGGTACTCAATCTCACAATCATAGTCCTTGAGTAAGTCCATCCACCTCCTCTGCCTCATGTTCAGCTCCGCCTGAGTGAATAAAAACTTGAGGCTCTTGTGATCTGTGTATATGGTAAATGAAGTACCATACAAGTAATGTCGCCAAATCTTCAGAGCGAAGATGATAGCCGCCAATTCCAAGTCATGGACTGGGTATCTAGTCTCATGCGGCTTCAACTGCCTCGATGCATAAGCTACTACATGCCTATCCTGCATCAGTACACACCCAAGGCCCTGGAGTGATGCATCGGTATACAAACAAACCTGGAGTTCTTCGTAGGGATCACTAACACTGGCGCCGTCGTCAAACGGTGCTTCAACTCCTGGAAGCTCTCCTCACAAGCTTCTGACCAAAAGAAAGGTACTCCTTTCTGGGTCAACTATGTCAACGGCTTGGCAATCTTCGAAAAGCCCTCGACGAAGCGTCGATAATATCCGGCCAGACCAAGGAAGCTCCGAATCTCAGGCACAGAAGTGGGGGCAGCCCACTCCATCACAGCTTCGATCTTCCTGGGATCCACTGATATCCCACTGCTAGAAATGACATGCCCCAGAAATACTACACTGCTCAACCAGAACTCACACGTACTGAGCTAGGCATACAACTGGTGATCTCGAAGAATCTGGAGCACTGTCCTCAAGTGTTTCGCGTGCTCTTCCTCACTCCGGGAATAGATGAGAATGTCGTCGATGAACACGATGACGAACTGATCAAGGTACTGCTGAAACACTCTGTTCATCAGACTCATGAAGACCGCTGGAGCATTCGTCACACCGAACGGCATCACTAAGAACTCATAATGTCCATATCGAGCCCGGAATGCTGTCTTCTGCACATCTTCCTCTCTGACTCGAATCTGATGGTACCCGGATCTCAAATCAATCTTGCTATATACTCTGGTACCTTGCAACTGATCAAACAAATCATCAATCCTTGGGAGAGGATATTTGTTCTTTACTGTAGCTTTATTCAGTTGCCGGTAATCGATGCATAACCTCATCGAGCCATCCTTCTTCTTCACAAAGAGAACCGGTACGCCCCATGGCGATACGCTCGGGCGTATATATCCCTTGTCAAGGAGATTCTGCAGCTGTTCCTTCAATTCTCTCAACTCCGCCGGTGCCATCCTGTAAGGTGCACGAGAGATAGCGGATGTCCCCGGTAACAACTCGATCCCAAACTCAACTTCCCTAGCCGGTGGAAATCCTGGGATCTCTTCTGGGAATACATCAGCAAACTCGGCTACCACTGGTACATCCTCAACTCTCAATTCCTTATTCTTCCTAGACGTGTCCATGGCATAGATGAGATAGCCCGTGGCCACGTTCCAACAGCTGAGTCATCTTGATCGCTGAAATCAATGGAATCTTCGCACGAGAACCGTTGCCAAAGAAAGTCCACTGACTACCCAAATCAGACCTGAACTTCACTATCTTCTGCCGGCAATCTACCACTGCCTGATATCTGTTCAGAATATCAATACCCATGATGCAGTCAAAGTCTGACATACCCAATACGATCAAGTCTGCCTTCAACTCGTTGCCCTCAAAATAAATGAGGCAATCTGCCATGAACTGATCAGCAAGGACATTTCTTCCAGTGGGTGTCGAGACAAGGAGAGGCGTGGGTAGAGAAGACGTGCGCATATGGTGTCTCTCCACAAAACCAACAGATACAAAAGAGTGGGAGGCACCTGTATCTACCAAAATAAAAGCAGGGTATGTAAATAAATGACACGTACCGGCGATCACCTCCTATGGGGCTGCCTGGGCCTGCTCTCTAGTCAGCGCATACATCTGCCCCTGGGACGGTCCCACTGTCTGACCTCCCGATGGTCGAGGTCCAAACTGCTGCCTCTGGTGTACAGTCCTATCATCAAACCTCGGCCTGTTGCCCTGGAACTCTGACTGTCCTCCCCGGGTGGGGCAATACCGAGCGATGTGGCCCATCTTGCCACAACTATAACAGGCAGGGCACTTACTTGAAGAATGTGGCCCTCCACAATTGTCGCACCTCGGCTCTCCCGGCCTATTCCCTTGTGAAGACCCTCGATTGGCGGACCAATTGCTCTTCGTGTTCTCCTGTTTCTGACCAAAGTACTTCTTTCCACCAAACCGTGCAGATGAAGTGTGATATCCCCGAAATAATTAATTTCAATTAGGGCATTAATTATGTTTATGTGTTGTTATGGCGATAATTAGATTATGTGTTGGGACTAATTATCTTGGTAAAATGCTTGTCACATGGTAGGCGTGACCTGGTAGAGCATTTCGGGAACATGTTATACATGTCGGGATTTGGGTGTTATAATGGTTTAAATGATATGGGTTGTGTCTATTTGGTAATGCAAGATTTTAATAGGGATCTTATTGCATTGTGGTAAAATACTTTTAAAATATCATGTTGGGGTATTCTACATACCATGCTTGTGTCTTGGAATGCAATTAAAACCATATCATGGCTTAAGAGCCACTTGCATTGCTTTATATCCCATCACCTCCCCATCAGCTTTTTGGCCCCTAAACCCCATCCACTCATCCAAAAGCTGCCATTTTCGTTTTTGAAACTAGAGAGGAGGAGAAAGCTTGAAAAAAAGGAGTCTTTGGTGTTTTCTTGCTTGAAACTTGGAGCTGAAGTGGTAAGCTTCCATCTTGGTAGAGTTTTATTGAGTTTTGGGTTGGGTTTGTGGCTTGTTTTTGGGGATATAAGGGTAGACCTTGGTCCAACACCTTGTTCATGTTTGGGGGTTGTGTTTTAAGGTTGTTTTGTGGTTATATGTTGAGCTTGGTAGTTGTTCTTGGTTGTACATGAGTGTAGGTGTTGTTGGAAGCTCATACATGGGAGTTTCTCGCTGAAACAGGGCTTCTCGATCGATCGGGAAATGGGTCCGATCGATCGAGCAAGGCAGAGCGTGAACAAGGCGAGAAATGGGCTTACCGATCGATCGGTCATTTTTCCCGATCGATCGGTGTGACGTCTCGATCGATCGGTAAAATGGCTCGATCGATCGGTGGAGGCAGTACTTAGATGCCTATTTTTCTTCACTTGGCGATCGATCGGGGCTTAGGGGCGATCGATCGCAAGGCATAAAATGTGGATTTTGGGATTTTGTTTTAAATGATGTTATTTTGGTAATGGTTCATTTATTGGCTTCTAATATGGATTCATGTGATTGTGTAGAACCATCCCAGGTAGCCACACATCAAAGGAGATAAAGTTCCACGATATCTCCACTTTTGGAACTAAGGTACGTAGTGAGACGTACGAGCATCGGACGGTAAAACATATTTATTACGCTTTGAATTGGCCATGCATTCTGGTTACACATGTAGTCTTATTTATGTATTATGGTTGCATACATGGTTGGAACATGCATTATGGTTGCATGTAATTGTGAGTCAGGGTTATATCATAGTGATGAAGAATACTTGCCGCCTTCATGTCGAGGCGATGATAGAATACTTGCCGCTGTCATAATTTAGCGATGAAGAATATTTGCCGCAAACATGTCGAAGCGAAGGAACATACCGCTGTCATGTTGATGCGAGAGATATTATGCCGCTAATATGTCGAAGCGAGGGGTATTAATGTCGCTGTCATGTAACGCGAGGGGTATTATGCCACTGATATAATAAGACTGGGATTGGCCATTGGTATACATGGAACGGATGCATGTCATGACATATAAATTGATGTTATAATCAATTAATTGTGATTATGGTACAGGGACAACCAAGGGAGCTTTAATATGTGTTAAGTACAGGAAGTGATTTGCATTTATGGTTTATGCATTGAATTATGATCATATGAATGTGAATATGATTTATATACATGCTCATGGTTTGGGGGTTGTTCCTGTAGGTACTTTTGGGCCGACGGGCTAAGGCGGGTTGATGCAGTGAGCCAATGAGGAGTGCTTTGGCATAACATGCTTAATTTTTGTATAGTCTCTACTCTAGGAGTAGTGTAAAGCTATAGGATTAACATTCATTAGTTGAGAATGTAACTAATCCCTTTTGGAACTTCATTTTGGCACTGTAATTTAATATCTCAGGGCATCAACACAACCTTTATACTCTGTTATGCATGGAAATTTTTAATTACGCCTTTAATCCGCATTTAAGGAACTAGGGTCCTTACATTAGTGGTATCAGAGCAGTGGTTAGAGAACCCGGGAACGAGTGAGGGGTAGCCTTAGTATGGTTGGCTAGGTGTTTACATTTGGGGCATGTTTATGCATGTGGTGCATATTTATGTATACAATTGGCATACTAACATGCTTCTCATTCATATTGGCTAACGGTTTGACATATATATATTGTTTGGAATTGTTGTTAACCTTTGTGTTACAGCATGGCGGCTATAAATGCGGGGAACCTCAACGAGGAGGTGGGTGATATTGGAAGTGTGAATGCTAGTATCGGGCAGGCAAATCCGTTACCCCACCTGCTGTGGGCATGGAACCGGTTGCTCAAATATTGTTACCAGGGGAGCTTAGCCTGACACAATTCCTGACCTTCCACCCACCCATGTTTGAAGGAACAGAGACAGGAGAAGAGGCCGAAGAGTGGCTGGAGTGACTAGAGCAGATTTTTGTATCTGCGCCGTGTGCAAGGACGGCTTGGTTAAGACTGGCAGAATTCCAACTGGCAAAGAAGTCTTCCATGTGGTGGAAGACGACTGTAATGGAATTGAGGGCACAAGGCATGGAAATCGACTGGACTTTATTTCGGACTCGGTTTCTAAACCGATACTTCTCTGCCGCGGCTAGGCAAACTAAGGAGGATGAATTTACGAATCTGAAGCAAGGGAACTTGACAGTTTCGGACTACGCCATGCACTACTCATCCTTATTGAGGTATGTTCCACACATTGCTACAAATGGGCATGCCAAGATGAGGCACTTTTTAAAGGGGCTGCGACCGGAGTTATTTGATCGGGTCATTTCTAACAACCCGACATCCTTTGATGAGGCACTGGTTAGAGCGGAGTTAGCGGAGATAGGGGTGAGTGCTTATCCTAAGGCCATACCCTCACCAGCTCCATCACAAGGATCAACATCTGAAAATCTGAGGCCCCGAGGAGGATCTTTTAAGTCACGGGGGACTTCTTCTTCTACTCGGTTTGGCGGAAGGAGGCCGGAGGGCCGGAAGCAAGGGGATCGGAGGAGTGGTACATCTACTTATGGGGGACCGACTCAAGCTAGTAGAGCTGGAGATGTCAAGTGCCACTTTTGTGGAGGGCCACACTTGATGCGAGATTGTTCTGCGTGCTACATTTGTGGCAAGTCGGGCCACATTGCTCGGCGTTGCCCCAACCGGGAAGGACAGACGGATCTCAGGGAAGGTCGAGGGAGGTTTACTAGTGGTACAGTGCAGCAGAGGCCATCGATGGTACCTCGTCAGATGGGAGGACAGGCGATGGGGCCACCTCAGGGACAGGTCTATGCATTGACCAGGGAGCAGACCGATGCAGCTCCAGAGGAGGTTATAGCTGGTACGTGCCTACTATTTACATTTTCCGCCTTTATTTTGATAGACACAGGTGCTTCGCACTCCTTCGTGTCTGCGGACTTTGTGGCGAGACATCATATGTGCACGTCTCCGTTACCCACGTCTCTATTGGTCTCGACACCCACGGGAAAGAGAGTTGTTGCTGACCGGTTTCTGATGGACTGCCTCATTTATTTTGAGGGCAACGAGATAAAGGCAGATTTGATTGTTCTGGGTATGTCAGATTTCGACTGCATTGTGGGCATCGACATTCTGAACAGATATCAGGCAGTGGTAGATTGTCGACAGAGGACAGTTCGATTCAGATCTGGTTTGGGGGTTCAGTGGACTTTTTATGGCGACGGGTCATGTGCGAAGATTCCGTTGATTTCGGCAATCAAAATGTCTCAGTTGTTGGAACGTGGTCACACGGGCTACCACATCTATGCCGTGGACACGTTGGGAAAGGGTAAAGAGTTAAAGGTTGAGGATATACCAGTGGTAGCGGAATTTGCTGACGTATTCCCGGAGGAGATTCCCGGATTCCCACCGGCAAGGGAAGTTGAGTTTGGGATTGAGTTATTACCGGGGACATCCGCTATCTCCCGTGCACCTTACAGGATGGCACCGGCTGAGCTAAGAGAGTTGAAGGAGCAATTGCAGGAACTCCTTGATAAAGGATATATACGCCCTAGCGTATCGCCTTGGGGCGCACCAGTTCTTTTTGTGAAGAAGAAGGATGGCTCGATGCGCTTGTGCATCGATTACCGGCAACTGAATAAGGACACGGTAAAGAACAAGTACCCTCTTCCAAGGATCGACGACTTGTTTGACCAGTTGCAAGGTACGAAACTGTATAGTAAGATTGATTTGAGATCCGGATACCACCAGATACAGGTCAGGGAGGAGGATGTGCAAAAGACAACATTTAGGACTCGGTATGGGCACTACGAGTTCTTGGTAATGCCGTTCGGTGTGACGAACGCCCCGGCTGTCTTTATGAGCTTGATGAATCGGGTATTCCAACCCTATCTGGATCAGTTCGTCATTGTGTTTATTGACGATATACTCATCTACACCCGGAGTGAGGAAGAGCATGTGAGACATTTAAGGACAGTGCTCCAGATCCTCAGAAATCACCAGTTATTTGCCAAACTCAGTAAGTGTGAGTTTTGGTTGAGTAGTGTGGTATTTCTGGGGCACGTCATATCTAGCAGCGGGATTTCTGTGGACCCCATGAAAATTGAGGCGGTGATGGAGTGGGCTGCACCCACTTCTGTGCCCGAGATTCGGAGTTTCCTTGGTTTGGCTGGGTATTACCGACGCTTCATCGAGGGATTTTCTAAGATTGCTAAGCCACTGACTCAGTTGACTCAAAAGGGAGTGCCCTTCTTTTGGTCAGAGGCTTGTGAGGAGAGCTTTCAAGAGTTGAAGCACCGATTAACGACGGCACCGGTATTGGTGATTCCTACGGAGAACAAGAGGTTTGTGCTTTATACTGACGCATCACTGCAGGGCTTGGGTTGTGTACTGATGCAAGATAAGCATGTGGTAGCTTATGCATCGAGGCAGTTGAAGCCGCATGAGGTTAGGTACCCAGTCCATGACTTGGAGTTGGCTGCTATTATCTTTACCCTGAAGATTTGGAGGCACTATCTGTATGGTACGTCCTTTACCATATATACGGATCATAAGAGCCTGAAATTCTTATTCACTCAGGCGGAGTTGAATATGCGTCAGAGGAGATGGATGGATTTGCTCAAAGACTATGATTGTGAGATTGAGTACCATCCGGGGAAAGCAAACTTGACGGCAGACGCCTTGAGTCGGAAGGTGAAGAGTACTGCTGAGGAGGTCATGCATTTGTCGGCTATGATGACTTCCTGTTGCCATCTGGGCTATGACTTCAACGTAGATACATCGCCTGTGCATGTATCGACCTTATTGGCTGAGCCAGATATCTATGAGCATATCAGGAGAGCTCAGAGGACGGATGATGAGATTCAGAGATGGTCATCATTGGCACTTCAGGGACAGCCATCAAAGTTTAGAGTAGCTGAGGATGGTTCTTTGAGACTCGGTAACCGATGGGTAGTTCCAGGTACGCCGTAGTTGCGTAGAGGAATCTTGGAACGAGCTCATAGTAGCCGATTTAGCATCCACCCAGGAGGGAGGAAGATGTATAAGGACTTGTGTGATCAGTTCTGGTGGAAGCGGATGAAGCGTGATGTGATTACTTTTGTCAAGAGGTGTTTGATCTGTCAACAGGTTAAGGCGGGGAGGCAGAGACCCGGTGGCGAGCTAAGGAGCTTAGAGATACCGGAGTGGAAGTGGGAACACATATCTATGGACTTTGTGACTCACTTGCCGAGGACTACTTCGGGTTGTGATGCCATTTGGGTGATCATTGACAGACTGACGAAGGTAGCTCACTTCATTCCCTACAATATGACGTACACATACTTGAGGATGGCTCAATTGTATGTCCGGGATATAGTGAGACTGCATGGGATTCCAGTGTCTATTGTGTCTGACAGAGATCCGCGGTTCACATCTCATTTCTGGGGAGGTCTTCAATCAGCTTTGGGTACTGAGTTGAGGTTGAGTACGGCATACCATCCCCAAACAGACGGTCAGACTGAGCGTACTATACAGACGCTCGAGGACATGCTGCGAGCTTGTGTGTTGGAGTTTGATGCCTCATGGCAAGATTCTTTGGCCTTGGTAGAGTTTTCATACAACAGTTATCAGGCGAGTATTCAGATGGCTCCGTTTGAGGCTTTATATGGTAGGCGTTGTAGGTCGCCGTTGTACTGGGATGACTTAACCAGTAAAGCAGTGGGAGGACCCGAACTAATTCGGGAGATGGAGGATAAGGTAAAGGTTATCCGTCAGAAAATGAAGGCAGCCCAGGACAGACAGGCAGCCTATACGAACAAACGGCGGAGACCATTGGAATTTCAGTTGGGAGACAGGGTCTTTTTGAAGATTTCACCTTTCAGGGGTGTGGTTCGGTTCGGTATGCGTGGTAAATTGTCTCCGAGGTATGTGGGACCGTATGAGATTTTACAGCGCATCGGTACCTTGGCTTACCGTTTAGCACTTCCACCATCGTTGTCTGGTATTCACGACGTGTTTCATGTATCTATGCTACGGAAGTATGAACCGGATCCGTCGCATGTATTGCAGCCTTCTGAGGTTCAGTTAGATTCTGATGTATCTTATGAGGAACGGCCAGTCAGGATTCTGGATAGGGCTGATCGCAGGCTTCGGAACAAAGTGATACCTATGGTAAAGGTACAGTGGGATCGCATGGGTGTCGAAGAGGCCACGTGGGAGACGGAGCAGCATATGGTGCAACACTACCCGGAACTATTCTCCGGTATGTGATTTATGTTTAGTTTCGTTTTGGGTAAGTGCATGCGATTTCGAGGGCGAAATCTTATAAGTAGGGGAGTATTGTGATATCCCCGAAATAATTAATTTCAATTAGGGCATTAATTATGTTTATGTGTTGTTATGGCGATAATTAGATTATGTGTTGGGACTAATTATCTTGGTAAAATGCTTGTCACATGGTAGGCGTGACCTGGTAGAGCAATTCGGGAACATGTTATACATGTCGGGATTTGGGTGTTATAATGGTTTAAATGATATGGGTTGTGTCTATTTGGTAATGCATGATTTTAATAGGGATCTTATTGCATTGTGGTAAAATACTTTTAAAATATCATGTTGGGGTATTCTACATACCATGCTTGTGTCTTGGAATGCAATTAAAACCATATCATGGCTTAAGAGCCACTTGCATTGCTTTATATCCCATCACCTCCCCATCAGCTTTTTGGCCCCTAAACCCCATCCACTCATCCAGAAGCTGCCATTTTCGTTTTTGAAACTAGAGAGGAGGAGAAAGCTTGAAAAAAAGGAGTCTTTGGTGTTTTCTTGCTTGAAACTTGGAGCTGAAGTGGTAAGCTTCCATCTTGGTAGAGTTTTATTGAGTTTTGGGTTGGGTTTGTGGCTTGTTTTTGGGGATATAAGGGTAGACCTTGGTCCAACACCTTGTTCATGTTTGGGGGTTGTGTTTTAAGGTTGTTTTGTGGTTATATGTTGAGCTTGGTAGTTGTTCTTGGTTGTACATGAGTGTAGGTGTTGTTGGAAGCTCATACATGGGAGTTTCTCGCTGAAACAGGGCTTCTCGATCCATCGGGAAATGGGTCCGATCGATCGAGCAAGGCAGAGCCTGAACAAGGCGAGAAATGGGCTTACCGATCGATCGGTCATTTTTCCCGATCGATCGGTGTGACGTCTCGATCGATCGGTAAAATGGCTCGATCGATCGATGGAGGCAGTACTTAGATGCCTATTTTTCTTCACTTGGCGATCGATCGGGGCTTAGGGTCGATCGATCGCAAGGCATAAAATGTGGATTTTGGGATTTTGTTTTAAATGATGTTATTTTTGGTAATGGTTCATTTATTGGCTTCTAATATGGATTCATGTGATTGTGTAGAACCATCCCAGGTAGCCACACATCAAAGGAGATAAAGTTCCACGATATCTCCACTTTTGGAACTAAGGTACGTAGTGAGACGTACGAGCATCGGACGGTAAAACGTATTTATTACGCTTTGAATTGGCCATGCATTATGGTTACACATGTAGTCTTATTTATGCATTATGGTTGCATACATGGTTGGAACATGCATTATGGTTGCATGTAATTGTGAGTCAGGGTTATATCATAGTGATGAAGAATACTTGCCGCCTTCATGTAGAGGCGATGATAGAATACTTGCCGCTGTCATATTTAGCGATGAAGAATATTTGCCGCAAACATGTCGAAGCGAAGGAACATGCCGATGTCATGTTGATGCGAGGGATATTATGCCGCTAATATGTCGAAGCGAGGGGTATTAATGCCGCTGTCATGTAACGCGAGGGGTATTATGCCACTGATATAATAAGACTGGGATTGGCCATTGGTATACATGGAACGGATGCATGTCATGACATATATTATTGATGTTATAATCAATTAATTGTGATTATGGTACAGGGACAACCAAGGGAGCTTTTATATGTGTTAAGTACAGGAAGTGATTTGCATTTATGGTTTATGCATTGAATTATGATCATATGAATGTGAATATGATTTATATACATGCTCATGGTTTGGGGGTTGTTCCTGTAGGTACTTTTGGGCGGACGGGCTAAGGCGGGTTGATGCAGTGAGCCAGTGAGGAGTGCTTTGGCATAACAGGCTTAATTTTTGTATAGTCTCTACTCTAGGAGTAGTGTAAAGCTATAGGATTAACATTCATTAGTTGAGAATGTAACTAATCCCTTTTGGAACTTCATTTTGGCACTGTAATTTAATACCTCAGGGCATCAACACAACCTTTATACTCTGTTATGCATGGAAATTTTTAATTACGCCTTTAATCCGCACTTAAGGAACTAGGGTCCTTACATGAAGAGGCACCACGAGGTTTAAATGGCTCTCCCCGGGGCCTCAAGCTGTCATTAGTCTGCCTCTGTTGTGGTACTAGTGGTGGCATAGCACTAGGATAAGCTCCCACTCCAAGCTCAGCAAGCTCCGCTCTTGTGAGAGCGTCATCAAAAGAAGTTGGGTTATTGGTGATAACCCGGTCATAGAGCTCCGGTCGCAACCCCTTCATAAAACTCCTCATCTTTGCGTGCCCATTAGTGGCAATGTGGGGAACGTACCTCAGCAACGAAGAGTACCGTGTGGTATAGTCTGACACTGTCATGTTCCCCTGTTTCAAACTCGTAAACTCGTCTTCCTTCGTCTGTCTCGCCGCCGCGGAGAAGTACCGGTTCAGAAACCGGGTCCTGAAGAGTGTCCAATCAATCACAGTACCTAGTGCTCTTAGTTCCAACACAGTGCCCCTCCACCACATTAGAGGTTTCTTTGCTAACTGGAACTCCGCCAGCCTCAGCCACGCTGTAACAGCACAAGGAGCCGATACAAAGATCTGCT
Source organism: Haberlea rhodopensis (assembly GCA_907163345.1). Lineage (NCBI taxonomy): Eukaryota > Viridiplantae > Streptophyta > Magnoliopsida > Lamiales > Gesneriaceae > Haberlea > Haberlea rhodopensis. Next base: position 438,105 of record CAJQUN010000406.1, read on the forward strand.
CAAGTCTTTCTAGCCACTCCTCAGCTTCCTCCCCTGATTCTGTTCCCTCAAACCAGGGCGGGTGGTAAGACAGAAACTGAGTCAAGTTAATCTCACCGGGTAGTAATAACTGAGCTACTGGCTCCATGCCTACTGCTGGTGGAGGTAGAGGGTTCACTTGTCCAACGCTAGCGTTAACACTGCCCACATCGCCAACTTCTTCGTTAAGGTTCCCCGCATTCATAGCAGCCATGCTGTAACACAAAGGTTAACAACAATTCCAAAACAAATATATATGTTATGCCGTTAGATAACAGGAATGATAATAAGCATGTTAGTATAACATAATATACATCAATATGCACCACATGCATAAACATGCCTCAAATGTAAGCACCTAGCCAATCATGCTAAGGCTACCCTTCACTCGTTCCCGGGTTCTCTAACCACTGCTCTGATACCACTAATGTAAGAACCCTAATCCTTAAGTGCGGATCAAAGGCATAAATAGAGCTAATATAAATGATCAGAGTGAATTAATCGTGTTGAGTCTATGAGCTTTAATAATTACATGCCAAAATGAGGACTATCAATGGATTAATTACATTCCCCATCAAAAGAATGTTATCAACTATAGTTTTACACTACTCCTAGAGTAGACACTATACAAAAATTTAATCCTGTCCTTCCTGGGTCAAAAGAATTCTCCACAAGCTCACCACCTCAACCCGTTTAGCCCTTCTATCATGCCAAAAGAGTACCTACAAGGACAACCCCCAAACATGAGCAATAATATCATTCATATTCAACACAATATGAATATAAAGCGTAAATGCATAAAACACAATTAAAACACTTCCTGCTTTCCCATGCATTTCAAAACGCTTCCAGTTTGGTTGTCCCTTTACCATAACTCATGAGTATAATCAATAGATTATTTTTAATGGTCTAGACATGTCATGACACAATACCATCTCATCAATATCAAATACCGGTCACCATTCCCTAGTCTGTCCATCACAATGTATTTTAATGCCCCTCGCTTATTTACATATAGGCGGCATAGAATAACCTCGCTTCAATGGACAAGCGGTACTCCCACCCCTCGCCTCGCATTGAGCGGCAAATATCCTTTCCTCGCCCTATATGACAACCACGCTCAAATGTGACATGCGGCGCTCCCACCCCTCGCTTCACATTTAGCGGAACCAAACAAATCATCAAGGGATGACCACGATTCATGGGATGTGCACCAATAATCATATGCATCTACAATCATCATGCATAATTCAACATGTATTTGCATCCACAATGCATAATCACATATATACTCGCATCCACAATGCATAAACAATGAGTATATTAGATACATGTACCGTTGGGTGCCCGTACGTCCTCTACGTACCTTTCCAAAATGTAGGATATGGTAGGACTTCAATGCCTTGGCTGTGTTGCCACCTGGGATGGTTCTACACATTCACACAAATCAATATTAGAACCCAATAATAGTCCAATACCAAAAATCCTACAAAAAAAATCCAAAAACACCATTTTTGGTGTCTCGCGATCGATCGCCATACAGCCCCGATCGATCGCGAGACCACACTGTCTCGAGCAACAAAATTTTACAATCCGCGATCGATCGCTGAGTTTGCGCCGATCGATCGCGACCTCGCCGATCGATCGCTCAAAACTCGCGATCGATCGCTGAAGCCCACTGCCTTCAGCACTGCAGCTCGCATCGATCGCGGAAAGGCGCCGATCGATCGCCGAGTCCTGCATACCCGATTTTCGGGCACTATTCACCCATCTTCAACCCCAACTCAAATAAACTCAAATAATCCAACACCAACCATACCAAATCCCTACAAATCTTCAATAAACAACATCATACAACCATAAATCTAACACTCACCCAAAAATAACACCAACTCACACAAACCCATTTTAAAACCCTTCACAAACATACCAAACTTAAACAAAACCTTACAAAATCAACAATGAGGTATCCATACCTCTTGGGGATCTCAAATCACCCAATAAACTTCACACAACAAGATTTTGGAAGGGTTTCTCTCCACCCTTGAGCACCAACTCGAAAATAAGGGAAATGAGGGTTTGGGAGGTGTTATTTGGTAAAGTGAAAAGTAAGAATGAGTGTTGTGGGGGTTTGGGTAATAAAGTGGGTTGGGTTAATTTATTAAAATGCATCCCACAACTCATGGTGTATAAAACACCCCAACATGATATTTTTAAAAGCATAAATCCAAAATGCACCAAATATCAAATAAACTCATGATTTCCAATTAATTGCTACCCATGGCAAATAAATCATGCTAATAACCATTTTCCAAACATGCACAACATGCATCCTGAAATGCCCTCCCGGGTCACTCTATCATGTGACTAAGCATTTCCATAAGATTAATAAATCCAACACAAGATTAATTACCACCATAATTAATCATATAAACACAATTAATGCTCAAATTGCAATTAATCATTTCGGGGATATCACAGGTTCCCATCTTAACGATGTGTGTTAAGCATCGTGGGCGAGTGGTGGATATCATTAAGAGATATCTATGTTAGAACCAATGGGGTTTTGATTGATTTGCAGTCATGTGGACTGACTTCTGGGACGATTCACGTCGAGGTATGTTGTTATCTTTCGGGTTTATATTGGTTTTGGCATTTGCTCTATTGTAGAGCTTGATGCGAGATTGGTGTTCTCGCAGTTAGTGATTCGATCCTATTGTGGTCCAGAATCAGGGTTGTGGCTTTACCTTGTTTTTGTAGTCCTGGTGCTACGTAGAGTATGCCGGTGCAAATTTCGAGGACGAAATTTTATTAGTGGGAGATAATTGTGATGTCCGGGGATTATGGTGTTAATCCCGGTGTGGTATTAATCCTTGATGGATTTTTAATTGTGGCAATTAGGAATTAATTGTGGTTTGGCATCTCCCGAGGTTGTTAAATCGGGCATTTGGGATCGTTGGATCCAAAGGATGAGATTGTATTCTCATTTTGGTGAAAAACCTATGTGTTGGGTTTTTGGTGGGACTTGGTGTCCGGGGTGCCTTATGTTGGGGCCAGTCTGGGGATTTGGTGTAGGAGAGAGATTTTTTGAAAACAGATGATTTTTAATGAATCATGATGTATTTGTGGAAGTATTGGTGAGCATTTTTGCTATATATACTAGTTGGACTCGGGATTCCGTCATTTGGAATCCATTCCATTCCTCTCCTCTCCCTCTCTCTCGCCTCTCTCACCCCAAAACCCTTCCCCTCTTTCCCCTTCAATGGAAATCGTTGGGAACACGATTTAGGGGCCGGATTTCTTGAAGAAAAGCTGGTAATCTCCTTCTCCTCTCTTGTAGCTTTGATTTGATTGTAATTTTGTTGAATTTGGTTGAGTTTTGGGTTTGATTTGGTTTGGGTGATTTTGGTGAAAATCATAAAATCTTTTGGGTTTGTTTAATTTGAGTTTAACACCCTTGTTGGAGGTCCTTGGGTGCGTATTTGTTGTGGTTTTGGGTTGGGAGGAGTTGGGGTATGGTTGGTGGGGGTTTCAAGCTCTTAAAAATGGTGATTTTCGGGTTTCAGGGTTCTACCGATCGATCGGTAAGAGTTACCGATCGATCGGTCGAATGCCGTAGCGAAATATGAAAAATCTGGGTTCTACCGATCGATCGGTAGAAGCTACCGATCGATTGGTAGGGATGAATAGTGAAAAAAAAATATTTCTCAAATTTTTTTGGGAGCTTATATGGGTACATTGATGATGTATTTGGGGGTTTGATTCATGCTTGGGTATATGTTGTGTGCTCATAAATAATTGTGAGTTATTTTGTGTGTTAGCACATATTAATCGGGTAACGGGACCAAGGCAAAGTTTGATTCGGACTACGGAATTTTAAGGTACGTATGACGTACGAGCATAGCCCTTTAATATAATTGCAATTGTTGAGTGCTTGGTACACTGTATTGCAATGAATGTGTGTGGAAATGCATGACACATGGTATTAACAATAAACGGAGATTGAAATGCATGGTTTATTGTACTTGCTTCAATTATCTATATATGCATTGAGAATTGCATGGTGCCGCTTTTGAGCGAGTAATGATTGGGATGTTGTCGCCTGTGAGCGAACATCGATTATGACGCCGCTGCCATCGAGCATGCGTGGAAATGGAATGCCGCTATTGTAGAGCGAGCAATGAAATAGAACTATGAAACCATAAGTGAGAAACATGGATTGTCTATAATCATTGTTTAATGATTTGATGTTATTGATTATGACATTGGTATATGGCTCGTAGAATTGTTAATCAATTTAATGATTAACTGGCATTTGGGAATTTGATGGTTTCAGTGTTTTGAGAACAGGGACAGTACAGGAAACCCCGGATGAGCATGATGCCATCCAGGGAGTATATTTGGTATTTCATAGCATTTACATTGTTGTAAATTATGAATTGTATTGTTGTGGTTATTGGATTGGGATATTGGTATGCTCACCCCGTATGGGGGCTGTCTCTGTTGGGGCAGGTGGTACAGGTGTAGCAGCAGCTTTGGAGTTGAGCTCGGGCTGTTGATTGAGGTACTTCCAGGATCGAGGTACCAGAGCTGGATGGATAGGCGCTCAGATCCAGAGTCGAGATCGAGTTGCGCTTGAGAGGTGCTTCCAGGATCGAAGCACCAGTAACGGTATCCAGCAGAGTGTTTTATACATTAGATACACGCTTATTCATTGGGGTGCTCTTATGTGAGTACATATTACGTGTATATGGAATGTATAAACAGGCTACGGCTCTTCTCTGTTCATTTATGGTTTACACGCAATTAGATATAGAATTGCTAAATGAACTAAGAGTATGTTAGTGTATTATGAGGGTGCATGCTATATGGATAATCATGGTTGGCGAATTTGAATATTATGTGGTTTAAATGCAAGAAATTTTCTGGATAGCATATGGTGTTGCACTTGCATATGGTTTTTCCCCTGATAGTATGATTATATGCACTAATGACATGGCTTAATACACTAATAACGGATTAAGGGCACGGGGGTCCTTACAGATGGTTTCAATGGTTTTGAGAACAGGGACACTGCAGGGAATTCTGGATGAGGATGATACCATCCAAGGTGCATCTTTATATTTCATAGCATTTACATTTTTGTAAATTATGAATTGTATCATTGTGATTATTGGATTTGGGATATTGGTATGCTCACCCCGTGTGGGGACTGTCTCTGTTGGGGCAGGTTATTAGGTACATCGATGGCTTTGGAGATGAGCTTGAGCTATGGATTGGAGGTGCTACCAGGGATCGAAATAGCAGTGACGGTATTGAGCACCGTATTTTATACATTTGATACACACATACCTATTTGATGTTCGTATGTGAGCATTATTATGTGTATATGGCATGTATAAAAAGGCAATGGCCTCTCTCTCTTCATTTATGAGTAGCATACAATTATTTATTGAATTGCTAAATGAACTGAGAACATGTTATTGTATTATTATTGGTGCATGAGATGTATGTGGACTTGGTTGGGGAAAACTAGACATTATATGGACTGTGGGACCGTTGCTGGGAGGGAGGTTGGGGAAGTGTCAGCATGAGGTTGTCGGGGACTGTGGGACCGTTGCTGGGAGGGAGGTCTTGACCGACTGGATGCTCCAGCTGCAGCAGATGATTGTTGAGCTGGATTCTTTTCTCGTTGGTTCAGGAGAGCAGGTCTGCTGGTGTGATGCCCGGAATAATTGATGATTATTCAGTTGAATTAATTGTGGTAAATTGTGATATAATAATGAATTATATTCTTGGGAAGTATATATTTGTTCCGAAGTTGGGATAATTAATTTCGGGTTGGCACTTGTAGTGTATTAAGCTAAAAATGAATTAGAATAAATGATAGTGACTAGTATACTTTGTTTATTGTGATTAAAAGAAATATAGGTAAATGATGGTAACTGGATGGTCAAGATTTAACCTTGAGTTAGGTTAAAACACACAAAAGAAATTTCATTTCCCCCCTACACCTCACTCACGCCTCCTTCATCTTTTCCCTTCCCTCTTCTCTCGATCAAGAGCGGCAACGAGGGCGAGGACAGAGATTCTCATCGGGTTTTGAAGGTAAAATCCTACTTTATTCTTGGTGATTCTTCTTCTCCCCAAAAAAATGTTTCTGGTTTGGCTCGATGGTAGTCGCGATTGTGAAGGGACGATGCAGTGGGATTTTTTTTTCTGCTCGGTTATCCCTTGTGGTGTTTGAGTTGTGTTTTAACTTGGTTAATCATGGATTTAGTTGTTGAAAGAACTCCTTTTAGCATTTCAATTCCTTCCCTGCTCTTGAGCGATAATCTTGCAGCCTTGGATCGAATTTTTTTGCTGTTCTTGCTTCGATTATCTTGCTGTGATGTTTCGAAAATGTAATGCTGTTAAGGTTCGAAATTTCTGCTATATTTTGGCTCGGTTTCTTCATGCTCTTGGGTCGAAATTTTTACTGTCTTGAGGCTGAAATCTGCTGCTCTTATATTTCGAAAATTGATTGACTTTTGGTTCGAAAATCTCTACATTTCAATTCAAAGATGTGTTGCAAACTGGGCTCAAAATCTGATATGCTTTATGTTCGAAAATGATGTAGTTTCGGCTTAGAATATATGTTGTTTAGGTTTGCAATCTAGCTGCTCTTGATTTGAAAAATCTTGTGTTTATAGTTTGAAATAGTTGCTGTTATTTTATCTGCAAAAAAAAATTTGCTGTTGGGTTCGAGGACCTTGACATATTGGGCTCGATTTTCTGATTGGTTTAGCGACCAAGTCCTGTGGCTTTGAGTTACAAAGATAGGTGCAACCATATGTCTCTTTTCTGTCCAGAAATTATTTCTTATGAGCGTGAGGTGGTGCTGAATGGGAAGTGCATGCTTAAGTGTGTGAATATGCTGCTTTGTGTGAGTATATACTGTTGTGTGTATATATGTATATATTTATACTGTTGTGTGTATATATATACCGGTGGGTATGTGTGTTTGTGTGGATTTCAGCATATAACTAATATATTTTGTGGTTTGTGGTTGGATTAAGTACCGATAATGAAGAAAGATAACTTGATTTGACGTAGTAGGTTAAGACGGTTTTGTGATGATATGAACATTATAATTGGAAGGATGATATGATATTGCATTATCAATGAAATATCATGATTAATGTGATAGTATAGACATGGTTTATTTGATTATTGTGAGGATATGTGCATCAAGTATTGGTTGAGTTGATTCTTGAACTTTTGAGATTGTGCAGAACCTTCTTGAGCTCACAGACAAGGGGGGCAGTGACTTGACGGTAAACACAGATTATAAGGTACGTGGTGACGTACGAGCAGGTATACCCAGTATCTATATATCCATGTATACATGTATTTTGAATGTGATGTTTAAGGTTAAGTGATTGAGTTTAATGGTTGAGTTTAATATACGTGGAATGGTGGATACGTAAATGCACGTGGTCTGGATATGGAGTTGGGTATGGGTGCCTTTGGCATGATCTAGATGACAAATGGTTGAGAATGAGATTAACTGATAGGCAGAGTTGCCTTCTATATGATATTCGTTATGATTGAGCATAAATGATGAATTGTGACTTTATGAAATTTATTGCATTGATGAGTATCATGTTTTGAATAACGATACTGAACTTGATGTTTATGAAAGTGTATAAGATTGAAACAGGAACAGTTCGTGAAAGCTATATTGGTTCGGAATTGTACAGGGAGTATATTTTATGGGTTTGAATAATTTAAACTATTGTATTACAGTTTCGTATATTCATGTGTGAATGATTATTGAATTGGATTATGCTCACCCTGTGTGGGGACTGTTTCTGTTGAAACAGGTATAACAGGTACAACGTTGTCTCGGGAAGAAAGCTTGAACCCATGGGAAATAGTGCTCGCAGGATTATAGTAATGGTACATGTCAACTATGCATTGAGAATTGATTCATTGAATTGTTGCTCGTATGTGAGCAACTGGAATTGTGTATTTGGACTGTATAATAGTGTCGAAGTCCTCTTTTATATAGTTGATTGATGTGCATGTTATTTTGAGGAGCATGTGCTATACGATTTTAGTGATGACGATAAATTCATATCTTGCTAGTGCTTGTGACTTCCCTGGCTGGGAAATGTTATCTTTAGATTAAGGTGTTTTATATTGAGGGTTGTTATAATTGTGTATTTTCTGGGATAGTCCAATTTATGGGGAGACTCTGCCTAAATTTTTATAAAAGTCTTGGGGATTATGGAATGCATGTATTGATTCTTTTAATGAAAAGAAATTTTTACATACTCAAATGATGTCATAATTGCATTATTGACGTGTTGGACGTTGGGGTCTTACATTAGTGGTATCAGAGCAGTGGTTAGCTCTTTGGGATGTTTAAGGGCCTAGGGATGTGTTGATAGACATATAGCACATGATTTAAGCATGATTGCGGTTTTGTGTTAGTGTGGCAAGATGTTTATATGCTTATGTGCATAGTATGATATGATATGATGGAAATTGTTATTATTTCTAACCAATGTGGTTGCAGGAATGTATGGCATACGATGAATGTGATAGTGAGAATAACCGGTGATGCCAATGAACGCACGCACTTGATGTAGTATTTTTGTAGAGTACAAGAGGCTGGTAACATAAGTGATACCATACTACTGATTGAGTTGATGATTGTGATATTGTGTCGTTGGATGAGCGACAAAATGATATACTATGTTGTTAATAATTTGATGTTGTATATGTGTAGATTGAAGTGTATGCACGCCATATCTGTATACAGTACTGAGTAAACATAAATTGCAGGAGAAATCAGAAAAGTGAGATATGATATCTGAGGACAGGAAATGAACAATACTAATATGACAACAAATGATGTGACAATCGGGTATGTGTATGTCATTTACATGATGACATAGGTACGTGACAATGTATTAGCAATGATTCAATCGTTCTTGTTTATTGTATAATGTATTGATGATTGGTGATCCTTGTGGATAGTGATTTATGATTGAGTGATGTGACAGGGTCACCGCCGACGAGAGAGTGATGTGTTTATTTATAGGTCGCCACTAGAGTGTGCGATGTGATTATGTTGTGTGAATGTAGTGTGGGGTCACCGCTGAGGCGAGTGATGTGTATATATGATTTGTGGGTAGCCGCAAGTGCGTGCGATGTGTTAATATGATATATGGGCCGCCACTGATGATTGAACGATGTGATGTTGGGTCACCACTGACAAGTGAGTGATGTGGTCGCCGCTGATGAGCGAGCGATGTGATTTGGGTCGCCACTGAGGAGTGAGCGATGTGATTCGGGTCACCACTGACGATTGAGTGGTGTGGTCGTTGCTGATGAGCGAGCGATGTGATTTTGGTCGCCACTGAGGAGTGAGCAATGTGATTCGGGTCACCACTGACAAGTGAGTGATGTGGTCGCCGCTGGCAAACGAGCTTCGTGTATATTTCAGGGTCAATGCTAAGATAGAGCATGTGACGTGTATATTGATATTGAGTCGGTGCTAGGGAGAGCATGCGATGTGATTATTGTCGGGATCGACACTATTGAGAGTGTGTAATGTATTTTATGTGCCTCCACTATAGAGGGAGGGTGATGAATATACGTTGATTTAAATTGACCTTGTTGATTTGACGTATTGTGATAATCAAATGTACAGGTGAAAGCGATCATGGAGAGAGTGGATGAAGAGACATTATTGTTTTCTTTCATTTTTATTGCAGTGGATGCAATAGCGGGGCGTGATTGATACCGATATATTGATGACATTTATTGGCGAGATGATGGTATGATTATATTGTGATATTTGAGATTTATATTATTTACCGCTATCGTATCGAAGCGATGGAAATATTGTGAATGTCGCTGATATGTCGAGGCAATGAATATTTTTGGACGGTCATGTTATTGATGATGAGTATATCAATTGTGTATTGATATGAAATTATATTTTGTGGAATATTTATGTCTGGAACAGGGGCAGTTTAAAGGATCGAGTGTGGATCCACTGTGTACAGTAAGTGTTATTACATCTTATTGTTTTAAGAATGTAATTTTATTCATTGTGATTATGGATATTATATGGGTGCCAGTAGTGGCGATGATATTGTGCATGCTCGTAGTGGCGATGAGATTATGCATGCCAGTGTTGGCGATGATTGATATTTTGCTATTGGGTTAGCAATGAATATTAGGGTGCCGTCATTGGGCGATGAATATTGATGTGCTGCTATTATGTTAGCATGAGTATTAGTGTACAGTTATTGTGCTAGCGATGTATATTGATGATGTGTTCATTTCAGATAGCTGTGGACATTGTATTATTGTTGTTCCTTGGGTACATGAGATGTAGGCCCAAGAGGATATTGGAATGTTCCAGAGGTACAAGAAGTTGAGGTAAACTATTACGTTTGATTTGGCGTGTGAATATATGTTGATAGATGCTGATTGCATTATCTCAGTTGAGTTCTATTGATTTTGAGATCGATTGTACAGATGGTATAACGGAAAATTATAATTGCTTGAGATGATATTTATTACTCTGAAAGCATGCTAGATTGGTATGTGGTAGGATTAATAATTTATTAATCACATGTGGTATTGAGATGAATGTAATCATGTAGACATAAGATTAATCAGTATGTCATGGTATGATATGGAATGTCACGGGTTGACTTGAGATCGCTACGAATGTCCTCAGTGGATGTGTGATCATCGTGAACGCTGCGGGTCGACGTAGTAAGTACGGAATTATGATGTTATTCTCTGGTATATAATGACAACACTGATAAATAATCATGTGGTGATTAATGATGAGTTAGACATGATGTGGTAAACAATATAATGATGTCATAATGAGAATACATGGGATATATGAGCATTCACTTTAGATGATTTATCATTTTAATATTGTGTTAAAAACTGGAAGGCATATAAATGATGTTATATGCGATGAGACTGATGTATGAGAAATCATGAATACATACCACACTATGATATGTTATTCATTCATGAAATAGTGCTTTGTTGAATAAAGGAATTACGTCATTGAGGCATGAAAGTGATTCTTATGTTGAATTTCAATCACAAAGATATGTGATAGTATGCTGTAGCATATTGTGTATAGGATTGCGTGAAACTTGGGATGCAGGGAATTAATGTTCGATGATGGAAACATTATGAATATTCAAATGCGTAACTGACAAGGTACGTGGTTATGTTATGAGTATTTGAGAAATGCTAATGAGTTATTTTGTACTTGTCCCATGACAGCTGATAGCTGGGTGATGAAATGCGGAAGTTGATGCTTAAGAGCATGTGAGTACTGCGATGAGCATGATACTATGATGCTATTGTGTATAGTAGATGATTCCATCTACAAAGGTATGATACGAATTATTCGATATTGATGTTGACGCCTTGTTTTAGATGGAGTATAATCGTGACATAGGAATATTGATGTTAGGCCATTCATCATGATTTGATATTGATGATCTGTGGTTGTTGGTGCATATAATGTGGACATATGTATGTGAGAATTACTAATGGGTTTTCTAGTAATTACTTTGCACCAGATAATAACCAGGAGATGATATATGAGAGGTTGATGTGTACCGCTACTTCATACGACAATGGTGGTGATGTGGTGATGTTGGTATAAGTTGCATACAATTGCAACCACACAGGTATGAGGTTATTTATATGATAAAAAGTTGGTGTATTATCATACATTCTGATATACGCATGATATGCATGGATTGATGATTTAGTGATTATATGATGTGTACTATGATGAAAGTAAAATGTGACGGATTTAGACCTCGTGCGAGGAATGACTTGAACTAAAAATCTATATGGTACGGAAAATTTAAGTGATGAGATAGACAAGTGAACGTGAAAAAGGGGATTGATTTTCTAGTTCATGAGATCTATTGTTGGCTAGATGTTACAGGGGAACATAATCAAACATTTTCAATACTTTATGAAGAGCTAGCTGGTAGCGAGAAAGAATGTACGAAATATTCAATCCATGGTAAATATGTTAAAGTGATGTGACTTACAGTCTTGAGATCGTTGGTGTGGTACGCCACGTTCACGAGCCATGATGATTCGAATGAAGATTTGTTACAACATTATCTTGAGCTGTATAACGGTACGTAAACTTTACTGTTGACTTTATGTTAATCATGCATTTGAATTTCGAGGTTGAAATTTTATTAGTTGGGGAGAATTGTGATGCCCGGAATAATTGATGATTATTCAGTTGATTTAATTGTGGTAAATTGTGATATAATAATGAATTATATTCTTGGGAAGTATATATTTGTTCCGGAGTTGGGATAATTAATTTCGGGTTGGCACTTGTAGTGTATTAAGCTTAAAAAGGAATTAGAATAAATGATAGTGACTAGTATACTTTTTTTATTGGGAATTAAAAGAAATATAGGTAAATGATGGTAATTGGATGGTCAAGATTTAACCTTGAGTTAGGTTAAAACACACAAAAGAAATTTCATTTCCCCCTACACCTCACTCACGCCTCCTTAATCTTTTCCCTTCCCTCTTCTCTCGATCAAGCTCAACAACGAGGGCGAGGAAATCAGAGATTCTCATCGGGTTTTGAAGGTAAAATCCTATCTTATTCTTGGTGATTCTTCTTCTCCCCAAAAAAATGTTTCTGGTTTGGCTCGATGGTAGTCGCGATTGTGAAGGGACGATGAAGTGGGATTTTTATTTCTGCTCAGTTATCCCTTGTGGTGTTTGAGTTGTGTTTTAACTTGGTTAATCATGGATTTAGTTGTTGAAAGAACTCCTTTTAGCATTTCAATTCCTTCCCTGCTCTTGAGCGATAATCTTGCAGCCTTGGATCGAATTTTTTTGCTGTTCTTGCTTCGATTATCTTGCTGTGATGTTTCGAAAATGTAATGCTGTTATGGCTTGAAATTTCTGCTATATTTTGGCTCGGTTTCTTCATGCTCTTGGGTCAAAATTTTTACTGTCTTGAGGCTGAAATCTGCTGCTCTTATATTTCGAAAATTGATTGAATTTTGGTTCGAAAATCTCTACATTTCAATTCAAAGATGTGTTGCAAACTGGGCTCAAAATCTGATATGCTTTATGTTCGAAAATGATGTAGTTTCGGCTTAGAATATATGTTGTTTAGGTTTGCAATCTAGCTGCTCTTGATTTGAAAAATCTTGTGTTTATAGTTTGAAATTGTTGCTGTTATTTTATCTGCAAAAAAAAAAGTGTTGTTGGGTTCGAGAACCTTGACATATTGGGCTCGATTTTCTAATTGGTTTAGCGACCAAGTCCAGTGGCTTTGAGTTACATAGATAGGTGCAACCATATGTCTCTTTTCTGTCAAGAAATTATTTCTTATGAGTGTGAGGTGGTGCTGAACGGGAAGTGCATGCTTAAGTGTGTGAATATGCTGCTATGTGTGAGTATATATTGTTGTGTGTATATATGTATATATTTATACTGTTGTGTGTATATATATACCGGTGGGTATGTGTGTATGTGTGGATTTCAGCATATAACTAAGTGTATATATATATCGTGGTTTGTGGTTGGATTAAGTACCGATAATGAAGAAAGATAACTTGATTTGACGTAGTAGGTTAAGACGGTTTTGTGATGATATGAACATTATAATTGGAAGGATGATATGATATTGCATTATCAATGAAATATCATGATTAATGTCATAGTATAGACATGGTTTATGTGATTATTGTGAGGATATGTGCATCAAGTATTGGTTGAGTTGATTCTTGAACTTTTGAGATTGTGCAGAACCTTCTTGAGCTCACAGACAAGGGGGACGGTGACTTGACGGTAAACACAGATTATAAGGTACGTGGCGACGTACGAGCAGGTATACCCAGTATCTATATATCCATGTATACATGTATTTTGAATGTGATGTTTAAGGTTAAGTGATTGAGTTTAATGGTTGAGTTTAATATACGTGGAATGGTGGATACGTAAATGCACGTGGTCTGGATATGGAGTTGGGTATGGGTGCCTTTGGCATGATCTAGATGACAAATGGTTGAGAATGAGATTAACTGATAGGCAGAGTTGCCTTCTATATGATATTCGTTATGATTGAGCATAAATGATGAATTGTGACTTTATGAAATTTATTGCATTGATGAGTATCATGTTTTGAATAACGATACTGAACTTGATGTTTATGAGAGTGTATAAGATTGAAACAGGAACAGTTCGTGAATGCTATACTGGTTCGGAATTGTACAGAGAGTATATTTTATGGGTTTGAATAATTTAAACTGTTGTAATACAGTTTCGTATATTCATGTGTGAATGATTATTGAATTGGACACCCTGTGTGGGGACTGTTTCTGTTGAAACAGGTATAACAGGTACAATGTTGTCTCGGGAAGAAAGCTAGAACCCATGGGAAATAGTGCTCGCAGGATTATAGTAATGGTACATGTCAACTATGCATTGAGAATTCATTCATTGAATTGTTGTCGTATGTGAGCAACTGGAATTGTGTGTATGGATTGTATAATAGTGTTGAAGTCCTCTTTTATATAGTTGTTTGATGTGCATGTTATTTTGAGGAGCATGTGCTATACGATTTTAGTGATGACTATAAATTCATATCTTGCTAGTGTTGTGACTTCCCTGGCTAGGAAATGTTATCTTTAGATTATGGTCTTTTATATTGAGGGTTGTTATAATTGTGTATTTTCTGTGGGGTCTTCCCACCTTAACAGTGTTAGATAACGTATTAAGGACTAAATATGCATTTGATAACATCTTAGGGTTCTGGTTGTTACGTGAGCTCTTTAGATTACAGGCCAAAACAAAATAAAAACATCAAAACTTATTAGATACATTCCCGTAAAGGAATGCTAACATTTTAGATTTATTCTACTCCTAGAGTAGATACTAAACATATCCTGAATCCTATGCATCTTGTGCTCTTTGTAGCTCACTGCGTCAACCCGACTCTTAGCCCCCATCAGACCAAAAGCGTACCTACAGGGACAACACATCATGAGCATATACATCCTTACTTACATCATATAAAAAAAAACATAACAGTAAATGCATGAAATCTTAGTTAAGTAAACTTGCTGGTTATTCGTTAACTTTCTTTTTGTTGTCCCTGATTCACATTCATGCATATGGGCATCTTACCGTATCGTATGGCATCTTACCATATCATAAACATCGTATGGCATCTTACCATATGGGCATCTTACACCATCGTATGGCATCTTACCATATCATAAACATCGTATGGCATCTTACCATATGGGCATCTTACCCTATCGTATGGCATCTTACCATATCATAAACATCGTATGGTATCTTACCATGTGGTCATCTTACCCTATCGTATGGCATCTTACCATATCATAAACATCGTATGGCATCTTACCATATCATAAACATCGTATGGCATATTACCATATCATAACATTGTATCATTATATGAACATCATATAAACATCATCATTTCATCGTAACTACTCATGCGATAAATGCATAGTCATAGTATAGAGGTGTGTTTTACCGTCCGATGCCCGTATGTCTCTTACGTACCTTTTCAAAAGGAGGAAGAGTCAACAGACTTTATCTCCTTGACTGTGGTGGTATCCGGGATGGTTCTACATAACCACATAATACAATATTAGATACCATTTAATGAATCATTGTCAAAATTCTTCAAAATAATTCAATTAAAAAAATTGTCAAGGTTCTGCCTCTCTCGATCGATCGGCACCCAAGTCTCGATCGATCGAGAAAGTATGATAAACAGTGCCCAACTTTCTGCCTCGCTCGATCGATCAAAATGTTTCTACCGATCGATCGAGGAGCTTCACCGATCGATCGGAATATTCCTTCGATCGATCGGCCCCTGAATTCAAACCATGCTTTAAATCTTCTGCCTCGCTCGATCGATCGGGACCAAAATCTCGATCGATCGAGCACTCTGAAAAATCGGACTTCCCTAGATTTTCGAGTACCCATCTTCAAGGCAAGAAATCTACTTCATAACACATCAAACTTGCTCAAACAAACATGCTAGGAACTTCATAAAACTTTCATGTAGGCACGTAAATCAAAGGTTTTAGAAAAACCTAAGCTAGCATTCATCATAACATCCTCATAAACTTAGATCTCATCCAAATCTTTACAAAAAACAGAGCAATCATGATTTTTCCAGAATTTTCGAGCATTACTTTTCATACCACCAACTCTAACACATAAAACATGTAACATGCTCGAGTAAACATGCTAGTAGTTACAAAATACTTCCATGTAAGTACTCATACCAAGGTTTCAACCAACCTATACTAGCATGCATGAAATCATTACCACCAAAACTCTAACCCAAACAAAATTTCGAAAAACAGAGTATTAAAACTTTACCCCTCTTATTACTTCTCTTTTTGGTAAGCTTTTGCACACAAAATCACAAGCCTTTACTTCTCCTATCTGCAGCTCACTCCATCGTTTTTGGGAGAGAAAGAGAGAGAGAAGGAGATGGAGGAGAGTTGATTGCAAGACAATGAGTGGAAGCATGGGTTGAGATGGGATGGGTTGCCAAGTGGGGGAGTGGGTGGCCGAGTGATTGGGGGGTGGGGTGGTGTGGTTGGGGTGCCATGTGGTGTTTAATTGTGTCCCGGTATTTAGCACGATGTATTAAAAATATCCTCACTCGATATTTTATATCTTTGCTTAATTAATACATCCCTAAAAACACCCAAACATGCCCCATACATAAAACATAAAACATAATTAACCCCCAAATTAAATGCACTACATCACCTTAAAAACACATCATAAATCGTCATGATGACACATAAGCATATAGACATTTCGGGGGTATTACATTACTCCCCTACTTATAAGATTTCGTCCTCAAAATCCACATGCATCACTATATCGAAACTAAACATAAAAACATACCAGAGAATAGTTCTGGGTAGTGCTGCATCATATGCCGTTCCGTCTCCCACGTAGCCTCCTCGACACCCCAACGATCCCACTGAACTTTGACCATCGGTATAACTTTGCTTCGTAGTCTGCGATCCTCGCGATCCAGAATTTTGATTGGTCGTTCTACGTAGGACACATCTGAGTCTAACTATACTTCAGTAGGCTGTAAGACATGAGACGGGTCTGGCTCATACTTCCGTAACATAGAAACGTGAAAAACATCGTGTATGCCAGACAGGGATGGCGGTAGTGCCAAACGGTAGGCCAATGTACTGATACGCTGCAAAACTTCATATGGCCCAACATACCTCGGAGATAACTTTCCCCGCATACCAAACCAAACCACACCCCTGAAGGGCGAGATCTTTAAGAAGACCTTGTCTCCTAATTGGAATTCTAGCGGTCGTCGTCGCTTATTGGCATAGGCTGCTTGCCTATCCTGGGCCGCTTTCATCTTTTGACGTATCAACTTGATCTTGTCTTCCATATCCCTGATCATATCCGGTCCTCCGACCGCTTCCCAATACAGCTGTGACCTACATCGTCGTCTGTAAAGAGCTTCAAAAGGAGCCATTTGAATGCTCGCTTGATAGCTGTTGTTATTGGAGAACTCTACCAGTGCTACTGAATCCTGCCACGGAGTATCAAACTCCAAAACACATGCCCTCAACATGTCTTCGAGTGTCTGAATGGTACGCTCTGTCTGGCCATCTGTCTGAGGGTGATAAGTTGTACTCAGTCTCACTTCTGTGCCCAAAGCTGTCTGGAGACCCTCCCAGAAATGTGAAGTAAACCTTGGATCTCTGTCAGACACAATTGAGACTGGAACCCAATGTAATCTCACCACATGCCGTACATATAATTGGGTCATCTTTAGGTATGTGAAAGTCATACAGTAAGGGATGAAATGAGCTACCTTCGTCAGCCTATCCACGATCACCCAGATCGCATCAAATCCAGAGGCCGTCCTTGGCAAGTGGGTCACGAAGTCCATAGATATGTGCTCCCACTTCCACTTAGGTACTTCCAAGCTCTTCAGCTCGCCACCAGGCCTCTGTCTTTCTGCCTTTACCTGCTGACAGATCAAACTTCTTTTAACAAAAGTTAAAACATCACGCTTTATGCGTCTCCACCAGAATTGACCGCATAGGTCCTTTACATCTTCCTTCCTCCTGGGTGGATACTGAACCGACTACTGTGAGCTCGCTCCAATATTCCTCTACGCAACTCTGGTGTATCTGGGACTACCCATCGGTTGCCCAGTCTCAAGGAATCATCCTCAGCCACTCTGAACTTGGATGGCTGACCCTGAAGTACCAATGATGTCCACCTCTGAACCTCATCATCCGACCTCTGGGCCTTCCTGATCGCCTCAAATATGTCTGGCTCTGCCAATAAGGTCGACACTCGCACATGCGACATCATCGAAATCATAGCCCAGATGGCAGTAAGAAGTCATCAAAGCCGACAAACACATAGCATCCTCAGCAGTACTCTTCACCTTCCGACTTAAGGTGTCTGCTATCAAGTTCGCTTTACCAGGATGGTACTCAATCTAACAGTCATAGTCCTTGAGTAAATCCATCCACCTTCTTTGCCGCATATTCAACTCTGCCTGAGTGAATAAGAACTTCAGGCTCTTATGGTCCGTATATATAGTGAAAGACGTACCATACAAGTAATGCCTCCAAATCTTCAAGGCAAAAATGATGGCCGCCAGTTCCAAATCATGCACTGGGTACCTAGCCTCATGTGGCTTCAACTGTCTCGATGCATAAGCTACCACATGCTTATCTTGCATCAATACACAGCCCAAACCCTGCAGTGACGCATCCGTATACAAGGCAAATCTCTTATTCTCAGACGGAATCACCAACACAGGCGATGTTGTCAAACGACGCTTCAGCTCTTGGAAGCTTTCCTCACAAGCCTCAGACAAATAGAAGGGGACTCCTTTCTGTGTCAGTTGTGTCAGGGGTTTGGCAATCTTTGAAAAACCCTCGACGAAACGTCGGTAATAGCCTGCCAAACCGAGGAAGCTCCGTATCTCAGGTACAGAAGTGGGTGCAGCCCACTCCATCACAGCTTCAATCTTCCTGGGATCCACAGATATCCCACTGCTAGATATAACATGGCCCAAGAATACCACACTGCTCAACCAGAACTCACACTTGCTAAGCTTCGAATATAACTGATGATCCCTAAGGATCTGGAGTACTGTCCTCAAGTTCCTTACATGCTCTTCTTCAGTCCGAGAGTAAATGAGTATATCATCAATGAAAACAATGACGAACTGATCCAAATACGGTTGGAACACCCTGTTCATCAGGCTCATAAAAACAGCTGGGGCATTCTTCACCCCAAAAAGCATGACTAGGAATTCATAGTGCCCATATCTAGTCCTGAAAGCCGTCTTCTGAACGTCATCTTCCCTTACCCGAATCTGATGATATCCCGACCTCAGATCGATCTTACTGTAGAGCCTCGTACCCTGCAGCTGGTCAAACAAATCATCAATCCTTGGAAGCGGATACTTGTTCTTTACTGTGGCTTTGTTCAGTTGCCTGTAGTCAATGCATAGACGCATCGATCCATCCTTCTTCTTAACAAATAAAACAGGCGCACCCCAGGGCGATACGCTAGGGCGTATGTAGCCCTTGTCAAGGAGCTCTTGCAACTGAGTCTTTAACTCCATTAGCTCTGCTGGTGCCATCCTATACGGGGCACGAGAAATGGAAGACGTCCCCGGTAGTAACTCAATCCCAAACTCGACCTCTCTCATTGGTGGGAATCCAGGAATCTCCTCCGGAAAAACATCAGGAAACTCCTCCACTACGGGCACATCCTCGACTTTCAAGTCTTCCTTCTTTCCAGTAACATCAACAGCATAGATCAGATATCCCATATGGCCTCGTTCCAATAACTGTGCCATCTTGACAGCAGATATCAACGGAATCTTTGAACGGGAACCATGCCCATAGAATGTCCACTGGAGTCCCATATCAGACCTGAACTGGACAGTCCTCTGCCTGCAGTCCACAACTGCCTGATACCTGTTCAAAACATCAATGCCCATAATGCAATCGAAGTCCGACATTCCCAGGACAATCAAGTCTGACCTCAGCTCATTGCCCTCAAAATAAATGAGGCCTTCATAGACAATCTGATCAGCAATCGAACTTCTTCCAGCGGGTGTCGAGACCACTAGAGGCATGGGCGACGGAGAAGTGCATATGTGGTGCCTTTCTACAAAACTTGTCGACACAAAAGAGTGTGACGCACCTGTGTCTATTAATATAAAAGCAGGGTGCGTAAATAAAAGGCACGTACCCGCTATAACCTCCTCCGGAGCCGTTGTAGCCTGCTCCCTCGTCAAAGCATAAACCTGCCCCATGGGCTGACCTCCATACTGCCTTGGTGCAAAAGGTGGTATGTGCTGTGCTGCTCTGTCCGTAGGCCTCCCCGCAGAGTTCTGTTGTCTTCCCCTGTTGGGACACTGCTTAGCAAAGTGGCCTTTGTCGCCTCAAACATAACATCATACACAGTCTTTCGTCAAATGTGGTTACCCACAAAGAGTGCACTGGACCTTGCCGAATCTGTCTCCCTGAGACTGCCCTCTTCCAGATGGGGGCATCATTCCTACGACTTCCTTTCCAACGATTCTCGGGCCTCTTACCACTGAATCTCGAAGCTGATGTGTTCCCCCTTGGCTTGAACTGATCACCCCTCGGCTTCAAATTATCAAAGGTAGATTTCTTAGGGGGTGCTGGAGGTAGCACGGCATCAGGATACGCACCAACTCCCAGTTCAGCTAGCTCAGCCCGTGAAAGGGCGTCATCAAAGCAAGCAGGGCCATAAGTGATCACCCTGTCATACAGTTCTGGCCTCAAACCTTTCATGAAATTCCTCATCTTTGCCTGGGTATTCGCAGCAATATGGGGAAACATACCGGAGTAAAGAACAATAATGAAGAGCGTAGTCCGATACTGGCATGGTACTTTGCTTTAAGTTGGTAAACTCATCCTCCTTAGCCTGTCGTGCAGCAACTGAAAAATAGCGGGTCAGAAACCGGGTTCTGAACAGCTTCCAATTAATTTCCTGTCCCTGAGCCGCTTGCTCTACCACTGTGGCCTTCCACCACATCAATGCCTTCTTGGCCAGTTGAAATTCCGCTAACCTTATCCAAGCTGACTTTGCACAAGGAGCCGCTACGAAGATTTGCTCCAACCTTTCTAACCACTCTTCGACCTGTTCCCCTGTCTCAAGTCCTTCGAACATCGGGGGTCGGTATGCCAGAAACTGAGCCAAGCTCAACTCCCCAGGTAATAACTGCTGCTCAGAGGGTTCCTCGCCTAAGGCTGGCGATGGTAGGGGATTTTGTGATATCCCCGAAATAATTAATTGTAATTTGGGCATTAATTATGTTTATGTGATCTTATGGTGATAATTAGATTATGTGTTGGGACTAATTATCTTGGTTAAATGCTTGTCACATGGTAGGTGTGACCCGGTAGAGCATTTCAGGGTGCAGGTTATACATGTTGGGAAATTGGGTGTTATAATGGTTTAAATGTGTTGGTTTGTAATTTTTGGTAAAGCATGATTTTAAATGGTGATTTTGGTGCATTGTGGTAAAATGCTTTTAAAATATCATGTTGGGGTATTTTATATATCATGCTTGTGTTCTGATACACATTTAAATCACATACCATGGCAAGGGAGCCACTTGCACACACATTTACATCCCATCACTCCTCTCTATCAGCTTTATGTCCCTACAACCCCCCTCCATTATCCAAAAGCTTCCATTTTCGTTTCTGAAACAAGAGAGGAGGAGAAAGCTTTGAAAAAAGGGGTCTTTTGGGAGTTCTTGCTAAAAACTTAAAGCTCAAGTGGTAAGCTTTCATTATGGTGAAGTCTTGTTGGGTTTTGGTTGAGTTTATAGCTTGTTTTTGGGGTTAAAAGGGTGGATCTTGGTCCAACATGTTGTTTATGTTGGGGGTGTATTTTAAGGTTGTTTTGTGGTTAAATGTTGAGAATGGTGGTTGATCTTGGTTGTATATGAGTTTAGGTGTTGTTGGAAGCTCATACATGGAAGTTTCTCGCAGGAACAGGGCTGCTCGATCGATCGAAAAATGGGTCCGATCGATCGAGCAGGGCAGAGCCTGAACAAGGCTTGAAACGAGCTCACCGATCGATCGGGAAAAAATTCCGATCGATCGAAGTGTGATGTCTCGATCGATCGAGACAAAGTCTCGATCGATCGGTGGAGGCAGTACTTGGATGCCTATTTTTTCTTCACTTAGCGATCGATCGAGGCTTAGGGACCGATCGATCGCAAGGCATAAAAAGTGGGTTTTGGGATTTTGTTCTAAATGATGATGTTTTTGGTAATGGTTCATTTATTGGCTTCTAATATGGATTCATGTGATTGTGTAGAACCATCCCAGGTAGCCACACATCAAAGGAGATAAAGTTCCACGATATCTCCACTTTTGGAACTAAGGTACGTAGTGAGACGTACGAGCATCGGACGGTAAAACGTATTTATTACGCTTTGATTGGTTATGCATTATGGTTGCATACATGGTCTTAATTATGCATTATGGTTGCATACACGATTGGATATGCATTATGGTTGCATATATGGTTGGTTATGCATTATGGTTGCATACAGGGTTGGATATGCATTACGGTTGCATATATATATTGTGAGTCGAGATTATATTGCAGTGATGATAGAATACTTGTTGCCGTCATGTCGAAGCGATGATAGAATACTTGACGCTGTCATATTTAGCGATGAAGAATATTTGCCGCAAATATGTCGAAGCGAAGGATAATGCCGCTGTCATATTGATGCGAGGGATATTATGCCGCTAATATGTCGAAGCGAGGGGTATTAATGCCGCTGTCATATAAACGCGAGGGGTATTATGCCACTGATATAATAAGACTGGAAATTGGCCATTGATATACACGGAATGGATACATGTCATGACATGCATATTGGCATTATAATCCTTTGATTATTATTGTGGTACAGGGACAACCAAGGGAGCTTTCAAATGTGTTAAATACAGGAAGTGAATTGCAATTACGGTTTATGCATTGAATTATGATCATATTATTGTGGATATGATTTATATACATGCTCGTGGTTTTGGGGTTGTTCCTGTAGGTACTTTTGGGCGGAAGGGGCTAAGGCGGGTTGATGCGATGAGCTAGTGAGGAGTGCTCTTGGTAGCAGGCTTATTCTTTTGCATAGTATCTACTCTAGGAGTAGTGTAAAGCTATAGGATTAGCATCCATTGGTTGGGAATGTAACTAATCCCTTTTGGAACTTTATTTTGGCACTGTAATTTAATAGCTCAGGGCATCAACACAACCTTTATACTCTGTTTATGCATGGAAATTTTTATTTACGCCTTAATCCACACTTAAGGAACTATGGTCCTTACATTAGTGGTATCAGAGCCAGGTTAGAGAACCCGGGAACGAGTGAAGGGTAGCCTTATCATGATTGGCTAGGTGCTTACATTTGAAGCATGTTTATGCATGTGGTGCATATTGTTGTATATACTGTTATACTAACATGCTCATTATCATTTCTGTTATCTAACGGCATAACACATATATATTTGTTTTGGAGTTGTTTTAACCCTTATGTTACAGCATGGCGGCTATGAACTTGGGAAACCTCAATGAACAGGTGGGTGACGTTGGCAGTGTTAATGCGAGCATTGGTCAGGCAAACCATTTACCTCCACCAGCTGTAGGCATGGAACCAGTGGCTCAGTTGTTACTACCTGGTGAGATCAGTTTGACTCAGTTTCTGTCTTACCACCCGCCCCGGTTTGAGGGGACAGAATCAGGAGAGGAGGCTGAGGAGTGGCTAGAAAGGCTTGAACAGATATTTGTATCCGCTCCTTGTGCTGTTACAGCATGGCTGAGGCTGGCGGAGTTCCAACTGGCAAAGAAACCTTCCATGTGGTGGAGGAGCACGGTAATGGAACTGAAAGCACAGGGTGCATTGATCGATTGGACGCTCTTCAGAACCCATTTTTTGAACCGGTACTTCTCTGCAGTGGCGAGACAGACGAAGGAAGATGAGTTTGCAAGCTTGAAACAAGGGAGCATGTCAGTGTCAGACTATGCTATGCACTACTCTTCGTTGCTGAGGTATGTTCCACACATTGCCACCAATGGACATGCAAAGATGAGAAACTTTATGAAGGGGTTGCGACCGGAGCTTTTTGACCGGGTTATCACCAATAACCCCACTTCCTTTGATGATGCTCTCACGAGAGCAGAGCTTGCGGAGATTGGAGTTGGGGCATATCCTAGTGCTGTACCCCAACAGGTGTCACAACAGAGGCAAGCTACTGATAGCTTGAGGCCCCGAGGGGAGTCATTTAAACCTCGTGGTACCTCTTCATCCTCACGGTTCAGTGGAAAGAAATCCTTTGGTCGGAAGCAAGAGAACAAGAAGAACAATTGGTCGACCAATCGAGGGCCTATGCAAGGAAATAGATTGGGGGAATCAAGGTGCGATAATTGTGGAGGGCCGCATTCTTCGAATAATTGTCCTGCTTGTTATAGTTGTGGCAAGATGGGCCACATCTCTCGGTATTGCCCCACTTAGGGAGGACAGTCAGAGTTTCAAGGAAACAGGCCGAGGTTTGATGACAGGGCAGTGCACCAGAGACAACAGAATATGCCTCGACCATCGGGAGGTCAGACAGTGGGACCGTCCCAGGGGCAGGTGTATGCACTGACTAGAGAGCAGGCCCAGGCAGCCCCAGAGGAGGTGATCGCCGGTACGTGTCATTTATTTACGTACCCTGCTTTTATTTTGATAGATACAGGTGCCTCCCACTCTTTTGTATCTGTGGGCTTTGTGGAGAGACACCATATGCGCACGTCTTCTTTACCCACGCCTCTTATGGTCTCGACACCCACTAGAAGAAATGTTATTGTCGATCAGTTTCTGGCAGATTGCCTCATTTATTTTGAGGGCAACGAGTTGAAGGCAGACTTGATTGTGTTAGGCATGTCAGACTTAGACTGCATCGTGGGTATTGACATTCTGAACAGATATCAAGCAGTGGTAGATTGTCAGCAGAGAACAGTAAGGTTCAGATCTAAATTGGGAATACAGTGGACTTTTTATGGCAACGGTTCTCGTGCAAAGATTCCGTTGATTTCAGCAATCAAGATGACCCGATTATTGGAACGTGGACACACGGGTTATATCATCTATGCCGTGGATATGTCGGGAAAGAGCAAAGAGTTAAGAGTTGAGGATATACCAGTGGTAGCGGAATTTGCCGATGTGTTCCCGGAGGAGATTCCAGGATTCCCACCGGCTAGGGAAGTCGAGTTTGGGATTGAGTTATTACCGGGGACATCCGCTATCTCTCGTGCACCTTACAGGATGGCACCGGCAGAGTTGAGGGAATTGAAGGAGCAGTTACAGGAGCTCCTTGATAGAGGATATATACGCCCTAGCGTATCGCATTGGGGCGCACCGGTTCTTTTTGTGAAGAAGAAGGATGGTTCGATGAGTTTGTGAATCGACTACAGGCAATTGAATAAGGCCACGGTAAAGAACAAGTATCCTCTCTCGAGGATTGATGATTTATTTGATCAGTTGCAAGGTACAAAGCTGTATAGCAAGATTGATTTGAGATCCGGGTACCACCAGATACGGGTCAGGGAGGAGGATGTGCAGAAGACAGCATTTAGGACTCGGTATGGGCACTACGAGTTCTTGGTAATGCCGTTCAGTGTGACGAACGCCCCGGCTGTCTTTATGAGCTTGATGAATCGAGTGTTCCAACCCTATTTGGACCAGTTCGTCATTGTATTTATTGACGACATTCTCATCTACTCCCGGAGCGAGGAAGAGCACGTGAAACACTTGAGGACAGTGCTCCAGATCCTCAGAGATCACCAGTTGTATGCCAAGCTCAGCAAGTGTGAATTTTGGTTGAGCAGTGTAGTGTTTCTCGGGCATGTCATATCTAGCAGCGGGATATCTGTAGATCCCAAGAAGATTGAAGCTGTGATGGAGTGGGTTGTACCCACTTCTGTACCTGAGATATGGAGCTTTCTTGGTTGGCTGGATATTACCGACGTTTTGTCGAGGGTTTTTCGAAGATTGCCAAGCCGTTGACACGGTTGACCCAGAAGGGAGTACCATTCTTTTGGTCAGAAGCTTGTGAGGAGAGCTTCCAGGAGTTGAAGCACCGGTTGACGACGGCGCCGGTATTAGTGATTCCTACGGAAAACTCCAGGTTTGTTTTGTATACCGATGCATCACTTCAGGGCCTTGGGTGTGTACTGATGCAAGATAAGCATGTGGTGGCTTATGCGTCGAGGCAGTTGAAGCCACATGAGACTAGATACCCAGTTCATGATTTGGAGTTGGCAGCTATTATCTTTGCCCTGAAGATTTGGAGGCACTATCTGTATGGTACATCTTTTACCATATACACGGATCATAAGAGCTTGAAATTCTTGTTTACTCAGGCGGAGTTGAATATGCGTCAGAGGAGATGGATGGATTTGCTCAAAGACTATGACTCTGAGATTGAGTACCATCTGGGGAAGGCGAACTTGACAGCAGACGCCTTGAGTCGGAAGGTGAAGAGTACTGCTGAGGAGGTCATGCATTTGTCGGCTATGATGACTTCATATTGCCATCTGGGCTATGACTTCGACGTAGATACATCCCCTGTGCATGTGTCGACCTTATTGGCTGAGACAGATATCTATGAGCATATCAGGAGAGCTCAGAGGACAGATAAGGAGATTCAGAGATGGTCATCATTGGCACTTCAGGGGCAGCCATCAAAGTTCAAAGTGGCTGAGGATGGTTCTTTGAGACTTGGTAACCGATGGGTAGTTCCATGTACGTCGGAGTTGCGTAGAGGAATCTTAGAGCGAGCTCATAGTAGCCGATTCAGTATCCACCCAGGAGGGAGGAAAATGTATAAGGACTTATGTGATCAGTTCTGGTGGAAGCGGATGAAGCGTGATGTGATCGCTTTTGTCAAGAGGTGTTTGATCTGTCAGCAGGTTAAGGAAGAGAGGCAGAGAACTGATGGCGAGCTAAGGAGCTTAGAGATACCGGAGTGGAAGTGGGAGCATATATCTATGGACTTTGTGACCCACTTGCCGAGGACTACTTCAGGTTGTGATGCCATTTGGGTGATCATTGACAGGCTGACAAAGGTAGCTCACTTCATCCCCTACTGTATGACGTACACATACTTGAGGATGGCTCAATTGTATGTCTGGGACATAGTGAGTCTACATGGGATTCCAGTATCTATTGTGTCGGACAGAGACCCGCGGTTCACATCTCATTTCTGGGGAGGTCTTTAGTCAGCATTGGGTACTGAGGTGAGATTGAGTACCGCATATCATCCCCAGACGGACGGGCAGACTGGGCGTACTATACAGACGCTCGAGGACATGCTGCGAGCTTGTGTATTAGAGTTTTATGCCTCATGGCAAGATTCCTTGCCTTTGGTAGAGTTTTCATACAACAACAGCTATCAGGCAAGTATTCAGATGGCACCGTTTGAGGCTTTGTATGGTAGGCGCTGTAGGTCGCAATTATACTGGGATGACTTTACCAGTAAAGCAGTAGGAGTACCCGA
Source organism: Haberlea rhodopensis (assembly GCA_907163345.1). Taxonomy (NCBI): domain Eukaryota; kingdom Viridiplantae; phylum Streptophyta; class Magnoliopsida; order Lamiales; family Gesneriaceae; genus Haberlea; species Haberlea rhodopensis. The sequence goes on from CAJQUN010000406.1 coordinate 465,824, forward strand.
ACTGATTCGGGAAATGGAGATGAGGTAAAGATTATTCGTCAGAAAATGAAGGCAGCCCAGGACAGGCAGGCAGCCTACGCGAATAAACGGCGGAGACCGTTGGAGTTTCAATTAGGAGACAGGGTCTTTTTGAAGATCTCACCCTTCAGGGGTGTGGTTCGGTTTGGTATGCGTGGTAAATTGTCTCCGAGGTATGTGGGACCGTATGAGATTTTACAGCGCATCGGTACCTTGGCTTACCGTTTAGCACTACCACCGTCGTTGTCTGGTATTCACGACGTGTTTCATGTATCTATGCTGCGGAAGTATGAGCCGATCCGTCGCATGTATTGCAGCCTTCTGAGGTTAAGTTAGATTCTGATTTATCCTATGAGGAACGGCCATTCAGGATTCTGGATAGGGCTAATCGCAGGCTTCGGAACAAAGTGATACCAATGGTAAAGGTACAGTGGGATCGCAGGGGTGTCGAGGAGGCCACGTGGGAGACGGAGCAGCATATGGTGCAGCACTACCCGGAACTATTCTCTAGTATTTGATTTATGTTTAGTTTCGATTTGGGTAAGTGCATGCGATTTTGAGGGCGAAATCTTATAAGTAGGGGAGTATTGTGATATCCCCGAAATAATTAATTGCAATTTGGGCATTAATTATGTTTATGTGATCTTATGGTGATAATTAGATTATGTGTTGGGACTAATTATCTTGGTGAAATGCTTGTCACATGGTAGGCGTGACCTGGTAGAGCATTTCAGGGTGCATGTTATACATGTTGGGAAATTGGGTGTTATAATGGTTTAAATGTGTTGGTTTGTAATTTTTGGTAAAGCATGATTTTAAATGGTGATTTTGGTGCATTGTGGTAAAATACTTTTAAAATATCATGTTGGGGTATTTTATATATCATGCTTGTGTTTTGATACACATTTAAATCACATACCATGGCAAGGGAGCCACTTGCACACACATTTACATCCCATCACTCCTCTCTATCAGCTTTATGTCCCTACAACCCCCCTCCATTATCCAAAAGCTTCCATTTTCGTTTCTGAAACAAGAGAGGAGGAGAAAGCTTTGAAAAAAGGGGTCTTTTGGGAGTTCTTGCTAAAAACTTAAAGCTCAAGTGGTAAGCTTTCATTATGGTGAAGTCTTGTTGGGTTTTGGTTGAGTTTATAGCTTGTTTTTGGGGTTAAAAGGGTGGATCTGGGTCCAACATATTGTTTATGGTGTGACGTCTCGATCGATCGGTAAAATGGCTCGATCGATCAATGGAGGCAGTACTTAAATGCCTATTTTTCTTCACTTGGCGATCGATCGGGGCTTAGGGTCGATCGATCGCAAGGCATAAAATGTGGATTTTGGGATTTTGTTTTAAATGATGTTATTTTCGGAAATGGTTCATTTATTGGCTTCTAATATGGATTCATGTGATTGTGTAGAACCATCCCAGGTAGCCACACATCAAAGGAGATAAAGTTCCACGATATCTCCACTTTTGGAACTAAGGTACGTAGTGAGACGTACGAGCATCGGACGGTAAAACGTATTTATTACGCTTTCATTGGTTATGCATTATGGTTGCATACATGGTCTTAATTATGCATTATGGTTGCATACACGATTGGATATGCATTATGGTTGCATATATGGTTGGTTATGCATTATGGTTGCATACAGGGTTGGATATGCATTACGGTTGCATATATATATTGTGAGTCGAGATTATATTGCAGTGATGATAGAATACTTGCCGCCGTCATGTCGAAGCGATGATAGAATACTTGCCGCTGTCATATTTAGCGATGAAGAATATTTGCCGCAAATATGTCGAAGCGAAGGATAATGCCGCTGTCATATTGATGCGAGGGATATTATGCCGCTAATATGTCGAAGCGAGGGGTATTAATGCCGCTGTCATATAAACGCGAGGGGTATTATACCACTGATATAATAAGACTAGAAATTGGCCATTGATATACACGCAATGGATACATGTCATGACATGCATATTGGCATTATAATCCTTTGATTATTATTGTGGTACAGGGACAACCAAGGGAGCTTTTTAATGTGTTAAATACAGGAAGTGAATTGCATTTACGGTTTATGCATTGAATTATGATCATATTATTGTGGATATGATTTATATACATGCTCGTGGTTTTGGGGTTGTTCCTGTAGGTACTTTTGGGCGGAAGGGGCTAAGGCGGGTTGATGCGATGAGCTAGTGAGGAGTGCTCTTGGTAGCAGGCTTATTCTTTTCCATAGTATCTACTCTAGGAGTAGTGTAAAGCTATAGGATTAGCATCCATTGTTTGGGAATGTAACTAATCCCTTTTGGAACTTTATTTTGGCACTGTAATTTAATAGCTCAGGGCATCAACACAACCTTTATACTCTGTTTATGCATGGAAATTTTTATTTACGCCTTAACCCGCACTTAATGAACTAGGGTCCTTATAGATTTGTACGCCTAGCACTTGCATTGACGCTAATTGTGATGTCCTGGGATTATTGGTATTAATTCCGGAGAGTTATTAATCTTTAATGGATTTTTATTGTGGCAATTAGGAATTAATTGTGTTTATATAATTCTTGCGGTGATAATTACTTATCTTGGTAAAAATGCTTAGTCACGTGGTATGGGTGACCTGGGGTGCATTTCGGGGTGCATGTTATACATGTTGGGAAATTGGGTGTTATAATGGTTTAAATGTGTTGGTTTGTAATTTTTTGGTAAAGCATGATTTTAATGGTGATTTTGGTGCATTGTAGTAAAATGCTTTAAAAATATCATGATGGGATATTCTATATACCATGCTTATGTTTTGGCTACACATTTAAATCTCATGTGAGTTGGCAAAGGAGCCACTTGCATCTTTACATCCCATCACCCCCCTCCCTATCAGCTTTTGTCCCCAAAACCTCATCCTTTCACCTAAGAACTCCCATTTTCGTTTCTGCATCTAGAGAGGAGGGGAAAGCTTTGAAAAAGGGATCTTTTTGTGGTTCTTGCTAAAAACTTGGAGCTCAAATGGTAAGCTTCCACTATGGTAGAGTTTTGTTGAGTTTTGATTGGGTTGTAGCTTGTTTTTGGGGTTAAAAGGGTGGATCTTGGTCCATTATGTTGTTTATGCTTGGGGGATGCATTTTCATGTTGTTTTGTGGTTTAATGATGTGTTGGATGGTTGATCTTGGTTGTATATGAGTTTAAGTGTTGTTGGAAGCTCATACTTGGAAGTTTCTCGCGTTTACAGGGCTGCTCGATCGATCCGAAAATATTTCGATCGATCGAGCATGGCAGAATGTGTTTTGTGGCGTTGGAACAGTGGACCGATCGATCGGGATTTTGACCGATCGATCGGAGGGTGGTTCTCGATCGATCGAGATGAAATTTCGATCGATCGAGATGGTCAGTTTGTTGGTGCCTCTTTTGTTGTTTCTTGGCTCTTTTTGGGTGTCTTGCATGCTTCGCCCCGGGTTATTTTAAAAGGTTAATTCTCATGGATAGACAATATTTTTGGGGTATTATACATGCTTAGCCGGGAACTTTTATAATTTGGTAATCGTCATAGATAGACGATATGTTTGGGAGTTTTGAACGTGCTTGGGCACATGGTTGCATGCTTATGCTTGATTGTGGGTTGTTTATGTGTTTTAGCACATGTTTCACGGAGCATGGAACTCAAGCCAGGCTTGACATGGACTACGGAATTCTAAGGTACGTATGACGTACGAGCATAGCCTATTATAATGTTGCAACTGTAAAATGCATGGTATGTGATAATTGCATTAAATGGGCATTGGAACACATGATATGTGATAATTGCATTAAATGGGCATTGGAACACATGGTGTGTGATAATTGCATTATATGGACATTGAAATATGTGGCACGTGGTAATTGCATCGAATAGGTATTGAAATGCATGGTGCATGATACTTACTATAAATGGATAACGATATGCGCGGTGAATGGTATTTGCGTCAAATGGATTATACATTGGGAATTATATGGTGCCGCTTTTGAGCGAGCAAGGATTGGGATGTTGTCGCCATTGAGCGACCATCGGTTATGACGCCGCTATTGTTGAGCGTGCGTGGGGTCGAAATGCCGCTATTGTGGAGCGAGCTATGACATAGGAATATGGAGTCAATTGCTAATATATGTGATTCTGTAGTATTCTATTTTGATGGTTTAATCGTATTTGGTTATGGAGCTGGTATAGCAGGAATGGTTTTAATTGATTAATGAGATGATCAACTGGCTTTTGGGAATTTAATGGTTTGGTTATTTTGAGAACAGGGACAATACAAGGGATCCCGGATGAGGGTGTTACCATCCAGGGAGTATCATTTAAATTATGGCATTTACATTCTGTAAATTATGAATTGCAATGTTATGGTTATTTGATTGGTGGTATTGGTATGCTCACCCCGTGTGGGGGATGTCTCTGTTGGGGCAGGTAACACAGGTGCAGCAGCAGTAGCTTTGGAGTTGAGCTCGGGCTGATGATAGAGGTACTTCCAGGATCGAGGTACCAGAGCTGGTTGAATAAGTACATAGGTCCAGTGTTGAGATCGAGCTGTGCTTGGGAGGTGCTTCCAGGATTGAAGTACCAGTAACGGTATCCGGTAGAGTGTTTTATACATCAGATACACGCTTATCCATTGGGTACTCTTATGTGAGTACATTTTACGTGTATATGGAATGTATCAATGGGCTACAGCTTCTCTCTGTTCATTATGGTTGCATGCAATTAATTATGGAATTGCTAAATGAACTAAGAGCATGTTAGTGTATTATGTGAGTGCATGTTATATGATTAATCTTGGTTGGGGAATCTGAATATTATGTGAATTGAAAGTAAGAAATTTTCTGGGTAGCATACGGTGTTGCACTTGCACATGGTTTTCCCCATGATGGTATGATTATATGCACTAAAGGTATGGCTTAATACACTAATAACGGGTTAAGGGCACGGGGGTCCTTACATTAGTGGTATCAGAGCAGTGGTTAGCTCTTTGGGGCTGTTGAGGGCCTAGGAACATGTTAATGGGAATGAGAAGCACATACTTATGCATGATTGCTTATGTGCATTTATGATATGTGTTCATAATTGGAATATGCTATTGCTAACCATGGTGGTTGCAGGGTCTTATGAGACATGGACTATGCATTACGGTTGCATAGATATACATCGGAGTGATGATTTTAATGCTTTGCCGCTAAATGTTGGAGCGAGGTGCATGAAAATACACTCATGGCGTTGTTTATGGGAATACGGGTTATGCATTACGGTTGCATGCACGTCGAAGCGATGATGCCGCTGTCGTGCCGAAACAATTATTGGAACACGGGATATGCATTACGGTTGCATGTGTGGCGTAGCGATGTGAATACTTGCCGCTGTCATATTATAGAGATGAAGAATATTTGCCGCAAATATGTCGAAGCGAAGGATAATGCCGCTGTCATATTTCTATTGCGAGGGATATTATGCCGCTAATATGTCGAAGCGAGGGGTATTTCCGCTATCATGCCGGAACGATGGTAAATGCCGCTGTCGTGTCGAAGCGATTGTAAATGCCGCTGTCACATCGAAGCGATGGTACCACCGTCATGTCGAAGCGATGATGCCGCTGTCACGTCGAAGCGATGATGCCGCTGTCATGACGTAGCGATGTGATCGGGAACAGAGTACTAAATGAGTGTGAGTACCTCTTGAGTCCACGATTATTCCGATATTTTATTGGCGATGGTTTCGTCGGGTATTCTATTGGCGATGGTTCATACCGCCGGGTATCATAGCGATGGCTTATTCCGCTATTCTATTGGCGATGGTTCATACCGCCGAGTATTCTATGGCGATAGCTTATGCCGCCAGGTATCATATGGCGATGGTACATTCCGCTACATCTATGGTGATGGTACATTCCTCTACATCTATGGCGATGGTGCATACCGCCGGATATCTATAGCGATATTTCATGCCGCTGGCTTTATGGCGAGGGATCATGCCACCGATTCTATAGCGATGGGTTATACCGCAATGTGCGTAGCGCTGGATTATGCCGCCTACGGGCGATGGGTGCTGCTTGTGTACCGCTGATGAACGATGGATACAGGTATTCCGCTATTTTGGTAGCGATGAGGTATGGCAAATTACTTGATATCATTATTGTGAATTCCATGTGTTGTTTTATACCGTCATGTGTTTGACGATGAGATTATGAGTGTCGTGTATCGACGGGTACCGTCATATGTTTGACGATGTTATTTGGGATGTCTATGTGGACGCGTGGCGTCGTTTTAGTGAATAATACATTCGTGTTTATGTATTTGGTTGTATGGTTGAGTGCCGATGGTGAGCACATGCTAGGATCTGGATCATTAGTTGTCGAGACCTCTTTGCCGAGCAGGTTTGCTCGATGGAGCATTGGATGTATTGTACCGGTGAGGGTACCGCATCATGTTATAGAGGTAAACGTTTGTCGAGTAATGATACCCTTGGGTATGCTCGTTGGGATGGCTAAGGCCAAGTGATTGGTGATAAGAGTAGTCATTGAGGAAACTACTCGCTTGTTGTTGTGATATGTGATAGGCATGGGCACACCCACCCTGAAGGTGTGGAATAAGTCCTAATGGATTAGGATTGCATGGTATTTAAGCATGGACGTCGGGTTGTCCATTGTGCTTTGGTATTTTAGAGATATGTTGGGCGATGACCCACAACTCTAATGGTTTGTGCGGTATGGTATACCGGGATGGAACGTGTGTCACGTTGATAGGTTGGTATGAGCCTATGGGGCCAGCAAATCGCTAGCCAGGTATTGTTGCAGTACTTTAGCGTGCTTGTGTTAGCCATTATAATGCTCGTTGGATTCGAGTTTGGTGAATCGTATGGTGATACGATGAGGGTCATGGTAGACTCTTGTAGTCTCTATGTGGCATGGTATTTGAGGTAGGGAATACCTCCCGGGGACGTTTATACGTCAAATGTTTTGAGAGGCTTGCTTTGGCGCAGCTCAATTCTGTTGGGAATGCCAACGTGAGTGTCGTCAAGTCGTGGTTAGCTCTGGTTGAGCATCCTTGCATATGGAATGCAACGGTAGTCGCAATGGTTTGTGAGATATAGTTAGTGGGGTGACACTACTATATTGATTTTGTCTCTTGGAGAGTTTTGGATTGTACTGTCTTGGAGACAGCTTGCATCGGTCGTGGATTGATTGTGAATCAGCCATGGTAAGCATTACTGGTGTTGGGCCGAGTAATGGATTTCTTACCTCGGTGAGACATTTGAGGAGACGTCTTCGGGGAGATGCTCGATTGTGGAGTACTATGGCATTAGTACAGAGCATTGTTTGGATGTGTATACATGGCGTATACGGATTTTGGATCGGGTATTGGTGGCATTGATGCACTACTCTAACCAGTTGTGTATTTCTGGGTTCCGGGATATGTTTCGGTATAAATTATCCAGGTCTTCCGAACGGTGGTTCGAGGATTGGAGGATCATGGATTCATGACTTTTTCCTTGAGAGGAAGGCGGTATTATGATACCTACCGGTTGAATCTTTTGGGGGGGATTCGTTATTTTGGTTCGTGTGGTGGTGATGTTGAAATCACACCCTTTGGTTTTGGTTTGTCAACCATCATTCTCCGTGGGGTGAGAATAATTGAGGTTTGACAGTTGGTTTTGGGATTTGGGTATGTTTGGAGATTCCCGAGTCTATTGCATTGGGTATGCATGTTGTGATTGGTGTTTGGGCATGTATGCCGTGAGTGTATACGAATGCCAACGTTATTTTGTTCATTGTCGAACGCCGAGTTGTATGCTTAGTTTGGTGAATCTCCGGTGTGAGATTGGAACCTCGAGATCGGTAATCTCGATGGCACGATGCATTCTGATGAATGATCGTGAGGGTTGTTTGACTTCCCCCTGAGGAGGGATTGTCGTGTTTTGAGACCATGGTAGTTCTTGCTGGTTAATTCGATAGCCTCCCTGTTTTAGGATTGTTAAATCCCAGGATAGACAAGGGGTGGCCAGGACTCGGATTTGTTTGGTGTCGTGGATTGACACGTATGGCTGGAATGCAATTGTTTGTTTTGGCATGACCTCTGTGGAACTTGCGACTTTGTGGAGTCTTGATGGTGTGTCGGGACCAAGATATGATTTCTTGGAACACACCGGTGTAAACATCCTTGGTGATGTGTTTTGTGTGGATCAGTGACCGTGGGTAACCCGGTCCGGATTGCAATTGGTGCAACTACTCCTTTGGAGGAGATGGACTGGGAAGCAGAAACTGAATTTTTTTCTGTGAGTATACTGTTTATACTAGTGGTTCCCATCATAACGATGCGTGTCAAGCATCGTGGGCAAGTGGTGAATATCATGGAATGATATCTATGTCAGAACCAAGGGAGATTTGGTTGATTTGAAATTGTGGTGGAATGACTTCTGGGACGATTCACATCGAGGTATGTTGTTATCTTATGGGTTTGTGTGGATTTTGATGTTTGCTCTATTTTAGAACTTGGTGCGAGATTGGTGTTCTCGCAGTTGTTAATTCGATTCTAATGTGATCCAGAATCGGGCTCGTGGTTTTATTTTGGTTGGTGTAGCCTTGGTGTTACGTGGAGTACACCGGTGCAAATTTCGAGGACGAAATTTTATTAGTGGGGGATAATTGTGATGTCCTGGGATTATTGGTATTAATTCCGGAGGGTTATTAATCTTTAATTTATTTTTATTGTGGCAATTAGGAATTAATTGTGTTTATATAATTCTTGCGGTGATAATTACTTATCTTGGTAAAAATGCTTAGTCACGTGGTATGGGTGACCTGGGGTGCATTTCGGGGTGCATGTTATACATGTTGGGAAATTGGGTGTTATAATGTTTTAAATGTGTTGGTTTGTAATTTTTGGTAAAGCATGATTTTAATGGTGATTTTGGTGCATTGTAGTAAAATGCTTTAAAAATATCATGATGGGATATTCTATATACCATGCTTATGTTTTGGCTACACATTTAAATCTCATGTGAGTTGGCAAAGGAGCCACTTGCATCTTTACATCCCATCACCCCCCTCCCTATCAGCTTTTGTCCCCAAAACCTCATCCTTTCACCTAAGAACTCCCATTTTCGTTTCTGCATCTAGAGAGGAGGGGAAAGCTTTGAAAAAGGGATCTTTTTGTGGTTCTTGCTAAAAACTTGGAGCTCAAATGGTAAGCTTCCACTATGGTAGAGTTTTGTTGAGTTTTGATTGGGTTGTAGCTTGTTTTTGGGGTTAAAAGGGTGGATCTTGGTCCATTATGTTGTTTATGCTTGGGGGATGCATTTTCATGTTGTTTTGTGGTTTAATGATGTGTTGGATGGTTGATCTTGGTTGTATATGAGTTTAGGTGTTGTTGGAAGCTCATACTTGGAAGTTTCTCGCGTTTACAGGGCTGCTCGATCGATCCGAAAATATTTCGATCGATCTAGCATGGCAGAATGTGTTTTGTGGCGTTGGAACAGTGGACCGATCGATCGGGATTTTGACCGATCGATCGGAGGGTGGTTCTCGATCGATCGAGATGAAATTTCGATCGATCGAGATGGCCAGTTTGTTGGTGCCTCTTTTGTTGTTTCTTGGCTCTTTTTGGGTGTCTTACATGCTTCGCCCCGGGTTATTTTAAAAGGTTAATTCTCATGGATAGACAATATTTTTGGGGTATTATACATGCTTAGCCGGGAACTTTTCCCGATCGATCGGAGGGTGGTTCTCGATCGATCGAGATGAAATTTCGATCGATCGAGATGGCCAGTTTGTTGGTGCCTCTTTTGTTGTTTCTTGGCTCTTTTTGGGTGTCTTACATGCTTCGCCCCGGGTTATTTCAAAAGGTTAATTCTCATGGATAGACAATATTTTTGGGGTATTATACATGCTTAGCCGGGAACTTTTATAATTTGGTAATCGTCATAGATAGACGATATGTTTGGGGTTTTGAACGTCCTTGGGCACATGGTTGCATGCTTATGCTTGATTGTGGTTGTTTATGTGTTTTAGCACATGTTTCACGGAGCATAGAACTCAAGCCAGGCTTGACATGGACTACGAAATTCTAAGGTACGTATGACGTACGAGCATAGCCTATTATAATGTTGCAACTGTAAAATACATGGTATGTGATAATTGCATTAAATGGGCATTGGAACACATGATAAGTGATAATTGCATTAAATGGGCATTGGAACACATGGTGTGTGATAATTGCATTATATGGACATTGAAATATGTGGCACGTGGTAATTGCATCGAATAGGTATTGAAATGCATGGTGCATGATACTTACTATAAATGGATAACGATATGCGCGGTGAATGGTATTTGCGTCAAATGGATTATACATTGGGAATTATATGGTGCCGCTTTTGAGCGAGCAAGGATTGGGATGTTGTCGCCATTGAGCGACCATCGGTTATGACGCCGCTATTGTTGAGCGTGCGTGGGGTCGAAATGCCGCTATTGTGGAGCGAGCTATGACATAGGAATATGGAGTCAATTGCTAAATATATGTGATTCTGTAGTATTCTATTTTGATGGTTTAATCGTATTTGGTTATGGAGCTGGTATAGTAGGAATGGTTTTAATTGATTAATGAGATGATCAACTGGCTTTTGGGAATTTAATGGTTTGGTTATTTTGAGAACAGGGACAATACAAGGGATCCGGATGAGGGTGTTACCATCCAGGGAGTATCATTTAAATTATGGCATTTACATTCTGTAAATTATGAATTGCAATGTTATGGTTATTTGATTGGTGGTATTGGTATGCTCACCCCGTGTGGGGGTTGTCTCTGTTGGGGCAGGTAACACAGGTGCAGCAGCAGTAGCTTTGGAGTTGAGCTCGGGCTGATGATAGAGGTACTTCCAGGATCGAGGTACCAGAGCTGGTTGAATAAGTACATAGGTCCAGTGTTGAGATCGAGCTGTGCTTGGGAGGTGCTTCCAGGATTGAAGTACCAGTAATGGTATCCGGTAGAGTGTTTTATACATCAGATACACGCTTATCCATTGGGTACTCTTATGTGAGTACATTTTACGTGTATATGGAATGTATCAATGGGCTACGGCTTCTCTCTGTTCATTATGGTTGCATGCAATTAATTATGGAATTGCTAAATGAACTAAGAGCATGTAAGTGTATTATGTGAGTGCATGTTATATGATTAATCTTGGTTGGGGAATCTGAATATTATGTGAATTGAAAGTAAGAAATTTTCTGGGTAGCATACGGTGTTGCACTTGCACATGGTTTTCCCCATGATGGTATGATTATATGCACTAATGGTATGGCTTAATACACTAATAACGGGTTAAGGGCACGGGGGTCCTTACACTAATCGCATCGCCTACTTCAGCATTTGCTACCATACTACAACACAAGGGTTAACAACGATACCCAAAAGCAGTTCATATAATACATCGTTAGAGAAACAAAACATGTTAGTATAACATCATATACTTCATATGCAACATACATATAAAAAAATGTTTAAAAGTAAGCACCTAGCTAACTTATTGTTAAGGCTACCCTTCACTCATTCCCGGGTTATCTAACCACTGCTCTGATACCACTAATATGGGGTCTTCCCACCTTAACAGTGTTAGGATAACGTATTAAGGAGTAAACATGCATTTGATAACATCTTAGGGTTCTGGTTATTACGTGAGCTGTTTAGATTACAGGCCAAAACAAAATAAAAACTTCAAAACTTATTAGATACATTCCCGTAAATGAATGCTAACATTTTAGATTTATTCTACTCCTAGAGTAGATACTAAACATATCCTGAATCCTATGCATCTTGTGCTCTTTGTAGCTCACTGCTTCAACCCGACCCTTAGCTCCCTTCAGACCAAAAGCGTACCTACAGGGACAACACATCATGAGCATATACATCTTACTTAACACCATAAAAAAAAACATAACAGTAAATGCATGAAATCTTAGTTAAGTAAACTTGCTGGTTATTCGTTAACTTCCTTTTTTGTTGTCCCTGATTCACATTCATGCATATGGGCATCTTACCCTATCGTATGGCATCTTACCATATCATAAACATCCTATGGCATCTTACCATATGGGAATCTTACCCTATCGTATGGCAACTTACCATATCATAAACATCGTATGGCATCTTACCATATGGGCATCTTACCCTATCGTATGGCATCTTACCATGTCATAAACATCGTATGGCATCTTACCATGTTGTCATCTTACCCTATCGTATGGCATCTTACCATATCATAAACATCGTATGTCATCTTACCATATCATAAACATCGTATGGCATCTTACCATATCATAACATTGTATCATTATATGAACATCATCATTTCATCGTAACTACTCATGCGATAAATGCATAGTCATAGTATAGAGGTGTGGTTTACCATCCGATGCCCGTACGTCTCTTACGTACCTTTTCAAAAGGAGGAGGAGTCAACATACTTTATCTCCTTGACTTTGCTGGTACCTGGGATGGTTCTACATAACCACATGATACAATATTAGATACCATTTCATGAATCATTGTCAAAATTCTTCAAAATAATTCAATTAAAAAAATTGTCAAGGTTCTGCCTCTCTCGATCGATCGGCACCCAAGACTCGATCGATCGAAAATATGATAAACAGTGCCCAACTTTCTACCTCGCTCGATCGATCGAAATGTTTCTACCGATCGATCGAGGAGCTTCACCGATCGATCGGAATATTCCTTCGATCGATCGGCCCCTGAATTCAAACCATGCTTTAAATCTTCTGCCTCGCTCGATCGATCGGGACCAAAATCTCGATCGATCGAGCACTCTGAAAAATCGGGACTTCCCCAGATTTTCAAGTACCCATCTTCAAGGCAAGAAATCTACTTCATAACACATCAAACTTGCTCAAACAAACATGCTAGGAACTTCATAAAACTTCCATGTAGGCACGTAAATCAAAGGTTTTAGAAAACCTAAGCTAGCATTCATCATAACATCCTCATAAACTTAGAACTCATCCAAATCTTTACAGAAAACAGAGCAATCATGATTTTTCCAGAATTTTCGAGCATCACTTTTCATACCAACAACACTAACACATAAAACATGTAACATGCTCGAGTAAACATGCTAGTAGTTACAAAATACTTCCATGTAAGTACTCATACCAAGGTTTCAACCAAACCTATACTAGCATGCATGAAATCATTACCACCAAAACTCGAACCCAAACAAAATTCCGAAAAACTGAGTATTAAAACTTTACCCCTCTTATTACTCCTCTTTTTGGTAAGCTTTTGCACACAAAATCACAAGCCTTTCCTTCTCCTATCTGCAGCTCACTCCATCGTTTTTGGGAGAGAAAGAGAGAGAGAAGGAGATGGAGGAGAGTTGATTGCAAGACAATGAGTGGAAGCATGGGTTGAGAGGGGATGGGTTGCCAAGTGGGGGAGTGGGTGGCCGAGTGGTTGGGGGGTGGGGTGGTGTGGTTGGGGTGCCATGTGATGTTTAATTGTGCTCCAGTATTTAGCACGATGTATTAAAAATATCCTCACTTGATATTTTATATCTTTGCTTAATTAATGCATCCCTTAAAACACCCAAACATGCCCATACATAAAACATAAAACATAATTAACCCCCAAATTAAATGCACTACATCCCCTTAAAAACACATCATAAATCGTCATATGACACATAAGCATATAGACATTTCGGGGGTATTACATTTTCTGGGATAGTCCAATTTATGGGGAGACTCTGCCCAAATTTTTATAAAAGTCTTGGGGATTATGGAATGCATGTATTGATTTATTGATTCTTTTAATGAAAAGAAATTTAACATACTCAAATGATGTCATAATTGCATTATTGACGTGTTGGGACGTTGGGGTCTTACAGCTGGACTCCGGTAGGCGTCTAGTAGTTCGAGGAGCAGCTGGGAGATTGTTGCTCAAATCCTGGATCTGTGAAGCAAAGGTCGTCTGCATATTTGCCAATTGATCGGATATTGCTTTCTTGGCCAGTGAGGTGGCAGTATGAAGACATTCATTCTACTGAGTGATCTGAAGACGAGCCTGCCCTATCCGAGAGAAGGAGTCAGCAAAAGCATCCACAACAAAGGTTTGGAGCCTGGTTACTGTAGTCGTCAGACTATTAAGATCTCGATAGACTTGCTCAGTATGCTGCTGGTGGCTCCCAAGAATAAGAGTAGCAGTGCGTTCTTCCTGCTTTAGCTTGTTGACATCACTGGCCAGTTCAGAGATAGCGTTGGATAGATGCCCCAGTTGATCAGCAATACTGGGTGGTCCTTCCAGAGGAATGTGAGTTGAAAAATTGAAAAAATCCTCAGGAGGATCTTGTGCCAGAGATTGATCCTGGGCATCCGTTTGAGTCTCAGCATTTGTGGTGAGAACGCCGGGAGGACCCTCAATATTAGCAGTGGTCAACATGGCAGTAGCTTCAGTGGTTGGTGCAGTAGGTGTGACGGTAGCAATGGTATCCATGCCAGTAGCAGCGTGTTCCAGCTCAGCTGCAGAAGACTGAGTGTGATCAGCAGAGTATGATGAAGACTCGCTGGGTTCATCATTACCTGAGGAGATGGTAATTTGATGAACCTCAGTCTGAATGACTGTGTCAACATTTGCATGATCAACATCCAGCACTTGTAGGCGGTGATCACTGATTGAACCTTGAGCAGATGTGATAAGTGGGTCAGCGGTAGGAGCAATCTCCAAGGCAGTAGGAGCTGTCTCCAAGTCAGTCGGAGCTGTCTCCAAGTCAGTAGGAGCTGGACTTTCATCTCTTGACAAGGCAGAGCAGGAGTGTAGACCTGTTGATATTCGGAAATCATGAAGTGCATGCTCAGCCATATCCAGCTTGGGTCCTAGAGCATTTAGAACAGCCCGATCATGATTTGTTGTGCCAGAGTCAATGTTGAATTTCTGAAGCCTTGAATGAACAAGTGCTTGAAGTTCTCCCACATAATTCATCATACGGAAGAGATCACGAAGCTTCAAACTCTTTCCAGTGTCCGTGATCTGAAGATAGGCCAAGATGAGGTTCTCATCTTCCCGTGCTTGATCAAGAATGGAAGTGAAGTCGTCGAAGCGAATGTTTAGACTCGCCTTTACCCATCGATCAAATATTTCAAGCTGCGGTTTCAGCTTGGCTTCTACTTCATCCATGACCATTTGAATTTCAAATGCTACAGGGGTGGACAATGGTCCCATAACTGTTTTTCCCTTTCCGGTGGTGGTGTCCTTAGGATGACAATAAGGACATGTAGATTTTGGTTGCCGGAAGCTGATAGAGTCAGGTGCTTGTTGAGAGCTCACCAGTTTGGAGGAGTGGTCAGTTGGAGCTACTGGTGCAGAGAGTACCATGTCCAAGGAGGCAGCTGATGCAGTTGGTTCCTCGGGTGGAGGATTTACGGGACTTGGCTCCGTAGAAGTGGTGGTAACTGCTGCCGGAGCTGCAGTAGAGATGGTATCAGTGGCAGTTGAAGTAGAAGCAGTAACTAGCTTCTTGAGGGCAGGAGGAGCCCCTTTTCTGGTCCTGGGCTTTTTAGGAGGAGGAGGAGGAGGAGGAGATGACTCAGCGGACTCAGATATCGTCTGTTCTGAATCACTTACAACTTGAGTTGTTCATCGCTTCGTCGGACCAACTTCTCTACCAATCCGTTGACGGTGAATCTTGAGATATTTAGCAGTGACAAGTCTTCCTGGATGAAGAGTGGATGAGGCCCCTGCCTTAATGTGTTTACTGTCAAAGATACTACTGAGAGGGAGAGCAAAACCCGATTGTCCCTTCCCTAAAGTGATTAGTCCGGTAAGAACCTGAAACAGAACGACCGACCAATGGACGTCTAACCCTTTGATAATGGCACTCATGACATCAAACTTCTCAGGGGTGATGACATCAAAGGATCCAGCTTTGCACAGGAGACCTTTGGAAATGACATCAGCTAGTTGGCGGAAATGACTCTTCATTAAAATCTTTTTGAACGGAGGACGTCGTAGACGAGCGTCAGAGTCTGAGAAGATGGTGCGCATTTCTTCCCGAATATCCATTGAAACAATGGAGAAGTATGTGAGTCCGGTAGAGGGAAGACATAGGTGAGTGGCGAAATCCAGTTGAGTAATGGTAAAAAGTTGACCAGAGAGGAGGCCACCACGGAGTCGTCTACAACTTTGGCAGTGGCGAAGAATTCGTGGAGAGCTTCTTTGTAGAATGTAGGAGCTTGACTGAGGATCACCAAAAGTCCAGAGGTATCCAGTTTGTGAAAAACTTCTTTGGTATCTTCATCAGAGTTGGTGGAGACTGAATGAAAATCCATGTGAATAGCATTGGTGATGAAACTGGGCTGGGTATTCTTTGACATTTTGGTGTAGATGCAGATAAACAAATGTCCTGCTGTAAGGACCCCCTTAGCCCTTAATCCCTGATTAGTGTATTAACCACTATGTGTGGCACATGCTTTCAATAAAAAGTCAATCGGGAAGCTCAGATGATACTTTACCATTGAATGTCAATTACAAAATTTCCTTTAATACTCAATGTTATAAGATCATCATCCTAACAATAAAAGACTCATATGTTTGCCCTTTACCAACCCCTTGGTGCCACTTTTCACATTGTGAACTTTTATAAAAATTTGGGCAGAGTCTCCTCATAAATAGAGCTATCCCAAAAAAAAAGCACAACACATAACATAATTCCCGGCCAGGGAACACATAATACTCATCAGAAAGCAGTAATACAAGTAAATTCCCAGCCAGGGAAGACACCACACATATGACGACAAAAGTGGGTTTCAACACCCACATAATACACACACCAATGACTCTCATATCATTTAGCAATTCAACCTCTAATTGCATGCAACCTCAAATGAAAGAGAGAAAGGCTCATGCCTTTATATACAATCCATATACAAGTATAATCGTGCTCACATGCGAGCATCATGAATATGTATATAATCCTCAGGTGTATATAAGTACTCTATACGATATCGTGCTCCATCAAGCCCTGGTACCACGATCCTGGGAGTACCTCCAATCAACAGCTCGAGCTCAGCTCCACAGCCATCGATGTACCTGTTCACCTGTCCCAACAGAGACAGCCCCCAACGGGGTGAGCATACCAATACACAAAATCCCATAATCACAATAATGAAATTCATAATTTACAACAAAGGTAAATACTAATGAATTTAAATGATACTCCCTGGATGGCAACCTCATCCGGGATTCCGTGTACTGTCCCTGTTCTCACAATCATCAAACTCATCAAATCTCAAAAATCAGTAAATCAACACATTGATTTACCCATTGCATGCCTAATCCTCGAGTATCAATAGATAGTGATACCAAATTCATTATACATGCAAAAATATAGATATCTCAATATCTAATACCGATTTCCCAACCTCGCTATCAATCACAGATAGCTCAAATGCCTAGCATTTATTTTACCAATTCTTCATTATACCTAGACATCTCAAATGTCTTATAATGAATACATGATTCTACGAACCTAGACATCTCAAATGTCTTATAATGAATACATGATTCTATGAACCTAGACATCTCAAATGTCTTATAATGAATACATGATTCTACGATCATCCTCAGGCATCTCAAATGCCCTACAATAGTCATATAAACCCAGTACCCCTTATATCTTGTAAGAGTTATCCTACTCTAGTGTCACGCACGCTACAAGCGGCGATATCAAGATTTGGTCGTTCCTTGGCTATATCAACATATATATATATAACCATACGCACAATATTCAATGAAATCAAAAACACCTTATGCATTTCACATATATAGTAATGCTCGTACGTCGCACGTACCTTAAATCTCCGAAGTCCGAGCCAAACCTTGCTCGAGTTCCATGCCCCGAGGAACGATGTGCTAACACGATAAATAATTCACAATTATTTACGAACATGTAACCCATGCTCAAGCACACCTATAACCCTCAAAACATTGTCAACACACGACAATTAACCTCTTAAAAGACCCGGGGCAGGGTATGTGGGGTCTTCCCACTTTAACAGTGATTAAAAGACATAAGAAGGACTAATCATGCATTAAGGTAACATCTTAAGGTTTTGGTTGTTACACGAGCTAACAGGATTACAGGCCAAAATACAAAACTTCAAAAATAATTCATTTTATTCTAAAAGAATATCATTTAGATTTACACTACTCCTAGAGTAGATACTAATCAAAACTTGAATCCTATGCATTCCTGTGTCCCTAGTAGCTCACTGCCTCAACCCGACCCTTAGTCCTTTCGTCCAAAAGTGTACCTTTTCAAAAGGAGGAGGAGTCAACAGACTTTATCTCCTTGATGGTGCCGGTACCTGGGATGGTTCTACAAGACCACATAATACCATATTAGATGCCTCAAAACCATCTTACATCATAAACTTAACAAAATAAAACATCATCATATTTTTCAACTTTCTGCCTCTCACGATCGATCGGCCAAAAGTCTCGATCGATCGAGACACTGTGCACTAACAGTTCCTTAGCTTCCTGCCTCGCTCGATCGATCGAACATTTTACCGATCGATCGAGGAGCTTCACCGATCGATCGAGGAGTCCTTCGATCGATCGGCACTAAAATTTTGAAAACATGCTTAGACCTTCTGTCTCGCTCGATCGATCGGGACCAAATCTCGATCGATCGAGAACTCTGAAAAATCGGGATTTTCCCCAGATTTTTTAGCACCTCTATTCACACCATCTTTTCTACTTCATAACACATCTATCATGCTGAAACAAACATGTGAAGAACTTCATAAAATATCCATGTAAGCTCTTAAATCGAAGGTTTACAAATCCTAAGCTAACATGTATCATATCATCATCATAATCTTCATCCTCAACCAAATTTTACAGAAACAGAGCATGTATTTCTTTGCCCAGATTTTCGAGCATATAGTTTCATAACTAGAAATCTATCACATAAAACATGTATCATGCTCGAACAAACATGCTAGTAGTTATAAAATACTACCATGTAAGCACACATACCAAGGTTTCACCCAAACACATACGTAGCATGCATAAAATCACCCCACCCAAACTCAAACTCAACCAAAAAAACCCAGAAAATAGGGTACCCACTTACCCCTCTCTTTTTGCTCCTCTTTTTTGTAAGTTTTTTACCTAATAAATCCAGCCTTTCCTTGCCTATAGCTGCTTGCTTTGGACGACCATGGAGGAGAGAAGGAGGGGAATTGATTGGAATGGGAGGAGAGTGGGGGGGCATGGTGGTGATTGGGCATGGGTTAAGCAAGTGGGGGTATGGACTTGCCAAGTGGGGGGGGGGGGGGGGGGGGGGGGGGGGGGCGAGTGGCAGGGGGTGGTGTGGGTTGGGTGGTCATGTGGTGTTTAATTGTATCCCGGTATTTCATACGATGTATAAAAATATCTTCCCTTGATATTTTATAATTGTACTACATCAATACAACAATTAAAACACGTAACATGCCCTCTAAACCATAACATCATATCATAAATATAACCCCCAATTAAAATACTACGACCCTCTTAAATACATCATAGTTCATCATCGTAGCACATAATCATATATCATTTCATCATCGTAGCATATAATCATATAACATTTCGGGGGTATTATAGGGTACATGCAGGGAGGGGAACGAATGAGACAATATCGAAAATTGCTCAAGAACACCCTATAAAATTCGAACCTTTATCTCACAAATCGAACCCAAATAAACACCATAATTCATCTAAAAAGAGAATTAAGCTATCAATAGCAAGAATCATCACCCTTGCCAAAACCCCCAAATTTTCGAACCAACCCTACAAATTTTCGAAAATAATTTCGAACCAAAACCACCAATTTCAGCATGGAAATACACGAGAAGCATGAAAAAGAGGTAAAGGAGGTTACCCAAACGAAAATCGACCGAATTCGAAGAACCCTAGCTTTTGGGGATCGACGCATTCCTGCTAAATCCGACTTCAAAACGCGATGAAACTTCGAATTGACGGAGGGGATAGCTGCGCCTCGACGAGACGAAGCCGGTGACGGGTCGCACGCGCCGAACGGCGGCCGGACGGCGGCGGGCGAAGCGCCTGAAGCGGCGGGGGGCAGGGGAGATCGGGAAAGGGGGGGCGCGGACGGGAGAGAGAGAAGGGCTGAAAGAGATGAAATGATATTTTTTAATTAAATCTCGGGTTCAACTGGTATTTATAGCAAAAATACCCCGAAATACTAATAGCCCCACTAATACATCATGATTCATTAAAAATCATCTGTTTCAAAAACTCTCTCTCTAACTCCAAAACCCCCTACCGGTGCTCACACAAGCACCCGAGATACCGAGACACATCAAAAACCCAACTCTTAGGTTTTTCACCCAAATGAGAATACAATCTCAACCTCTGGATCCAACGATCCCAACTACCCAAATAAACGAGCCCAGAAGGCCCAACACCTCGATTAAACTCCAAATCGCCACGTAAAACCACTTTAGGGATTATTAACACTACGGGATTAACATCTATAATCCCTGGTCATTACACCTGCAGAGTAAAAGTTTCTGGGGAGAAAGTTGACGCCGTGAATTTGGAAAAGATACGAGTAAGAGAAAAGAGAGAATGTTAAAGGCGGTGAAAGAAGGAGTAGATGTAACGTTGTACTGTAGATGAGCGGACACATGGATACGTGGCGGTTATCTACCGGTTTAAAATTTTTTTAAAAATAAATAAAAGGACAGGATTTGCGCGGGAATGAAATAATTTATTTTTATATAGAAGTAAATTAGAATTCCGACGTTCCAGTAGGTTAATATTTATCGAAGGTTATTTTTGGGAAAGCATACTTGATAAAGTCTGCTGGTATGTAGAGTCCGACTGGTAAGGGAACATCTAATGGTGTGTAGAGTCCTACTGGTAAGGAAGCATGGTGTGCGTTTATCGTGTACGCCCAAATTAACCCCACTCAATCCTCAAGATTGATAACAATAATGTAGTAGTGTGAGTAGGGATCGATCCCACGAGGAGGTGTGAATTTTTGTGTTAATGAAAATCAAAACAAGAGAATAATAAAGGATGGGGTTGTGAAGTTGAATTATACTAACTAAAATTAAAAACAAAGATTAAATAATGAAAGCAATTCTTGGTATCGGTCGACTCTACCTTCGAATTATCATCTATTTCATCGATTAACAAAAGACTCAATTTTTCATATGAATATTCATCGTTGGACTTTTAATCCAATAATCAAAGTCCTATCTCACCTTAGGTTTAGTTAAATAGCCCAAGCGTTCTAGTTTAACCCTTATCAAACATTCAATCAAAATACAAGCGATTAAGATTTAAATCGATGATAGCATATGAACTAGTGAGATCGAATGTGATGACCTGAGATTAGGGATGTTAATCCCGGAGTGTTAATAACCCCTAAAGTGGTTTTACGTGGCAATTGGAGTTTAATCGAGGTGTTGGGCCCTCTGGGCTCGTCTATTTGAGTAGTTGGGATCGTTGGATCCCGAGGTTGAGATCGTATTCTCATTTCAGTGAAAACCTGTGAGTTGGGTTTTTAGTGTGACTCGGAATCTCGGGTGCTTGGTGTGGGCACCGGTAGGGGGTTTTTGAGTTAGAGAGAGAGTTTTTGAAAACAGATGATTTTTAATGAATCATGATGTATGTGGGGATATTAGTATTTCGGGGTATTTTTGCTATAAATACCAGTTGAACCCGAGATTTTAATTATCGGAACCATTTTTCCCCACCTCCTCTCTCTCTTCCCGCCCGCGCACTTCTCGATCCCCTTTGACCCCCGCACGTAAAAGTCGTTCGCCCGCTGCCGTCCGGCCGCCGTTCGGCGCGTGCCACCCGCCGTTGGAATCGTCTCTTCCAGGCGCTCCTATCCATACCAACAATTCGAAGTTTCGTCGAGAATCGCGTTCGGATTTGCCAGAAAAGCGTAGGGTTCGAAAACTGGAGTTCATCCGATTTTTGGGGCTCGATATGATTTTGGCACGATTATTCTAGTGTTTTTGGGGCGTTTTTAAGCTGATTTTGAGTCGATGATTTCAGACTTTTGTGGTTCGAAATAATTGTTGCTTTTAGTTCGAATTTCAGCTCGATTTTCATGAGTTAGGGTTCGAAAAATTGGGGCTTTTGACAAGGAGTGATGATTCTTGTTAGTAATTGATTATTACATGTTTTAGATGTATTATTGATGCTTATTGGGTTCGAATTTAAGGGCTTGAGTTCGAAAATTTGGGGGTTTTTGGCAAGGATGATGATTCTTGCTATTGATGGTTTAATTCACATTTTTTAAATGATTTATGGTGTTTAATTGGGTTCGATTTGTGAGATAAGGGTTCGAAAATTTGTAGGGTGTTCTTGAACAATTTTCGATATTGCCTCATTTGTTCCCTCCGTGCATGTACCCTGCCCCGGGTCTTTTTAAAGGTTAATTGTCGTGTGTTGATAATATTTTGAGGGATATGGGTGTGCTTGAGCATGGGTTGCATGTTCGTAAATAATTGTGAATTATTTATCGTGTTAGCACATCATTCCTCGGGACATGGAACTCGAGCAAGGTTTGGCTCGGACTTCGAGGATTTAAGGTACGTTTAGCGTACGAGCATAGCTTAAATGATGTTTTATAAGTACGATGCATGATTTAAAATACATGAAATGTTTTACTATGATGGCACCGGGACTTGTGGTTACGTTATTTTGATTCACATGGTGAAATGCTTGGTGCCGCTATGAAGCGAGCAAATGATGGGTGTGGTTGCTACGGAGCGAACACCGGTAGTATGACGCTACTTTGAAGTAAGAAATGAAAATGTGGTATTCGATTAGATATCTAGGATATCTGTATTTTATTCCCTATTGGTAATGAATAGGAACAGAGACGTAGTTAATCAGAGAAGTGATTAACTAGTATCGGAAGTTAAGGAAATCTCAATATGATATCTAGAATTATGATAATTGCTAGATAAAGAAAGATGTTATGAAATGTTGTTAATTCGAAACTTGTTAGGGTTAACCAATATGATGATTAACTGCATATTCAGGATGTGATGATTTATCTGTTTTGAGAACAGGGTTATTACAGGGGTACGCTAGGATGAGGATGATACCATCCAGGAAGTGTCACATATGTTCCACAATATTTACATTTTCGTAAATTATGTATTATGTCATTATGATTATTAAATTGTGGAATTGGTATGCTCACCCCGTTGGGGGCTGTCTCTGTTGGGGCAGGTGAACAGGTACATCGATGGCTTTGGAGATGAGCTCGAGCTGTTGATTGGATGTACTCCCAGGATCGTGGTACCAGGGCTTGATGGAGCACGGTATCGTATAGAGTACTTATATACCCCTGAGGATTATATACATATTCATGATGCTCGTATGTGAGCACGATTATACTTGTATATGGGTTGTATATAAAGGCATGAGCCTTTCTCTCTTTCATTCTATGTTACATGCAATTAGAGGTAGAATTGCTAAAGGTTATGAGAGTCATTGGTGTATTGTGGGTGTTGAAACCCACTTTTGTTGCCATATGTGTGGTGTCTTCCCTGGCGGGGAATTTACTTGATATTGCTGTATTCTGATGAGTATTATGTTTTCCCTGGCCGGGAATTATGTTATGTGTTGTACTTTTATTTCGGGATAGCTCTATTTATGGGGAGACTCTGCCCAAATTTTTATAAAAGTCCACAATGTAAAAAGGGGTGTAATGGGCGAACTCTATGAGTCCCTTGTTGTTAGGATGATGAACTTATAACATTGTATGTTAAAGAAAACTTTGTAATTGCCATTCAATGGTAAAGTATCATCTGAGTTTCCCGAATGATTTTATGGAAAGCATGTGCCACACATAATGATTAATACACTAATCAAGGGTTAAGTATATGGGGTCCTTACATCGAAGAAGCTAAACAACATAATCCAAGCGTCTATGTTTAATCTAGTCAAGTGTTCTTCCTAAGAATTTAACAAACTCACAAGCAGAAATTCATCAATCTTAGTTGCTTCATAAATTAGAGGGATCAAACGATTCCGTATTTGATATCTAATTTAGCGTTAGATTTCATGAAGTTACTAGGTTGTCAATCCAATTAACAAACACAATAATCATATCAATAAAATCAGAAAAACTCTTGATACTCAATAAAATTGATAATTAAAGCATAAGAATCTCCCCAAGATAAATAAAATCCAAGGATTTGTCTTTCTCAACCAAGAATTAAAACTAGCTAGACATAATCTTGTTGGGATATGCCATAAGACAAGTCATTATATGATTGTTTTGACATACAATGTTTATGATTTTATGAATGGTAATTCATTATTATATATTATTCGTTTAACTATGCAATGTGAATTAATATATATGTTAATGTCCTTAGAATAATATTGTATTATTCTTAAACATTGTCCCTGGTCAAGTATTATCATGAATCAGGATAATGATAATACATAGAGACTAGTATGTGTTGATTGATGAATTATTCATTGATATGAGATATCAAATCAACACATGGGTACATATTAGAGAACGATGTACTGGACAGACCCACCATGAGAATGCTACATGGATAGTTATATGAGTGTCATAAGCAATTCTCATAGTGATAATAATGTATGTAATCCTTACGACTTGTGATCATCAGAGATCCCAACATAAGGAGTTATGTATCTTGATATTGTCAAACGTTACCTGTAACAGGGTAAACTATAAAGGCGACTATTGGATACACTACGAATTATGTAGATGGATGTTGACTAATCGAGATAGGATTTGTCCCTCCTATATAACAGGAGATGTGTTTGGCCCTTGATCAAGTGAGAACTAAAATGCATGGCCATGCTCGAATGAGTCGATATGAGATATCGAGCTTATTCGTTTATTCTAGTTCTACTTGGGGATCAAGAAATAAAGATTGAATATACGAGTATGACTATTCCATGACTCGTGTTCAATCTAAACACATGGACAAAGGGATTAAATTACATGGTTAATATTATCACAAGTTCTAAAGGTTATGTCTAGTCATTGACATTCTTGTAATTTGGGTAGCATTGATGTTGTGCTAGATACCGCTCAATGCTTGCGACATAAAATGAGATTTTATGTGACTACCAACATTACAAGATCCTATCGGGTCGCACAAAAGATTAAATCGATAAGGTAAATTAAATTCATTTGATGAATTAATTAATTAAGAAGAGTCTTAATTAAAAGATTATAAGGATTTAATTAAATCATGGGTTTGGGCCCATGAGGCTTTAAAAAGCCTTAAACCTTAATTAAATCTTATAATATAAATACAAGGTTATGATTAATTGTTTGTAACACAATTCATATCATTCCAACCTAACCTCCCAAGAAGCCACTCTCGGCCGCCTCTCACATAAACCATCGGCTTCTTCATAGTCGAGTGGTTTTCCTGTGATTTCGTGCCATCTTCCTCGATTGTGAATCGAGTGTGCTTCTTGTTTCGGTTTAAGAACAAATCTAGCACTTTGTTATTAAACTATCCCTTTCCGATTTGACCGTGTGGATACCGAGCAAAACTTAACAAGTTTTGCTAGTGACTCGAAGGAGACGTTGGACGTGGTGCTGCTCCGAGGAATCTGCTCAAACACGCTACAAGGGTGTGACTTTTGTAAACCTTTATCCGATATGAATCCCTATGTATAGATCCGCGGTTATAGTAATCCAAATAATTAAATTCCGCTGCGTTGTATGCTTGTTGGATTCCTTACAGTGGTATCAGAGCCAGGTTCAAGGCTCATATCGGATTTATGTGGTTAAATTTTTTTAATCATATTAGGATTATTATTGCATGCTTTTAAAACTGTATAAACATATATGATATGTTAATATCGAGTTTGTGAAAATCATCATAAAATTGTATTTTATATAATTGGCGAATAATCAAATTAATTGGCCAATGTTTCGGCCACCACCTAGCACAATTGACCCACGGCTTAGCCACATGAGGGCTAGGGTTTTCAAACCCTTGGCTCGAGATGGCCTAGTCGTTGTGGCTCATGTTCGTGCATTGAGGTTTCGAGACATGGATGAGTTTTGAACTCTTTGGCTCAATAATGGTTCAAGCATGCATGGATAAGTGGCTTCACCACATGAGAGCTAGGGTTTTCGAACCCTTGGCTCGAGATGGTTGAGCCACCACCGTGCATGACCTGACCATGATTCGTGGCTCAAGAATTCCGTTATACTTTAAATTGGGTACGACTTAACTAGGTTATCTCAATAGGATTGGGAACCTAGAGGCATGGGTTGGATAATAATTCATTTGATGAATTGAACAAAGTGTTGTTCGTCCAACTATCCAAGAATTACATGTGATGTAATTGACAAAGTGTTGTCTACCTATATAACCGAGTCTTGGGCGATTAGCCAAAGCTAACCCAAGATTAGGCGAAATGTGGATCTTGGCCCACTAAAGGTTTCGAGGGTTGATATTTTTTAAACAAAATAGTGGGAGCATCATTTAATATAAGACCATGTTAAATGATTAAATCATAAACTTATTTTGCATATTTATATTGTAGATATCCATGGCAACTAACAATACAACTAGCACATTATCACTGCGATCGGTCCTTGAGAAGGACAAATTAAATGGGACAAACTTCCTAGACTGGTATAGGAATCTGAGGATAGTCCTCAAGCAAGAAAAGAAACAATATGTCCTAAAGGAACCCTTACCTGTTGAAGAACCTCCCCTGACGGCTACGAGAGCCGATAAGGATGCTTACAAGAAGCATCAGAATGACGCACTCGATGTTGGCTGCCTTATGCTTGCCATCATGAACTCTGAGCTTCAGAAGCAACATGAGGAAATGGAGGCGTTCGATATGATCGAACACTTCAAGCAATTGTACCAACAGCAAGCTAGACAAGAGAGGTATGACGTCTCTAAAGCGTTGTTCCAGTGCAGGATGGTAGAGGGAAGCCAAGTTGGAACTCATGTGCTCAAGATGATTGGGTACATTGAGAATCTGGAGAAGCTGGGTTTTCCATTGGACCAAGAGTTGGCCACTGATGTGATCTTGCAATCGTTGCCTGAGAGCTTCAGTCAATTTGTAGTAAATTACAATATGACTGACATGGAAAAGACTCTACCACAATTGCTTGTATGTTGAGAACATATGGAGCAAATACAAAGAAGACTAAGGCCACAAATGTTCTTATTATGAATAAGGGCAAAGGAAAGGCCAAAGCTAAAGGCAATAAGAAAGCAAAGAAGGTCTTTGTTAAATCTAAGCCAAAGTCTTATGCACTGAAGCCAAAGGGAGGGATAGCAAAGGAAGGGAACTGTTTCCATTGCGGTGAGACCGGCCATTGGAAAATAAACTGCAAAGTATATCTGGAGGATCTAAAGAAAGGAAGTGTGACTTCCACTTCAGGTATTTTTGTTATAGAAGTCAATTTATCTACTTCTTCATCATGGGTATTAGATACTGGATGTGGATCTCACATTTGTGTAAATGTGCAGGACCTCAAAAAGAGTAGATTGTTGGCGAAAGGCGAAGTAGATCTCCGAGTTGGAAATGGAGCAAGAGTTGCTGCATTAGCTATAGGAGATTATTATTTATCTTTGCCTTCTGGTTTATCCTTGATTTTAAAAGACTGTTATTTTGTGCCATCCATTACCAAAAACATTATTTCTATTTCTTGTTTAGACAAGTGTGGATTTTCATTTATGATAAAGGACAACTGCTGTTCTATTTATTTAAATGATATGTTTTATGCTAGTTCACAAATGGTGAATGGTCTATATTTATTAAATCTTGATATGTCTATCTATAACATAAATACTAAAAGGATTAAAAATAATGATTGTAATCCGACTTATCTCTGGCATTGTCGCTTGGGCCACATAAACGAGAACCGCATATCTAAACTTCATAAGGATGGAGTATTAGATTATTTGATTTTGAATCATATGAAACATGCGAATCTTGTTTAATGGGCAAGATGACTAAAGCCCCTTTCAAGGGACATGTTGAAAGGACAAATGTTTTATTGGGACTAATACATAGTGATGTATGTGGACCAATAAGTACACAAGCTAGAGGTGGTTTTCAATACTTCGTTACGTTTACTGATGACCTCAGTAGATATGGGTATGTGTACCTAATGAAGCATAAGCATGAAACCTTTGAAAAGTTCAAATATTTCAAGAATGAAGTACAAAACCAACTTGGCAAAAGTATCAAAATCATTCGATCAGATAAGCCAAGAATTTCATGACTATCTAAAGGAGTGTGGGATAGTCCCACAACTCACTACTCCGTATACTCCACAATGGAATGGTGTATCCGAGAGGAGAAATCGAACCTTGTTGGACATGGTTAGATCAATGATGAGTCATGCAGATCTTCCGATATCGTTTTGGGGACATGCTCTGGAAACAGCGATTTTCTTATTGAACTGTGTTCCATCTAAATCAGTGGAAAAGACACCATATGAGATATGGACTGGGAAGCGTCCTAGTATGTCTTTTATGAAGATTTGGGGTTGTGAGGCTTTCGTTAGACGTCACGCCACTAACAAACTTGGACCCAAATCTGATAAGTGTTTATTTGTGGGGTATCCTAAGGAAACGAAAGGATACTATTTCTATTATCCCACCGAGAACAAAGTAGTTGTTGCTCGGACTGGTGTATTTCTTGAAAGAGAATTTATTTCTAGAAAAACCAGTGGGAGAAAAATATAACTTAGTGAAGTTCAACCACAAGAAACACACTGAAACTGAGATTGAGATGGAAACAGAGCAGGCACCGCAAGCTGTTGTGGAAGAAGTACCTGCTCAAGAGACACAAGCCCAGCGTAGGTCTGTAAGAGATCACCGGGAGCCACAGAGATATGGATTTCTTGTGACTCAACAAGGTGACTTACTACTTATTGATGATGATGAGCCGTCATCTTATCAACAAGCTATAATGGGCACTGATTCTGAGAAATGGCAAGAAGCCATGAAATCTGAGATGGAATCCATGTATGCAAACCAAGTATGGACTTTGGTCGATCCACCTGAAGGGGTACGACCCATAGGGTGCAAATGGATTTTCAAGAAAAAGACCGATATGGATGGTAATGTACAAACCTATAAAGGTCGACTGGTTGCAAAAGGATTCAAACAAATTCATGGTATTGACTATGATGAAACTTTTTCACCAGTGGCCATGGTTAAATCCATAAGGATCTTACTTGCAATAGCTGCATTTCATGATTATGAAATCTGGCAGATGGATGTCAAAACAGCTTTCCTTAATGGAAATCTGCTCGAGGATGTGTACATGACACAGCCCGAGGGTTTTGTCGATCCAAAGGATGCTGAAAAGATATGCAAGGTACAACGATCCATTTATGGATTGAAGCAAGCTTCTCGGAGTTGGAATCTTTGTTTTGATGATGCAATCAAAGAGTTTGGTTTTATCAAAAACGTAGATGAACCTTGTGTCTACAAGAAGGTCAGTGGGAGCGTAATCATTTTCCTAGTATTGTATATAGATGACATACTTCTCATTGGGAATGATATCCCTGCCTTACAATCTGTAAAGATTTGGCTAGGGAACTGCTTTTCGATGAAAGACTTAGGAGAAGCCACCTATGTATTAGGAATCAAGATCTAATCAAGAAGGCTTCTTGGCCTAAGTCAAAGTACATACATAGACAAAGTGCTTAAAAGGTTTAGCATGCAAGAATCAAAGAAAGGATTCGTGCCTATGACACATGGTATATATCTCTCGATGGAACAGTGTCCTTCAACACCAGATGAGAGACAACGCATGAGTAAGATTCCATATGCGTCAGCTATTGGATCTATCATGTATGCCATGATATGTACTCGTCCCGATGTATCGTATGCTTTGAGCATGACGAGCAGATATCAAGTTGATCCAGGTGAAGGTCACTGGATTGCTGTCAAGAATATCCTGAAGTACTTGAGAAGAACTAAAGATACATTCTTGATTTATGGAGGTGATGAAGAGCTCAATGTAATAGGTTACACTGATGCAAGCTTCCAAACCGAAAAATATGATTATCGATCGCAATCTGGATATGTGTATTGCCTAAATGGAGGTGCTGTGAGCTGGAAGAGTTCAAAGCAAGAAACAGTAGCCGATTCTACAACAGAAGCTGAGTATATTGCTGCCTCGGATGCAGCAAAGGAAGCTGTTTGGATTAGGAAGTTCATTTCTGAACTTGAAGTGGTGCCTAGCATTAAAGATCCGATAGAACTCTATTGTGACAATAATGGAGCGATCGCATTGGCTAAGGAACCTAGATCTCACCAAAGATCCAAGCACATACTTAGGCGTTTCCATTTCATTCGAGAAATCGTTGAAAGGGGAGATGTTAAAATATGCAAAGTACCAACAGATGATAACGTATCTGACCCATTGACGAAGCCACTGTCACAGCAGAAGCATGATCGTCATACTAGATCTCTAGGCATTAGGTATATGTCTGAGTGGTCTTAGTGCAAGTGGGAGATTTGTTGGGATATGCCCTAAGACAAGTCATTAGATGATTGTTTTGACATACAATGTTTATGATTTTATGAATGGCAATTCATTATTATATATTATTCGTTTAACTGTGCAATGTGAATTAATATATATGTTAATGTCCTTAGAATAATATTGTATTATTCTTAAACATTGTCCCTGGTCAAGTATTATCATGAATCAGGATAACGATAATACATAGAGACTAGTATGTGTTGATTGATGAATTGTTCATTGATATGAGATATCAAATCAACACATGGGTACATGTTAGAGAACGATGTACTGGACAGACCCACCATGAGAATGCTACATGGATAGTTATATGAGTGTCATAAGCAATTCTCATAGTGATAATAATGTATGTAATCCTTACGACTTGTGATCATCAGAGATCCCAACATAAGGAGTTATGTATCTTGATATTGTCAAACGTTACCTGTAACAGGGTAAACTATAAAGGCGACTATTGGATACACTACGAATTATGTAGAGGGATGTTGACTGATCGAGATAGGATTTGTCCCTCCTATATAACAGGAGATGTGTTTGGCCCTTGATCAAGTGAGAACTAAAATGCATGGCCATGCTCGAATGAGTCGATATGAGATATCGAGCTCATTCGTTTATTCTAGTTCTACTTGGGGATCAAGAAATAAAGATTGAATATACGAGTATGACTATTCCATGACTCGTGTTCAATCTAAACACATGAACAAAGGGATTAAATTACATGGTTAATATTATCACAAGTTCTAAAGGTTATGTTGAGTCATTGACATTCTTGTAATTTGGGTAGCATTGATGTGTTGCTAGATACCGCTCAATGCTTGCGACATAAAATGAGATTTTATGTCACTACCAACATTACAAGATCCTATCGGGTCGCACAAAAGATTAAATCGATAAGGGAAATTAAATTCATTGGATGAATTAATTAATTAAGAAGATTCTTAATTAAAAAATTATAAGGATTTAATTAAATCATGGGTTTGGGCCCATGAGGCTTTAAGAAAGCCTTAAACCTTAATTACATCTTTTAATATAAATACAAGGTTATGATTAATTGTTTGTAACACAATTCATATCATTCCAACCTAGCCTCCCAAGAAGCCACTCTCGGCCGCCTCTGACATAAACCATCGGCTTCTTCATAGTCGAGTGGTTTTCGTGTGATTTCGTGCCATCTTTCTCGATTGTGAATCGAGTGTGCTTCTTGTTTCGGTTTAAGAACAAATCTAGCACTTTGTTCTTAAATTATCCCTTTCCGATTTGATCGTGTGGATACCGTTGAGGCAAAACTTAACAAGTTTTGCTAGTGACTCGAACGAGACGTTGGACGTGGTGCTGCTCCGAGGAATCTGCTCAAACACGCTACAAGGGGGAGACTTTTGTAAACCTTTATCCGATATGAATCCCTATGTATAGATCCGCGGTTATAGTAATCAAAATAATTAAATTCCGCTGCGTTGTATGCTTGTTGGATTCCTTACAAATCTAAGATTAAGCAATAAATAAAAACAAAGGAAAGAAAACTAATCCGATCTCCGCTCGTCTAGGTGTCATTCCCGCCTTCGTTTCGATATTCGTAGCGTTATTCAACAAAATTGAGAGAAAATTTTTAAAACTATCCTAAACTACTATACCCTAACTATCTAGATTGTTCGAAGGCCTGAATTTCGAGTTCTATATGTAGGAAAGAAATCAAGTCTTTACACTTTCCAAAACTCTGCTGGCGTAGCTACGCCAGAAAATGGCGTAAAGACGCCTGATGATGTGTCAAAAATATGGCTTCCCGCGTTTCTGGCGTATTTAAGCGTAAAAGTGGCGTAATTACTCCTATATTAAATTTTCAGATTTTCAATTGCCGTAGCGTTGGCGTAATTACGCCTCATAATGGCGTAATTACTCTTCAAATTTTCTGGCGAGTTTCGTATTTTGGCCGTAACTTTCTTCTACGAACTCTGAATTCGATGAATCAGCTGTCCACGAGAAGATAACTACAACTTTTATATGGACCACATTTCCAAAACTTGGCTCAAAGATATAGAAATTTGAGGAGAAAGGAGCAACATGTATCTTGGATTCAGGTTTTTTCCTCTTTTCTTCAACTTTATTCATTCTTTCATCATTTTAGCTTGATTTCATGTGAGTACATTTTACGTGTATATGGAATGTATCAATGGGCTACGGCTTCTCTCTGTTCATTAAGGTTGCATGCAATTAATTATGGAATTGCTAAATGAACTAAGAGCATGTTAATGTATTATGTGGGTGCATGTTATATGAATAATCTTGGTTGGGGAATCTGAATATTATGTGAATTGAATGCAAGAAATTTTCTGGGTAGCATACGGTGTTGCACTTGCACATGGTTTTCCCCATGATGGTATGATTATATGCACTAATGGTATGGCTTAATACACTAATAACGGGTTAAGGGCACGGGGGTCCTTACAATAACAGTCATATACTTCATATGTAGCTTATGTGCAAAACATGTTTAAAAGTAAGCACCTAGCTAGCTTATTGCTAAGGCTACCCTTCACTCATTCCCGGGTTATCTAACCACTGCTCTGATACCACTAATGTAGGGTCTTCCTACCTTAACATCAATTAGTACACATATAATGGACAGAACATGCATTTATAACCTTAAGGGTTCCGGTTGTAGCTTGAGCTAAGAAGATTACAAGCCAAAATAAAATTTCCAAAAGCTATTTAATTACATTCCCAATAATGAATGTTAAAGCTATAGGTTTACACTAGTCCTAGAGTAGAGACTATCAAAATCCTGCATCCTATATTCATCTTGATCCTTTTAGCTCACCTCCTCAACCCGACCCTAGGCCCTCGGTCCAAAAGTGTACCTACAGGGACAACACATCGTGAGCATAAACATATTTACTTGACATGATATTAAAAGACATACAGCAATGCATAACATCGTAGTTAAGTAAAAGTTATTGGTCGTTCTTCAACTTCTTTTGTTATCCCTGATTCTTATTCATGTATAAGGGCATCTTACCCCATTGTATGGCATCTTACCATAACATAACCGTCGTGTGGCATCTTACCACAGGGGCATCTTACCCAATCATATGGCGTCTTGCCATCTCATAACATTGTGTGGCATCTTACCACGTGGGCATCTTACCCACTCACATACATTGGGTGACATCTTACCACATGGGCGTCTTACCCAATCATATACATCGTATGACCTTATCATAAACTTACTTATCATAAACATCATCATCATAAACGTCATCATAAACATCATCATCGTAAACGTCATCATAATCATCATCATAAACATCGTCATCATAAACATCATCATCATAAACATCATCATCGTAAACATCATCATAAACATCATCATCATAAACATCATCATAAACATCATCATCATAAACATCATCATAAACATCATCATCGTAAACATCATCATAAACATCATCATTAAATGTAGGAGTATGGTTTACCGTCCGATGCTCGTACGTTTCTTACGTACCTTAATTCCAAAAGAAGGAGAAATTGCAGAACTTTATCTCCTTGAGGTTGTGGGTACCTGGGACGGTTCTACATAACCATACAAATTGATATTAGAAGCTAAACAATAGCTCAATACCAAAAATTCAACAAAAATCATCATTTTCCTACTTTTGAACAGTGGCGATCAATCGCTCAAAACATGGCGATCGATCGCCAGATTTTTCACTTAGCGGCGATCGATCGCTTAAAATGAGGCGATCGATCGCCTGATGCTCATTTCGCTACTGGACATTGGCGATCGATTGCGCCATTTGAGGCGATCGATCGCCTATCCCCATTTTTGCGTACTACCTCTCGGCGATCGATCGCTGCATTTGTAGCGATCGATCGCCACAACCAGTGGTCGCGATTTCACCATTTTTATGTGCATTTACAAGCTTATCTTCATACCTTTCAAAACCAAACTTCCCAACAATAACAATAACATCTTAACCCACTAAAACCCACACAAAACACTTCAAAAATCATACCCCAAACATATATAACACATACCCCAAAACAACCCACATAATCACTTCAAAATTCACCACATTTCAAATCCAAACATCATCAAAACTTTAGGGAGAGTCCCATACCTCTTGGAGACTCTAAATCTTGATAAAAATCACACAAACTCAAGTTTTGTGGAGCTTCCTCCTTCCTCCTTTGAAGAATTTCGAAAATGTGGGATAGTTTAGGGTTGAGATGATTTGGGGGTTTTTAAAAGAGTAAAGGTAAAGTGAAGTGAACTATAGGGAAAGATGGGTAGTGGGGATTAAAAGGGGTTGTGCAAAGTTAATTTAAAACTTGTACCCCATACTTAACATGATGTATAAAATACTCCAACATGGTATTTTGAAAGCATTTTACAAAAATGCTCTAACTTCATCTAAAATCACATCTTCCTCATATTTAATAATTAACACAATTAAATCATGTTAACATCTTAATACCCAACACATAAATCAATTATCACATGATTCATCATATAAACATAATTAATGCTTTAATTGCAATTAATTAATTTCGGGGCATCACACCACGTCTATGAACTCCTACAGAAACATTCACACAACGTGAGTATAGATAACAACTATCTCAGTGCGATATCAAAACAATAACATCAATATCAATGATAAAGCACAATAACAATCATCAAATGTGAATGCTCTATATCATGCATCAACAAATGCACTATGTCATGACATGTCTCAACAATCACCCTATTATCACGAGCCCCATATGATATGCCTATTCAGCTCAATATGTCAGTGGAACCACATCACATCTTCATATTAGCAGCACATATCATAGTACCATACTCATCTGTGATAATAGCCAGAGCATATACCCAAACCAGACGTATATCTCTCAAGCCAAAGCATATGTGGTATATCTATCGTGGCAACGATCCCAGCCAAAGCATATACCACACCAGGCATATCTATCAAGGCATTGATCTTACCAAAGCATATACACATATATATCAAGGCATCCATCCCAATCATATGAAATCCATGTATGCACATGCATATGATACTACCAATCATACGACATACCGATAACATAAATCATATGATAACAAAACCATAACATCATCATCGCATAATATCTATACTCCGTACGTCAACACGTACCTGTAAAGCGACACAAACAAGATAAATCAGTCGTCACTGGCTAATTGCCTCGTTGTCCTGTCCCCGTGATGGTGCTACAACAATGCCAATAATATATCATGTTATCATAGGCATTAAAATCAAATTCTACAAAAATATAACATTTTTCAAGTTTCTGCCCTTGGCGATCGATCGCCACCTCTCACCGATCGATCGCTATACTATTCTGTTCCATCGCGATCGATCGCCACAACCTCGCGATCGATCGCCAAAATGTTCTGTTGCTCGCGATCGATCGCCACATTGCACCGATCGATCGCCACATGATATAACCGCCTTAAACTTTGCTCTGTCATCGGCGATCGATCGGCACAAAGCTTGCGATCGATCGCCGATGTCCAGAAACTTTAGAACATGGCGATTTTGAGCTTATCCTCATGGTATATCTCCTACAACTCGAAAATGAACATTTAAACATGTTTCATGCAATCTCTAATGGCATAGTAACATGTTTGTGTGATCAAAGAACTCAATTGTTTACACCATAACTCAAATAAAAACAAACATCACCAATTTCCATGCTTTAACTTCAATTCCTCTTTTACTCTCATACACAAGGATACAAAGCACCTAATCCTTACCAAAATAGTAGGAAGTCACTTCTCCCACTTTTCTATCTTGATAACCAAGTGCAAATACAAGAAAGGATGACAAAACCAATAAGGTTTTGGAGAGGAGCTTGGTAGAGATTTGTAGGTGTAAAATGGTGTATTGTGAGTTTAAGCTCACTAATCCCCTTAATATAGCCACTTGCTATAATAACATGCCAAATCACATATACATGTACATCCAAACTCAAATTCACATGCTAATGCAACTTAAAATGAAAGGTAAAGGCATATGAAATTAAATTCAAGTCAAATGCATACTAGTCCATGTTACTTGATATACCACTACACTTGATTTAATTCCATCATTCCTATGCACCACATCTTGTGCATCATGTTTTATTCCTTGCCATATATCACATAGTCATATCATGTATGAGTATTAACCCTCGGTTCAACCCGAACCCCCATTATCATACTGCCATTTGATATAATTACATCATCATCATATCATATGTGTATAAAACAAATCGAGGCATTACAGATTATATTCTGAAGCAAACTTTGTAGTACATTAAAGCCTAATTGTGTTTTACTTTGATGGAGGATTATTTGGCTAATTGAAATTGTGTTCTGAATATGCATGGAAGACTTGAAATTGCAAGTATGTATTGACTTGAATCGCATGTCAATGATTTATGTATTGACATCAAAATAGAAGTATATGTTTCAGACATGAGCTGCGAATACCAATTTTTGATTCCTAGTTCATGTAAAAATTCGATGCAAAACCTATTCGAGTGTATTTTGATTAATAATTATTAATTATAATATTTTATTAATAATTAAATTACATAAATAAATTTATTTTGATTAATTTAAATTTAATTGAAATAAAATAATAAAAATAAACGCAAAACTATTCGAGGGTATTTTTGTCATTTTATGAATAAAATTAATCTATACCACCTAATTATCAAGTACACCAAACACAATATTACTTATCATACGTTATTAATCAGACGAACCAAACGCAATATAATTTATCCATTAGTTTACTTATCAACCCATTATCCACTTTTTTATCTGTCCATCACTTATCATATCCACGAACTAAACGCACCCTAATGTGATTAACCATCGGGATAGGATGATGTAATTGGGGGTCGGGTACGTGCTTGTGCATGTAGTTGTGTGCTTATGTTTGATTATGAGTTATTAACTGTGTATAGTGAATAATTCACTGAATCTTGGGGCAAGGCAATGATTGGCTCCTGTTATCGGATTATAAGGTACGTATGACGTACGAGTATAGCTAGATATATTATTGTCATGTGAATGAATAATATATGGTTGTTGCAATCATTTTGATATGCATTGAGAATCATGTAGTGCCGCTATTAGCGAGCAATGGCTATGATGTTGTCGCTGTTGAGCGAACATCGATTATGATGCCGTCGTTGTTGAGCATGCGAGAGGATAGAATGTCGCCGTTGTTGAGCATGCGAGAGGATATGATGTGATAGAACTGTGGAATCATTTGTTAAGATATGTGTGATATCTGTAAAATCATGAGTGTAATGATTTAACTGTAATTTATTATGGAATTAATGGTTTGAACATGGGCATAGTTAATCAAAAGTAATGATTAACTGATTTTGGAGATTTGATGGTTTGGCTATTAAGAGAACAGGAACAGCATGGGGGATCCCATATGATAACGATACTATACAGGGATTATCTTTAAATTTACAGTTTTATATTCTGTAATTATGAATTGTAATATTGATGTTATTGAGAAGGTGAATTGGTATGCTCACCCCGTGTGGGGGCTATTTCTGTTGGGACAGGTGAACAGGTACAGCATTGGCTCTGGAGTTGAGTTCAGGCTGTAGATTGGGAAAGCTCCCAGGGCTGATGTACCAATGCTGGTATTGAGTAGTATGCTTTATACATTAGATACACATTCATTTATTCAATGCTCGCCTGTGAGCATTTGATGTGTATGTAGGTTGCATAAAGGTTGTTAGAGTTATCTTTTCATTTATGGTTGCATGCAATTAATTATGGAGTATTGCATGATAAATTGAGAACATGTTAGTGTATAATGAGGTGTATGTTCATGCTAGTGGAGTGGTATTTGGGAATTGAACATTAAGTGGATTAATGTCGAAATTTTATAGATGGTATATACGGGGTTTCCCTAATGTTATAAAAGCATGCACCATTATTTGTGATAATACACTAATAGCGGGTTAAGGCGCGGGGTCCTTTCAAAGTGTTTTGATAAAAGCTCCAACTAAAACTGTTTTTACATATTCACTTGCATAACTTTAAAATGATTTGCAAATGGTTAATCAGTTATAGAGCGAGTTATGTCGAGTGTCTTCCGCTCGATTTTGTAACCGAACTCGATATAATCTCTCAATTCAATTACTTCAAGAACACAAGCTATTGAAACCCAAGTTGGTTGAACTCGGGTGTGAATTGGTCACCCACCCCCCGAATCAATCCTAACAAATACATTGAGATTAAAGACTTAATTATTGTTGTTGTTGATATGATTCATATTCTAGTTTACATCACCCAGCCTAACATAGAAGAATTTTGGGTGTCGTTATCAAGAATATAGCTTAGTTCTCGTGGACCGACAAGTTCTAAGTCATATGAAACCATGCATGTCAAATTTACACACTATGAATCAATTATTATTTCATCTTGATTAACTCTACATACTTTAGAAATATTCTCCAAGTCGTGACGTTACAATATAGAGACATTACATCATTTTGATTCTACAAAAAATAGCTTTTGAAGCTAATTAATGAAATCTTTGGCTAATTTTCTCAAGTGGATTATCGATGAACAAAAAATTAAACATAACTTGCACTGGCCGTCGATTTATAGAAATTTTATGGATAGATAATAGAGGAGAGTATCCAATGTCGAAAGTCACAAAGCTCCAACAAAATGGGACAACAAAAGTGAGTAGGTAAGAGTGACCTAAGTCACATAAGTCTGATGCGGGAGCGAATGCGGATGTGGATGCGAGTGCGTCAATTTGCAAAAAAATTGAGTGCGGGTGCACCTTAATGCGCCTATTAAAAATTAATAATAAATATATATATATATACACACTGATGAAATGAAGTTAAACATACATAATATACATCATATTTAACAAACTCACATCATTATTATATTATTTACAAATTTACAATATGAAGTTCTTAACAACTTTGGTGTTTGCAGCTTTACCATTCTTAAAAATCATTAAATTAGATTTTATTGAAGAATCTAACATTTGCAGCTTTGCAAAAATGTTATAGCCAGTGATACAACGTAATTTGAATCTTGTATTTGATCGTTCGTCTAGTAATAATTCTCCGAAAAATATATTGTAGAAATAGAAATGAAGTATTAAAGTTTTGTTTTATTTTAAAATATAAAATAACGAATTTGAAAAATGAACCAAATTGTTCATATTTATTTCAACATGTTGGTAATAGTATGAATTAAAAATGACTCATATTATTTCCGGAGACTTATATTATTACTTTATGAAATGACTAATATAAACATTTAAATTAACTCAATAAAAATAAAAGTTTATTTATAAAGTTCATTCTATTATTTCATGCAAAAAACTAAGATATCAAATTTATTATTATGTACTCCGTAAAAATGTTACAAAATCGCAGATTTATCATACTTTCTTTCTTTTATCACATATTTTAATCTTTCATATGTTATTATGTCTTTTCATGATTCATTATCTATCTATTTACCATATAATATAATTTTCTTACCAACCCGAAATACCTAGAAACATAAAAATCATCTAAACCCAAAATCGAAGAATTTTTTTATAATTACAAAAAAAAAAAATCGAAGAATTAAGGAAGATTAACAAGACTTAGTAACTTAGTGCGCGACTTAGTAAATCTTAATGCGCGAATTAGGAAATCTTAGTGCGCGAATTATAAAATCTTAGTGCGCGAACTAGAAATTCTTAAAGCGCGAACTAAAAATTCTTAAGTCGCCCTAATGCGCCGCACACGCACCGAGTTCGCCAGTTCGCGGCCGGAGCGCCAGTGCGTGGAGGGGGTATGAGGATTATGTGACTTAGAGAGTGACGAGGTGAAATTAAATCTAGAGGTGGGCAACGGGTTCAATTTCGGGTTATCATTAGGAGATTGAATAAATCAAATTTTGTTTTATCGCTATTTTGTTTTTTTAGGAAAAAACACTGTTTTATGTATAAGGTAATATTTGATGACTGATGTAACCATCTTAAGTTAAATTATTTGTCAAAATTACTAGGTGTCATTCTTATGTAAAATCATATACCAACTTCGCATCAGAAAA
The DNA here is from genome assembly GCA_907163345.1 of Haberlea rhodopensis. Classification (NCBI taxonomy): domain Eukaryota; kingdom Viridiplantae; phylum Streptophyta; class Magnoliopsida; order Lamiales; family Gesneriaceae; genus Haberlea; species Haberlea rhodopensis. The sequence goes on from CAJQUN010000406.1 coordinate 506,569, forward strand.
TTTTGATACACGTGAATATATGTCTATATGTATGTATAAGTCTGTATGTATCTTGGTGTTTGCAGGACCGATCCATACAAGAAAAACCCTTCACATCTCGTCGGATTTTCCATTACGGGTGTGGTGTTCATAAAAATCAAATTCTCTCCTAATGAGATAAAGTTTGACAAGAAAACAAGATCTTAGTTTTGGGAAAACTTTTTT